>MU825434.1:11191-530026 GCA_029204205.1 Desmophyllum pertusum | reverse complement strand
TCCCCCCCCCCCCCCCCCCCCGCCCGCGCGTCCGCGATCTTTTCTCCCCCCCCCCTTCTGTCCTTCCTCCCCCCCCCCCCCTCCCCACCCCTGCTTTCCCCCCCCCCCTCCTTCACATTCCCATTCCTTCCGTTCAAGAATTATCGAGCTACATAATTTGTACAGCTTATAATATTAATTATTAACAATAAGTGTTCAGGAGTTTACATTAAGCTTATGGCTCCGTCAATTCCAAGCCCGCTCATCCCCCCCCCCCCCCCCCCCCGGGCATTTGTCGGGCATTTGTCATTTTTTTGTCAGAAGGTTGAAAATGCCCCACGGTGGGGTCAGCTTACATGCACAAAATCCCCACGGTGGAGCTTCAGGAGCAGTGCAAATGCCCGACCCACGGGACAAGTTCAAAAACTTTTTTGAGAGGATCGAGGAATTAAAAATCTAAATTCCAAGCAGAACTATTAATGATGGACACTATAATTGTTCACAAATACATAGCTCTTTATTTATACCTGTAATCATGAATTTTGGAACATTTTTTCATTAAAACTGCAACACGAAGGTTCGTTCCGCCATCTTTGACATATTTGGTTTGCACGTGGAAAGTGGGGTGGGGGTGGGGCTACAGTACACTTGAAAAGTTCGGGACTCAAACGAGGTTTAATATCAACTCAGTTTTTATATTTTTCTATCGGGGGCAATCAGGAAATTTTAAATAAACAACAAAACGTGTACGTCTTTTAAAATACGAAAGATCGCGTTGCCTTTGACAATGCCCCACCCCCGGGCTGCCCGGTTATAGCAAATGCCCCACTCTAGGGATGGAAAAGTTGTAAAATGCCCGACAAATGCCCGGGGAGGGGATGGTCGGGCTTGGAATTGACGGAGCCATTATGTAACATTGACAGTGACTCTCAGTTGGTTTTCAATATTCCCACAAATATTAATATTGCATTTTGGCATGTGGGTCTGAATCAGTCACTTTGGACCTTCTAATCCCAAATCTTTAATTAGTAAAAATATAAAGCTCAAGTCAATAAATTAATAATTAGTTATTTTGCATGATATGTACACATGCATGTCAAACTTTTAAAGTTCATTTCAACAACTTGCTGTCAAACTTGTTCGATGTAAAGATCGAGCGACAAGTGGAAAACAATATGAAATGAATATCTGTTAACTAAGCAAAGAAATTAAACCGATCATGAGTAGCTCACCCAAATGCCTTTGGTGCTGTCGAACTCACAAAACTTCCATCTTCGACTTCATTCTGTAATTCCTTCAACTCTTTCTTGAGATCTTCTTCCAGCGATTTGACTTTCTCTGACGAAGAAACTTCGTAAATTCCATCCATATTCTCATAAAAGTCCCTCAAAGGCTATAGCCTTGATTTTCTGTTCTAGAAGTCAATTAGAACACCATTCCTATCTCGGACGATCTCGGACTCTTCTTTTGTTTTGGGCGCCATATTCGATTTTGCCTGGTAACCAACTCCGAGCCTCGTTTTAATGTCGGTAACTACCAGAAGTCAAAATAAACCGGAAGTTCGAATCTTGTTCGGTACCAGTCTACAACTCCACCTCGCCATTCAGTAAACCAAGATGGCCGCCAATCACTGGAGAAGAAACGTGCAACGTTGAAAGGTAAATTGTAAATTTTACTTGTGTTTGTCGTCATTCGAGGCCTGCAACTACTCAAAATGTCAGTAAAATTTCCATTCTAGTTTTTTGGCGCCGCAAAGATCTTGCAAAGATTGGCAAACGATGGAATGTCTCTCTTTCCTCAGGCGAGTTTGGGCGCCAGCTTTGGGAAGACGTGGGGGTCGTTGGTTCGAATCCCAAAGGGGTCCATACGAAACGTTTTAATTCTTTCTTTGATTCTTTTTTTAATGTAATTTTCCAATCATTCGTTTTATTTTAAGTTGTTAAGTTAAGTTCCTTTCACGAATTCGAAGCATACTTTGTAAAAATTGGCTCTAAGCAATATTAAAATATATTTTATAGTAATGGTTTCACTGAAGATTCAGTGAAGAAACCATTCAAGTCGAAAACTCTTATTGAAAACCCTATTCATCAGTCACACTGATATCAAATACTTGCTTTCCAATTTCCTTAGTTTATGTTTAGCCATGTGCTATCCCATGTTTGCTTCATAACTGGCACGCATGAGCACTCTACACTTACCAAAGAAATTCAGTCAACAGATTTCAGGTCACAGTTACACTTGGTGCCCTGAAACTGTGGGTCATTCAGATACTGGTTCCACAATTCAATTCTACTTCGACCATGTCACTGCCAGTGCTTTTGAGAAGACTTGCTCATGCCAGATCCAGTGCAGAGTCCAAGGTCTCAATGCAACATTTTCCCCTGGTGTAATTTCCATGCCCCCCCCCCCCCCCCCCCCAATTCCTACTTTTTAAGGTAGGTTTAAAAGCCGCACTCAGGCCAGACGGGCCCACACTGCTGGAGCTTATCCCATTATCCCAGATTCCATAGCATGATTATAAGTATTGCTAATCTCCCCCTGGACCAGATGCAAGACCAGCTCACTGGCCAGTACTTATTCATACTCCTGGGTGGTGAGAGTTCTAAGGTGTCTTATCCAGACAAAAAAAAACAATGACCCTAGCCAGCGCTTGAACTCTGAGGCAGCGGCTCAATCCAGAGTCCAATGCACTAACCATTAGGCCACACAGTGTCTCCCTAGACTGTTCACAGTCCCTCTATTTTTTGCGCTGAAATCGATGCGCTGTCGCGATCGATCGTGGAGCCGCCATCTTGGATTATTTGGCGAGCGAAATCTGGGGAGAGGACAAAACTCCCCTGGGTACGGGAGGCGGGGCACGGGGAGGCACTACGATTTCAGCGCAAAAAAATAGAGGGACTGTGAACAGTCTAGTGTCTCCCATTCTGACTTGGGTACTTGCAAAAAAACTGTGGTTGAACTAAACTAAATTTATCTGAACATTGCAATCTTTTATAGATTGATGACCAGTTCTTGTGAGAACATGTCACTCACAAAAGACTCAGCTGATGACCTAACAATAAATCTGAACTTGGCTGAGCTAAAAGAACAGCTCGCAGAAAATGGATTGATTATATGCCCAGTTCAAGGTTGCAATCAAGACTTCAAATCTCTCTGGGGACTGAAATATCATATGAAACGCGCTAACCACCAAGACGCGACAGAAGGGAAGTTTAAATGTGAACAGTGTGACTTGTTGTTTCAGTCACGAGTTAATTTGCGACAACACAGAATAGCCAATCATGATCACTCAGGGAGTGAGAGTGGAAGTCCATTGGCTAGCCCTTTGTCAAGTCCCAGGTAACCTGCATTATTTTATTTGGTTTTTAACCCTTTCACTCCTAGAGTCAACCTTGAGTCAATAAAATAATGTGGTTGTAACTTGTAAGTCTGTGGATGAAATCCTGGTATGTGACCATTCAAATGAAAGCTATTGAGCAGTACTTTCAAGTGGTGCTGTTTGTTTTTGACAATTTCACAACATGAAATTCAAAATTTTCCCCTCAGTTTGAACTTAGCACTCTTGGGAGTGAAAGGGTTATAACATGTGATTTTATACATAAGTTTCCAAGTAAGATGCATATCTAGGGAACATTACTGCGCCTTTCAACTCTGAAGTTCAAACCCTAGTGAAGTTCACTGCCATCACTTATGATTACGACTTAACAACCAACAGACCCTGATTAAAAGGAACAAACAAAATGGATCGAAATCTACCAATCACAACCCACGACATGACGTATTGAACTGTTGAAGTTCTAACTGAACTGTTTCCTAAAATGGACAAAGTGATTAGTTTCTAATGAAACTGTGGTGCTGCGTCGGCGGGCAAGTGAAACACTATGTTGATTATCAACTGGGAGTTGATAAAGGTAAATTAACCGCCGTAGCGAATTTCTAAAAGCTGATGTTTTGAGCGTTAGCCCTTCGTCGGAGCAAAGTCAAGTCCTAAAATGATTGATGGCAGTGAAAAATGCAAGCAACGTTGATTGAGTTAGCATGTTATTGAGTTACAAGTGCTTTAAATGAGTCAGCATTACACTGTAATTGAACCTTTGCATACAAAATAATATCAATAAAATGATCAAAAAGGACAGTGCACAATAACTTCTTGATACATGCAGCTAACCTTCCCAACTGTGGTTTATACAATAGTTATTGACTACATGTAATTAACCATTACTATGCATGTAAATACTCTGTACATGTAGCTCAAGAGAGAGAGACTCATTCCACTTTTCATCTACAAAGACAACACCAATTAAAACAGAAAAGAGTTGCAGTGAAATGAATGAGAGTCCGGCGACTAATGGAACAAGGACTGGCAAAAGTGAAATAAACTGCAGCCAGGTGACAGGTGTTGCCATTAAGAGAAAGGCAGGTAGACCAAGGAAAGATAAATCTGCTATAAAGGGGTCAGACAAAAATCAAAATTTTCACTTGGCGACAAATGGCCAGGCTGTAGTCGCCAGTGGAACTGTATCTCTATCTCAAACTGAAATACTCAAAACTACAGAAAATTCTGATGGGCGTGCGCTTGGAAGTGCAAACTCGGAAAGTAATGCCACTCCAAGAAGAACTTCCACAAGGGTGCGCACTCCAAGGAAAGATATACATGTGTATGAAGATGAAGATGAAACAGAAAAGAAAAGAGAACGTAAAGGATCAAAAAGGAAACAGTCTGAGAATGACGCTGGTGCTTCAAATAAAAATGCTCCCAAGAAGAGAGGAAGAAAACCAAAAAGTGCTAGTGCTGAAAATGTGATTGACGACTCTGTAAAAGATTCTAATTGCGTCAAAACACCTGGGAAAAAAGGTGAGAAGAAACGGAAATGTGATACTGCTATTGGCAATGCTGATGCCGTTGTTAATGATCTTGATAAAGGAAGAGGGAAGGACGGAAACAGGGACGCTAACAGTGATAATGATAATGTTGATGATGATGAAAATGTTGATGTGAGTGAGGATAATGCGGAAAATGATGTTGACAATGAGGATAGTGATAATGAAATTCATGATGATGATGATGATGATGATGACGATGATGATGACAAGGATGATAACAAGGATGATGATGAGTGGAAGGATTCTCCCAAATCAAGCAGCAAAAAGAAAAAATCACAACCAGTCAAAAAAGCAGGTACAGTTTATAGTACAGTTTATAGTTTTGAACACTTGTTACTTTATAGCTATAAATTAAATTAAAACCAACTTTAAAAAGGCTAATTTAACATTCAAAAATGAATGAAAGATTTAATATTGCTCGACGTTTCGGTGTCATCATGACGCCATTATCAAGAGTAAGATAAATGATTTGGCGTCATGATGACACAGAAACGTCGAGCAATATTAAATCTTTCATTCATTTTTGCATGTCTTTGCTTTTAAATAGCAAATCTCTTTTGATCAATAATTTAACATTATTTTTTAAAATGTTGAAATTAAATTAAATTTACCTACAGTAGATAATTATTATATTATTAATATTAACATGTAGTCGTCATCTTTCTAGTATATTATAGTTATTCCCTGATCTACATGCATAGGGAATTTACAAATGTATTTATCATGAGGGTTGAACCTCCGCTAACTGACACCTCCCACAATCCTCTCATAAGCGGACACTTAGGCATGTACCCAGCTACATACAAACAAAAGCAGACACCTCAATATTTCTGGCCCTTGCAACGGTGTCTGCTTATGGGAGGTTCGACTGTATTGTTATTATTATGGTCCAAGGTTATGCTCATAATTTTATTATTATTATCATTAATAAGAGCAATATTAATAATATTTTATGATTGTTCTTTGTATTCAATGTAGCCAGTGGAAAGACAGTTGTCAAAGGAGCTAAACGAGGAAGGAAGGTGACACCTCAAGTTTTTAAGTTACAGTTTAACTATTGAAGAAACCGTCAGTTGCATCTATTAGCATGAATGCATCGCATAAAAACATGACATAATTAATTTTGGTATCAAATATGACATATTTAGTCGCGGAACAATTTTGAAGTTTGACGGGGCCCATTACGCCAACTTTCAACTAAAAATGCCATGCCAACTAAAAATGCGAGCAATGAGCAAAATGTATGCGCGACTATTACTGTATATATGTTAAACCATCGAATAAGGGATTTATTATTCCACTGCAAAATTTCCCTACTATTTTCTGTATTCGCTCTGTTCTAAACCGATCAAACCAGGGCACTACAGTTTAATATGCTCTGACTCATAATTTGCGTGTTCTCTTGACCTAAGTTTATATAATTATCATGATTGCATGTACACACTGGGAGGGGGACTGTTATAGACCGGTGAACTTGTTTGAGAATTAAATTTAGTTAATAAAGGGAGGAATAGAAGAGCACAAAAAATCGATGAACACTAAATAAATGTAGGTCACACACACACAAGAGCACATGTCGGGTCAGCAGGCACAGTGGAGCCAGGGGGCAGCCCCCCTCTCCCACTTTTCGTAATTTGACGATCTTCTCAGTATCCTCTGCCCCTACAGACGTCGAGCTTTTCAGCTTCCCTCCTCTCCTCCCCCCCCCCCCCCCTCCCGACCCAACCCCCCATCCCTGGTCAGTTGATAGTATCCATTATTCTTTTCCCTTGCCATTATACACGCAAACCTCCACTAATGGACACCTCCTGTAGGCAGACACCTCTCGTAAGCAGGCACTCAGTCATATTCCCAGCTACATGTACATAGTCAACCACTATATTTTTAACCTCCCATAAGCAGAAACCTTTCATGAGCACATGTTTTCTGGTCCCAAGGGTGTCCTCTTGCGGAAGGTTCGAATGTACAGTACTTTCAAAGGCAATGGATTTTCAATATACCGTATAAAAGATTAGAAATTATAAGATGTTGATTATAATTATTATTATTTTGATTTCAAGCAGTGATTCCAGTTGTATTAACAGTTTTGTTTTGTTTTGTTCATTTCTAGAAGAAAAATGTTGTTACGGAGGTAAGCTGATAAATAAATAAATATTCTGTATACATTTGTGTTTACCTTAGTTAGAAGATCAGTGTAAATATTGAAATGAAATACAGTCAAACCTCCACTAACGGCCACCTCTCTATGGTGGCCACCTCTCCACAACGGCCAGGATTTTTCGTCCCAATCGTACGTCTATCCATACTTTTCACTCTTATTGAAACCTCCCTGCAACGGCCACCTCTCTGCAACAGCCAGTTCATTCTGCCCCAGGGTGGCCGTTGAGGAGAGGTTCGACCAGACATTCTTAACCCTTTCACTCCCAGAGTCAAACCTTGAGTCAATAAATGTGGCTCTAACGTTTAAGGCTGTGGATGAATCCCTAGTGTGTGACCATTCAAATGAAAGCTATTGAGCAGTACGTTCATGTGGTACTGTTTATTATGCGGTACAAGGTGGCTCTAACTTTTAAGTCTGTGGATGAAACCCTAGTGTGTGACCATTCAAATAAAAGCTATCGAGCAGTACTTTCTAGTAGTGCTGTTTGTTTTTTGACAATTTTGCAAAATGAATTTCGAGATTTTTTTCCCTCAGTTTTGAAATCATCACTCTTGGGAGTGGAAAGGTTTTAAACTGACCTTCCTGACCCTTCCTGACCCTTCCTGGCCTGAGCTTCCATATAAGATACGAGTGATATGCTGGATGCCTAAATTGCAAACTTCCACATTGAGCTTTAATGACCCCATGGTCATGTACAAATACTATGCAGTATTTCTTCAAATAAGCACCAAGCACATGTTAGGTAAATTGAGAGGTGCTAGCTAATTCAAAGGGGGGTAAGACCCAAGATAAGAAAATAAAGAATTAATTAAAGTTATTTGCTTTCTAGAGTACAAGACTCAGGAATCTTGTCAAATTAGGACGGACATTGAAATGTAAAAACCAAGGATGCCGAGCAAAGTTTAGCACTGCGCCTGGGTACTTAGCTCACATGAAAATATGTGGAGTGAAAGAGAGAGAAAAGTTTGCATGCGAGATATGCAAAAAAGAATATTTATCTTTTCCGGGACTCACTTATCATATGAAGGTCAACCACATCGAGGTAAGTACATGATTGTATCATCATTGTCATCTATTAAGCCCCCCCCCCCCCCCCCCCTTCTATTTTAAACTTTTCTCGCTAATAAGCCCCCCTCTAGAACATGACAGTCATAAGGGCCAACTGTCAGAATACCCTTATAATCAAACATGAAACCACACAGAGCGTGCGTCACTAACATAACAATCAATCACAAAACAAGACAGAGCGTGTGTCACTAACATAAACTTTTCCCTGGTACTCATTTATTCTCCTTGGTGGAGAGAGGCACTGAAGGAGAAACCACCTTGCTCAAGAGCACACTAATCCTCAAGATCGTCATGTGTCATGCCAATCTTGTTCACAGAACCTACATGTACACTTCTACTGGTCAGTGATGGGAAGAGCGAGAGCTCTGCATGGGAACAACATTGTTTTCAAACTAGAAAGTCGTACTCATACTCGTATCTCAATCTGAAGGTCACTATGTTTCAACTTTGAGTAGCCGGCCATCTTCACTGTAGTTGCCGGTCATTATAACCGGTTGCCGGCTACTAATCATGACAGCCCCGCCCTGGCCAGCGCTCTTGAAAGTGCCTGGACCACTTGAAGGGCAGAGGGCATAACCAGCCTATATTGAGTTTTAGGACCTTTTTTTTTTCCCTAAGATTTGCCGCGTTTTTGGAATGTGACCTAAAAATTAGTTACCAAACATTTCCCCGTTATTTTTTTCGCTAGTTTCTCCTTCGTTTTCGAGAAATAACGTGTTGACAAACATTCATTTTTACGGCGGTTACGCTTTGTAAGAAACCCTTTGTTTCTTTGAACAATGAAGATCAGTCAAACGGTAAAATGGCCGTCGTTACAGGGATTTTCTATTTACGTTACGTTGTTTCAGAGACTCTCCCCCCACCCCAAATCAATGTTGCGCGTCATTTGCAAACAAGACCTTATTTTCACAGGATTGAATTGCTAGGCTCCAACATTGATAGGGGGGGGGACTGTAAAACAGTGTTTTTACTTCACGGTGTGATGTTCTTTTGTAGCATCAGTTAGGTCAGGTAAACGTTCAATTCTTATTTAGTTTCTAATCTCCATTGCCGCTGAAAACAACCTAAATATTTTGATAACTCACAACGCTGAAAGGGGCAGTGATTTCATTAGTAAATCATTGTAACGACGGCCATTTTACCGTTTCACTGATCTTCATTGTTCAAAGAAACAAAGGTTTTTTAACAAAGCGTTACCGCCATTAAAACTTTGTCAACACGTTATTTCTCGTAAACGAAGGAGAAACTAGCGAAAAAAATAACGGGGAAATGTTTGGTAACTAATTTTTAGGTCACAATCCAAAAACGCGGCAAATCTTAGGGGGGGAAAAAAAGTCCTAAAACTCAATATAGGCTGGTTATGCTCTCAGCCCTTCACTTGATCCAGGATCCACTGTGCCAACCATAAGGCCACTGTGCCTTCTTAATAATCTTACATCAACAATGTATAATTATGACTGTATATAAATTATATATTTTTTGCTTTTTGTACCTAGAGTGAGTCAGTTGACAGTGATCAACCAGAAGATAAGAACGAGGTAACAGTTATTTGTAAATTGCTTCTTCCTTGTCAGATGTTGATTGATAAAATACATCTACATACATGCATGTATGAGGATCTCTGAAGTGCCGAGACCCCATAACTTTGGACGGAAGATTTATTTAGATTACTCACTACAGACTCTTGTATTCAAGAGTAAAATTATTGAATATCGTAATGTTCAATAAAATTTATTTATTTATTGTTTCCACATATGTTGCTGATTATAGTAAACAACATACATTTTCCAGTAATTTTCAAATTGTTAAGTTTCAACTTAAAATAATGTATAATATATACTGGGCATATTGTATTCATTGTGGTTTGACTGTCCAAGTGTCCATCCACTTTCCTTTTCAATATAAAGTGGTTTTGGCTTATAGTGCTAATAATATGTATCATGCATGTACCTTCCAATTACATTTTCAAATTTACAAAATAATAGTAGTGTTTAATAAAGCTCAAACTTTTACGACGCAGAAAACACGTCCACAACTGGAGCTGGCCGCTAGCTCGTCAGTTGAATTACTGTTATGTGTCACCCTCCCCAAATAAAGTTGATTATTATTATTATTATTAATACGAGAATGTATGTTATTGTAAATTACAGAGTTTGTATGAGCTACATGGTTGTAGAGTTCAAACATAGGGTTTTGTCAAGGCAGCCATAAAATAGTCAGAGCTGTCTGCGTGCGAGAGTTATGATCCTCTCAGAGAGCTTTGACCGTAGTTGTAATTTAATGCATGAATAAATTAATTAAAGCTAAGGTCTGACATTTTTTTTCTTTTGTACATTGACCTGTGCATAGGAAGAAAATGAACCTGAAATCCTGCCAAATGGAAGAACAAGACGAAAGGCAGCTTCTAGGTACATGCACTAGACACACTTTCCTTTTTCTTTAGAAATTGAGACTAACTACAATGTAGATAAAGAAAAAAATGAAGCTGCTGAACTGCTGCCTTTAATACAACATTTATTTACTAATAAACTGGAGTTACTGTAATAAAGAGCACAAGGTTTTAGGTGCGTACAAGGGAAGAGAAGTGTTTCTTACCACGCGCCTGTGTGAGCCCCTCAAATTGCTCTTGTTTACTCCAGTGTCTGCTATGCGGCCTATGGACTAGCATCTCGTCCAGAAGGAATAGTGAGTAGCAATATTCCTTCAAGTATAGTCAATTCATGTTACAAAAACCTGTCAGGAGATACATGTAAGCACTGGCACCTGAATGAGGCAACTGCATGGCTACACTCCATGCCAATCCCTAGCCGGGTTGTCCAGAACAGACTTACATGACTGTAGACATAGCAATTATAAACTATTTATTATAACTTCTTGTTTGGTACATTTTATTCAGTGTGGGAGATGTGGTGGCGCGTTGGACTCCAGATTGAGTGTTCTGGTTTCAAGCCTGGGCCAGGGTCACTGTGTTGTGTTCTTTGGCAAGACACTTAATATGTAACTCTCACAGTGCCTCTCTCCACCCAGAAGTATAAATGTGTTACCAGTGGACTGTTAGGGGCAACCTGACAAAATGCTGTGGGGTATAAAACTGGCATTGGACTAGCATCCCACCCAGGGGGAGTAGCAATATTCCTAGTCAGCTTCATGCTATGGAAGTCGGAATAAGCTCCGATATTGTGGGCCAGTTTTGCCCTGAATGGCTTTTCCTTACATTTTATTCTAGGGCAATATCGAAAGTTCAACAAATGGCAACAGACCCAGATATTGAAGAAATAAAACAGAGTAATAGAAGGACTGTAAAGAGAGAGATTCTGGATCAGTTGATTCTAAAAATCAAAGGCAGAGAAATTTCCAAAGAACAAGAAGATAAATGGTGTGAAGCACTCAAGACAGAGCCTGATATAGTTTGTCCCTGCTGGGTAATTAAACCATGATCCTGGAATATTACTTTCCACCACTCTGTTGGAATCCACTACTAGGCTTTTTAATACTGATTGTGCTTGTTAAAGTGGCATTTTATGCTCCTGGCAGTGTGCATTTGTTCTCATTTTTGAAATTACTGCAGTTTCTTGTGTCCAAACTTTTTCAAAAAATGCTAGAATACAATATTATAATAATTATTTTTATAATTATTTGTATCTTTTGTTTTAAAAAATAACAAACAAGCCTAGCAAAATTTCTGGTGAGTGCCAGACTTCCTCAAAACTATTTACTCGTGAAAATAACATTATTTAGTCAAATTATTGAAATAGGCTTTAAAACACAAATCATTTAAAGTATTGACATTTTGCTGATAGTGTGCTTTTATTAAAACTGAACAAAATATGCCTGATTATGGTAGAAGTGCTTTTAACTTCATCCAAAATTGGCAAAAAATGCTCATTTTGTCAAATTATGCCAAAAAAGGGCTAACACAATCAGTAAAAGCCTAGAATCCGCAGGGCTTGTTGCTATTTCTGTATCATAAAGGTTAATATAGAGGATTGTGTTTAAGCAGACATTTCCTGAGAATTAATGAGCTTCTCTGTAGGTACATGTATTTCCAACAAAAATGAAATAATGATGATTGCCATTGGTATAAAACGACAGTCAGACAGATTCAAGCGACAGTTTACAAATTCCCTTGGTTCAATAGAAAATATTAAATGTATCAGAGCTAGAGGATTTAATACAAATAATCAGTCATCTTTCCAGTGACAGTGACAAGAGAAGACTTTCAGCAATGTGTGACCATTAATTTTGTATAAAATGCTGTCTGCAGGCACCGAACAAATTCCCAATACGGAAATGATGATTTTGTTAAAAAATCAACAATTCGTTAAAAAAGCATGACAAAATCGAAGTGTACAGGTACCTATAGAGAGGCTCATTGATAGACAATTAAATTTTGGGCTAGCTCCTCAGAACTCCAGGCTAGTAAAACTTATTTTTACCGGTAATCAAGCTGGGTTTTTGTTGTTGTTGTTGTTTGTTTGTTTTTCATTTTCATCTCACGCTAAGTTCACGCACATAATGTATCTTTGATCTCCGTTTTAAAAGATCGCAAGGACAGATTGCAAACCAGGAATAATTGTTTTGCCCCCCCCCCCCCCCCCCCCCACCCCCACCCCAAGAAGGTAGAAATAAAGGAATCAATATAATGTAACTTTTCATTCTTGTCTTTTCTTAAGGGGTGTTCAGAGACATTTCAGTCTGTTTCCAGCATCAAAGATCATTTGGAATCCTGTGAGAAAGCTTTCTCCTACAAGTGTCTGGCATGTGGCAAGATCTGTATATCCATTATGGTTATACACAAACATATTAACTCTCAACACGTGGGATACATGGTAACTGTTTGCTTATTATATTATAGAGTCTATTTAACAATTAGATTATGAGCTCGAGATTTCTATGGTGTGATAGTCGATGAGGCCGCAGGCCGAATCAACTATCATATCATAGAAATTGAGAGCGAATAATCTAATATTGTTTTAGTAAAAATCATAACAATTGTCTAGTAACAACTCTAAATCCTCCTCCCAAACTTTGGAGAAATGAGAAGAAACCACAATTTTGTAGACACCTCCAGCCACTGCACACTAATGGCTGATAGTATACGAGTAGTAGTAGTAAATCTTTATTTAACTCAGCCAATAAGATTGTCTTATTTGCATTAGTATACTTATTTCTAGTAGACTTTTACTAAAGATAGATAGACATAATGGTTTGGAAGCACATGTGGTAAAAAGTCTTGAATGAATGTTGTCTCATGAATAGTAAAGCTACCGACTGACAGCACGTCACATGCAGTATGTGATAGCTGGTTGCTGCGTCTCTTCCCTTTTCTTGGTAATGATTTTATCACAACAAAATGATAACCAGGATTCTCAGCCGTTTGACCAGCTCGCTGAACAAACATTTATTTGCAAACACTTATTTGCAAGCTATTAAAGCATTCATGAGGTCTTTAAAGCCGGTGAAAATCTGCCTGTTGCCGCCTTCTGCTGAAAACCCTGAGCGATACATTCTGTAAGTTGTTGATCTGCTTGTCAAAGCACCTTGTGGATCCATAGAAACCAGTACTTTGAAAATGTTACAGTGTGGTGCAATTTATCATGAACATAAGAGGTCAGTTGAGGTAACAAGTACCAGTTGGGCCAACCTCATAAAATGTTTTGTTTCCCATCGCCCGACCAACCCAATTTTTTCAAAAAGTTAAAAAAAAAAATTATGATTAATTGCCTGCGCCCTTTTCTCGGGTGTTACCAAGTTTAACATACTTTGTGTACATCTTAAAGTCACTCTGACATCTATACTGTAAATCAGCCCAGTAATGACATCTTTAGAACACCTTTCAGAGTGTTATCGGCTTGTTTCAAAATGGTGGTCATGGGGAAGATATACGTAATCAAGGCTCACTTGGAATTTTGTCTGTATTAATTTGTAAATATTTCATTTCTCGGCTTTTCTTTTTTTTTTTTACCGACCGACCCACTTCCATGAGAGAGAGGGCGATGGGAAACAAAACATTTTATGGGGATGGCCTTGAGGTAAAATCACATCTTTGAGACATGACTGAGCCCATGATTTTTGTCCCGAAGTTGCTAAGCAACATGATGCATCCTCGTTGCACTATGCTGGCGTGACAATTTTCAAAGTACTCTTGAGTGCTCATGCTGGTTCTTGGTTGGATAATAAGAATGGGAAGCTCTTTGAGTGCTTCAATGAAGATTTGCCGAAAATGGCACTTGTTCCCCAGTATGAAGTTGGCTTGTTACAAATTATTAATATCTACTAATTGACAGCCAAAGGGAAAGGACAAGTCCGATAGCAGTGATATGGACTATAAAGTTGTCAGCTCAGGGGAGAGTGACGAAGGCAGTGACGTAGTAATTGAGGAGATAGAAGAAAGCGGCAGTGACTTTGACGATGAGTTGGGGGATGCAGAAGAAATCTTTGTTTGGGATGACAAGAGAAAAAAGTTCAAGAAACCAGCAAGGCCGAGAAGGGCTCCTGCAGCAACTCCTGGTACAGGTCCTGTGACATTTGGGCCTTTTGGGTCAAAAGATTCAGAAAGCTACACTACAACATCAGACTGGTAAATAGAGGTGGTTGTTACCATGTTACTGATAACAAGATGTATGGAAGCTCAAAAGTACTTGAATAGGCCCTTTGCAGAACCCTGACACGTGACTATGTCAATCATTAAAATAGGTGGTAGTACAAAATGGGTGCCAGAGACAGGCTTTTAGCCAGGATTTGAAAAATGGACATCCAAAATAGTCCATTTCTGAGTTGCCTTTTGCCTCTGTTTCAAAACGAGTCCTGGTGCACAACCTTTGTCATGGAAATGAGTTTTACCTGCACGTTTATTGTCATGCAAATCAAACTCATTTCCATAACAAAGGTTGTGCACCAGGACTTGTTTTGACACAGAGACAAAAGGCAACTCGGAAATGGCCTATTTTCTATGGGGCTAGCTCAAGCCAGCAATTTAAAAATCAACATTTGGGTGTCCACAGGACACCCAGATGCCCATCTGGCTAAAAGCCTAGCCAGAAATGGAAAGAGCGTGATGACATTGTTGTAAGTTTGCCAATTTTGATACCACTGATTTGTATGGGGATTTGGGAAATTGTGCTGGATGACATTAGGCTTGCATCCAGCAACTTTTTTCCATACAAATCCTCTAAATATTTCAAACCTTAAACCTGCTACAAAATCTCGCTTCAGCATCAGTACTAATTCTTGCACCTTCTTTCCATTTCTGCACCCATTTTGTTCTACCACCTCTGTTTATGATTACCAATGTCGTGTGATAGCAAATTATGTAATTTTAGTCCTCCTTTTAAGATGACTACAGTATGACCTGCAAATGTGTAGCAAATTGTCTCCGGCCACTTTCTATCAGATGTTGTTATCCAAAATGTTCCATTATGAAATGATGGGCATTTTCCAGGGAGCAATTTTTTGCACCCAACACTGTCCTGTTTATATTAAATGTACATGAGAAGTGTAACATTACAATATTTTTTGGAGTGAGTACGATCAAGGTTTGCTTGTCAAGTATGGAGAAATGTGTATACAAAAATTAACTATAAAAATATGTGAAATGTGTAATATTTTACTTTATAAAAATGAGGTCACCAAGCTTGTAGATTTCTCATGTTTCCACTGTAGGCGCAAACAAGAGCACAAGCACACAGAACTATTTCCTCATTTGAGACCCTCAGCTTCTTATTGGTCCAGAGTTGACCCCAGGTAAGTTATGTTAGTCACAAAATAAAAATAATACAAAAATGTTGACAGTGATTGCAATCAAAAGCTTCCATTTTGAAGCTTTTCTGTCACCCGTCAGCCAATTCAATTGTCACGACAGATTTTCCCTGGTGATGGAATTAATTGAGTTCCTGTTAGCTGATATTGTGAGAGATACTGTGGCATTAAAGCGTGTTGGACTCCGGAACAAGTGGTCCAGGTTCGAGCGCTGGCCGGGATCATTGTGTTGTGTTCTTGGGCAAGACTCTTAACTCTCACAGTGCCTCGCTTCACCCCGGAGTATGGCAACAAAATGCTGGGGGGTAACCTGCGATGGACAAGCATCCCATCCAGGGGAAGTAACAGAATAAGACAATTATTATCAATGGTAACAACTACAGAATCACGCTTGAGTACTCGCTTGGATACCCAGATCTTTCAAACATATGATCATACACATTTTGTAGAAGTTGCTTGCTATTCTGGTTGAACTAACTAGCTATGAATGTCCTCTTTCTTGTTGAAAGTGAAATTGACCAGTATTTACCCGAAGCAACTACATCACCACTGTTTACAATAAGAAGAAAAGTAGTCAATCAATATATTGCTGAAGAGGACATGCAACTGCCATTGTTTGGAAGTACATCCAAAGATGAGAGTAAGATATTAATTATTTTGATATTTAATAGATAGTTTATAGGGATTTTTTTTCTTTTTCAATATGTAACTTTATTTGTTTTGAATATTTCTTCTTTCTTTTTTCAATTGTAAATATTTTAGACTATTTTTATAAGCACACTTATTTATGTACATAATTAGTTTATATTTTAGTTACTGCACGTAGGTTTACACCATCTTTGATTATTTTTTCTCAGCTGATCTATACTGCAGTATAAATAAAGCTTTTATTGTTATTATTAATAAAATCTTCTTGATTTTATTCTGTATACCTTTGTGGGGCTAACCATATGACGTGTAAATAATAGTAATTGAACTGAGTGAAATGTAGGGACCAATTCGTGCATTTATAACTGTTTTGAGCAAATACACCGGGACAGTGTCTCTTTAAGCCACCAAAGCTGTAAAATGTAACTTTTGCCTGAGTCAAAGAAAAGGATTTGTTAAGGAATAAGGTGAACAGTAAACAATATGGTAATTACATCACTGTAACAATATGTGGCAATATCAATATCAAGGCAACTTATTGATGTTTTTCATCAGGTTCTGTGTATGGTGATGTAACATTCAATGTTGGTGGACCGGTTTGGGCCATGGACTGGTGTCCCATGCCAGGTAATTTGTTGAAATAGTTCCCAACTAAAAAAGGTTGCCTTTGTTAGTTTGTCTGATATTACAGTTTGTTTAGTATGAAACTGAATGAAGTCAAGTAATGTGCTGTATCTTGAAAAATATAATATAATCTTGTCAAACTATACCTTTGGCTAAAAGTTGGCTCAATCTTTGTAATCTTTGCAAATAGAATATCGGATAACTATAATGTATGATGCGCTAGAGGTTGAATAAAAATTTCAAACATTTCGAGGCTGCTGTCTCTTCTTCAGTGGAAAAAATGCAACATACGCATACTGACTCTATTTTATGTAAGCGACTTTTGTTTTGTGTTTTAGATTCTAACAAAAATTCGGAACAGTTTCTGGCAATCAGTACTCACAGATCAATGGACGAGGTGAGTTATTGGTTTGGAGAGAAATCAAAGGAAAGAAATGTTTTTTCTTGTGTCTGGTATCAGCCAGTGCTAGTGGACACCAAATGGTGATGCAAATAATAGTCCATCACGGGGCGACCTTAAAGGGACACTGTCCTCATTTTAGCATGATTTTGGGAAGCTCAGAAACATCTAGATCATAGGAAGTTGAACAATAATGGTTTGATTCTGCAGAATAGCACTCGACAAATGACTGGAACCTATTAGGAAGTGAGGATGACAAACGACAGCGAGGATGGAAATGGATTGCAATATGGATTTTTGAAAAAGTGTCAGGATGTCAGTTTTTCAAAGTTTCAAGTTTGGCTCGGAAATCTTTGAAATTTTGCACAAATTTTGTTGCAGTATGGAATTTCTTGAAGAAATTGATTTTTAACATTTAGTTAGAGTTTATCATGTTCTTATTTCATAGATTCAGGGACCATTTCGTGCATTTATAACAGTTTTGAGCAAATACGCCGGGACAGTGTCCCTTTAAGGCCCTTCTGGATGCTCTAACTGGTAACTAACACTGTAGGTGCATGGAAACAGCCAAGACGTACCTGATACTGTATTGTTACCTATCTAGTAAAAAAAATACTATTATTTTGGTAAATGCACTTAGCTCAAGGCTAGTTTAAAGGCATGTCACTCAAACAGATGAAACAATTATTTCAAATAAACATAACATAGTTAAGAACCCCAAATGGCAGGACATATACCATTTACATAACGTGGCATTGGAGTTGAACTTGTGTCTACTGAGAACCAATGCAGCTAATGACAGAAGGGAACGCTTGAACCCGCGCTACCTCCAGTGATTATTTTTGTTTAAATAGAACATAGTTAATAGAGGGAAATGGTTATGAAGCCCGGCAAAGTTCTTTGTTATATCTTTTTGTTCGCTTTTTTGGCCTTGACCGTGTGCAAAACCTGACAAATTACAATCGGTGTTTACGTGTGTTCAAGCAACTAACCAATAGAAACGTTTCAGTTACGTAATTCATGCATAGTGTATGAGCGCAAAACAAAATATTGTGCACGGTCGCGGACCTTCCGACATAAATCTTGACCACTGTGTTTGCTCCTTTGAAGTTTTCCGGGCTTCATAACCATTTCCCTCTATTAACTATGAATAGAAAGTGTTTTTAATTCTCTGTTTTTGATGAACACTATTTCAATTTAGAAAGTATCAGTTGTTTGAAGTGCGATGATGCATTCATTGAATGTTTCAAGTAGCACTGTGCTCATCAATGAATGATTAAGTGGGTGTTGATGTACTACATTCATGTAGAGTATTTGCTTAACATCAACCATATTATATTGATGTCTTGTCAGGTACATAACGTACACAAGTGTTTCTCTAGTAAAGGGCTTATCCAACTGTGGAATGTTGGCCAGTTAATGGTGGACTCGGCAAGGTGAGGCATTTATTTTGTCTTTTACTGCAGGTTAGTAAGCAATATATGTACCATTCAAAACGTGTTTTACTTTTCAGATGTGGGGTTTCTATTAAAACCAAATGAAAATGTTTTGCTTACATTTATATTATATATATATTTCTTCAGAATTCCATGGAATTTGAATCTCAGGAATCGATATTCTCCACCAGCTGGCAGCATAATTATTTTTTTTTCTCTCCATTAGTTCAGGGTCAAAACCAACATTGTCGCTTGGCATTGCACACAACTATGGTGCTATATGGGACATCAGCTGGTGCCCATCCGGGACATGGGAGCCCGCCTCTTCCAAGATAAACCAAGTATGTACTCCAAGGCTTATAATAAATGCTGATATCAAACTACGGCACAACCCTGATTATCAACTCTAATATGACAAACATCCATGCTGATTTGACAAACAGATTTTGTGGATCTGGTCATTTCCAAAGTTATTGACTGGACATTTTCACATAACGAACCCTGATTGAATTCATCCAAATTTACTTAACAGTGACATGTAGTTCAAAGGAATACATGCATGTCTTTATTCATCCTGTTCTGGGACAGTATTGTAGTGCCCTTGGAACCATACAATTGTTATGATTGTATGCTTTGCAAGTTAATTATGTCTAGATAGCTTAAATAAATAGACAATATTTTACGGTGTCACTACAACTTAATTTTGAGATTTTTCTGATCACATTTGAGGGGTGTAGATTTTCTGAGAAGTGTACAGTCAGCTTCCTAGTATACATTTGTCTGTAAGGTGCAGTCAAAGTCGGAAGGTTAAATTTAGAGACAAATGTATGAAAATGTAATTAAAACACGATTCCATGTGCCTGCCTGTGGGAGGTTAAAAATGTAGTGTTTGTGTGTGGTCCTGAGCAGTCCTGACCAAGAATGAGTCCACCTAGGGGAGGGGTACTATGGGAAATGTTCATTGACCCGTAGAGATTTGGCTATAATTTTTATTAGGAAATCTAATGTTGTACACTTTTGTTATTAGTCAGACGGTCTTCCTCGTCTTGGTGTAATGGCTGTAGCATGTGGTGATGGCTTGGTTCGTATTTTGAGGTACAATTAATTTTTTTGTCTCGTAAATCAACATTCGAGATACATGTAAAGTGCATGGAACATTAGACAAAAGGGTTTCTGAGTATGTCTGCAATGCATCTGGGGCAAAAATGGCCGTTTTGGAAACTCCTCACAGAACTGAAAAATAATTTCTCAGTCTAAGCATGGTACAGTTAACTTGTACAATAGAGTTTAGTGGTTCCTGTAATGATAGTTTGAGTTACTCAACCTTTCACTTCCTGAGACATTGAACCACCCCTATAGTGTGTGACCATCAAATGAAAGCTAAAAAGCAAAGCAGTACTTTGGTGTTAGATACATGTAACGTGTGCGATCAACAAATTTTAAACATGCCACAAACGGCACAAAATGTTTCACAAGGTGGATATCACTACTCAGTTTTCATTACTTTTAACTATGACTAACAACGTTTTTTATTTTTCTGTTGCAGTATTCCCTGGCCATCAGAGTTACTCTCTGCCCTAGATGTGAAGGATTCAGACAACCACTCCTCTTATCCACCTGGTAAATAAAACTATCAAATACATTGTCACTGAGACAGTTCACAAGTATGAAATAAATCATCTGCTACTATCATCCGTGATTAAGATATTGTCTCGTCACAAAAATTAAATTTGCGAAATTATGAGATTTGCTCATCAGCTATTCGGAGAAAGCATGCCAAAAAACGTCCACTTGCCAAACATTAGCTCTCCATTGCAATTTGCGGGCGAGATATGGGCACTTCAGGTTTTTATTTCTCCATACAAACCCTTCTAATTTTGCGCCTGTTCCTTCAGTTTTGAACAGGCGCAAAATTAGAGAAGTTGTATGGGACGGTACCAAACTTTTAACCTCTATATCTTCTGTTATATTCGTGCTAACAAGTTGAACATTTGTGGCTGATCATACAGCAGCAATCTTTAGCTAATGATGGAATTTTGAGGCTGGATAAAAATAATTTGAAAAATTGTGACGTCACACTTTACTACTCTATAGTCAACTCGCCTGTATTTCACTTGACCATTCACTTATAGAAAGCTCCGGCTTATAATCTAATTGTTAAATAGAAACACAGCTTTCAGCCAATCAGGTTGCACGCTTTCTTCACGTTATTGTCTAATTCTATTTGTTTTTCAGTGATAGTAAGTGCCACACCTCATGCTGTGTTGATGCCTTGTGCCTTGGGTATGGCATACAGTGGGGAGAGTGGCCAGGCATGGCGTGCCAAATGGTTGCCATGTTCCATGCATCAGAAAATTGC
Source organism: Desmophyllum pertusum (assembly GCA_029204205.1). Classification (NCBI taxonomy): domain Eukaryota; kingdom Metazoa; phylum Cnidaria; class Anthozoa; order Scleractinia; family Caryophylliidae; genus Desmophyllum; species Desmophyllum pertusum. The sequence goes on along the minus strand of MU825434.1, from coordinate 508,709 downwards.
AACTGGGTTTTCAGATGGTGAGTGATAACTATTGCTACAAATTAATCTTTGAGTAATATTTGCAACACGTCCTGAAGTAAATGGCCTGTATTACTAGCTACTGCTACGTGCAGTATTATCTTTGTTTCAACACATACCACATACCGTAAAAGCTCTATTTAGCCCCCCCCCCCCCCCCTCTCTATTACGCCCCCCTCTCTAATAAGCCCCCTGACTTTTCAGCAATATTTTCTGGCGCTTCAGTCGTTTCGTGGTCTTTAATTTCTAGAACTATCGTTGAGTTAGGGTATAAATGACAATGCATTTGTCAAGACGGTAATACGTAACCCATTTCTTGTTCTGTTTTAGTTAGTGGTGTAATAGTAAAGCTTGAAAAATTAATGTAAATTTTCTCGCAAATTTGTGATTTGAAATAAGCCTCCTCTCTCTAATAAGCCCCCCTTCTCGAGCCTTGAAATTAAAAAGCCCCCCGTGGCATAATAGAGCTGTTACGGTACTCACCCTATCCCCTGTCCATTTTTCATCATCAGAGGTGACTGCAGTCGAGTGAGCCAAGTAGAGAGTTCCTTAGTTGGCAGAACAGTTTACATGTAACGTTCAAGTGAATGTTAACACATATTTTTGTCTTTTCAGGAACTGTAGCTATCTGGAATCTTCTGACAGAGTCGTCTTTGTTGAAGGAAACTGTTGGCAATGGAACGCAGACTTTTCGTAAGTGCTAAACTACCTGAGAAAAGATCAGGGAAGATCACCACAGATTTTGAGCAACAAACCTGACAATTTATTATGTAAAGTGATCATTGAAGGAGATGTTAAATAAACGCTTTTCAGCTCATTTTCAGTAAAGATGGATTTAAATTTCCATTTGTTTTTTGTTTGTAAGTTAGTTTTAATCTTACATTTGATTATGTTTAATTGTCATCCATCACAGGCCTGGCTCCATTTCTTCACATTACAACAAATTCATCAGTTATCAAAGACTTGGCATGGTGCCCCCAACACCCAGACTTCATTGTTACAGGTAAACCACGAACGCTGCGGAGGCATCATGATCGAGTTGTTTGGGAACTGGACTTAAAATCTGGACATCCCGTGTTTAAATCCTACACTCTGACCACAAGCTTGAGCTCAGCGAGGCATGGCTAGCACAACTCAGCTTCCCGCCAGCTGGAATTCATTAAGACATTTTCGTTCTACAGTAGAATCCTGTGGTTTTTACGGCAACCTAAGGGCCAGACTAGAGAGATAGTTGTCGATAACAAAAAAGCCAGTGTGCGAGGCTAGTTGTCGATAACTAAGAGTCTTAGTTATTGATAACTAGCTTCACACACTGGCGTTTTTGTTATCGAGAACTTTTTATGATCTACAACTAAATAGTTGTCGACAACTATCTCTCTGGTCTGCCTGAATCTTTTGGCCTGAAGAAAAACACCATCAATTTCTTATCTAAAACCCCCTTTAATATGGCCTGTTGGTGGTCTTAGTAACGTTCACATGACATAAGAGCAGCCATATTGGGGTTCCCAAACTGACATTTGTCTGCTTTGGGAAATGAGTTATTTTCTTATGCAAACGTTTCCAAATTCCAATATGGCCGCCATGAAAACTCTATAATTTTATTTGCATTGTTTTAATTATTAAATCCCTACTTTTTTGTCTTGTAAAATAATGCACCTCAATAATTATGTGCAGAGATGCTTGATAATCTAATTGTTGTTTTGGGGTGTCTTCTATTACATGTGCTTAAACACAGTGAAATTGGCCATTTCCGCGTTCCCTTTACCGCTGAATCTAGGTGCAAAACCTTTCATATGGAAATTAGTTTTACTCACAAGTTCGTTTTCATGCAAATCAAACTCATTTTAATAAGAAAGGCTTCGCACCTGGACTCGTTTTGAAACAGAGGCAAAAGGCATCTCGGAAATGGCCTGTTGATGTGGTGTGAGAAAAACCATACATATCATTACAGTACATCTGTTTGTTACAGTGAAGATGACGCTACCGTTGCCACTCGACAAAGTTTTTGATTAATTTTTGACATATTTTTGACAACTTTGATGGGTTGCGTTTTGTGGCGCCACATTTGAACTAGACTAGAAACTAAAACCATTCCAATTTCACGACTCCGCCTCCAACACTCCCTGGATTTTGATTGGTCAAGTCAAACGGAACCCATCCGAAAGTCGTCAAAAAGTTGTCAAAAAGATGTCAAAAATTAATCAAAAACTTTGTCGAATGGCAACGGTGGAGTCAACTTCACTGTAATATTGATTTGCACATTTGCTTGATTTTTATTTCAGGCAGTTATGATCGACTGTACAAAGTTTGGAATCTCAAGTCTCCCTTTGTGCCTGTAGCAACCATAAAACGAGGTATTTGATTAATTTTAGTATTACGATTATTTATTGTAAAAAAAAGCCGCTTGGGCCTAAGTGGCCATCCATCCAGTAGGCGCCCTACCGTTGCCACTCGACAAAGTTTTTGATTAATTTTTGACAACTTTTAAACTAGCAAAGAATTACAAGAATTGTGGGAGGTGGAGATGTCAATTGCCAGAATGTGAACGTGGAGCTTGACAACTCCGCCTCTCATAGTTCTTGCATTTTGATTGGCCAGTTAAAACGAAAGTCATCAGAAAATTGTCAAAAAGGTGTGAAGAGGGTGCTCTTCACTGTAAGTGCCGGCAGTTGTGGGCTATTAGGCTAGTGATGTCTTCCTGTTTTAAAACTGCCTAAACGTTAATTTCCCCTGCCAGTTATGTTTACAAGAAACGTCCACTTAACGAACATTACATTAAATCAAAGACTTCTATGGGCTGACTCGTGAATGAATAAAAGGGACACTATCATGGGGATTTTGCTGATTTTTGGTCAACACAGCGCTAAAATTATGACTCGGTACCTTCGCTCATACACGAAACGCCTAGAACATCAAGAGGAAGATATTAAGTGAATTGCTTAGTCTGCCCGACTTTTTCAATTGTGATCAGGAGCTCCTGCATGAGTAACTCTTGACAGCACTCCTTTTATAGCTTCAGTACGCTAGTATAGTGATTTTTAGTACAGGATGTACTTTTGTGATGATCAGAGTGGGGTCGTTCACGATAACCCGCTAAACCGCTAAACCGCTAAACCGCTAAACCGCTAATTCGCTAAGGTGTAAACTTTGATAATCAATTAATTAATTAATATTAATTAATAACTCTTGCGTGGGATCTATCTGCGTTGTTATTACTAGTATTTAGCAAAATATATATTTGTTTCTGGCAACGCTTTGCTCTCCTTGTGGTAGCTTTCTTTCTAGAATAAGGTGCTTACATGTAAATTTACCGTTTTACGCATGCGCTTAAGCTCTGTAGTGCATTACTAACAACAAGTACAATGTAAATGAGGTAGATAACAAAACAGTTTGGTATTGAAGAAAGTAAGTTATCGTTTCTCTCCGGTCTCCAGTGAGCAGTTCAAACAGAAAAAATAGTTCAAACTATCTACATTTGCTCGAGATTTTCCACAGATTTTAGCATAAAATGTTTTAAAAGTTCTCACCTCTCAAATATTACTGCAGACCCCGTGACGCCTAGTTTAATTAAATTAGACTTCGAGGCGCCTCTGATTTCACGGGAGAGAATTTTCGGTAAGCAGCGCTGTTTATAATTTTTGGCATGCGCCATTAATAAGTAGCTGTCCAAAAAAAATTCAAACTATCTATATTTTCCGAGATTTTCCACAGGCTGTGGAAGAAAATGTTTCAAAAGTTCACACTTCTCGACAAAAGTCCGTGACGCCAAGTAAAACCGCAAATTAATTAAATTAGACTTTGAGGCACCTCTAATTTCACCAGAGAGAATTTTCCATTTCTCCAAGGAAACGAAAATTAGATGGAGAAATCGAGAGTTCGAAATTTCGGGGTTAAGATTACAGTGAAACAAAGCCAAAAGAAATGACTTTTGGTTCGAGCTTATCGGGATGTTTGTACGAAAAACGAAAGCATCATGTTACATTCCTGCGTACGGAAAACAAAAGTATCATGTTACATTCCTGTGTAAGAAAAACAAATGTATCATGTTTGCTATTTTAAAATAGGGGTAAGTAAAGAATATGGGTTCTAAATAATTATTGTTGCCTTCTCGATTCAGAATTATTTTTATCCGATTCAAAGCATTTGTTTTAATTCCATCGATGTTTACGTTCACCGCTCGATTTAGAAATGTATTTGTTTGGTTTGGTCCTTTTGTCAAGTCAACAAACGTAATTATATTAAAGTTGAGCCAATTAAATTCACCTGTTCCCACGGTTCACATTTCACCAAAACGCTAGCCAAGAAACACAAGTCGAGGAGAACGCCACAATGCACGGAAAGTGAGTGATATTGCTTACGAATAAAATTGCTAAATTCTAAACAAAGAGTTCGTTAAAATAATTGCTCTGTCTTGTAAAACCTGTTTCATTTGTGGAATTTTCTAAACTGGTTGCGAGTGAAACTTTGTTTTTAACATCAGATGGCGTTTTTCCGTGGGCAGTGAAGTCAAGAAAAAATTAATTGTTTTCAGTTCTTCAAGATAATTGAAGTGTTTGAATATTTTATTTAGTGTACTGCTGTTGTATTGAATGTTGTTAAATTCAAGCACTTTAGTATATGAATGATAAATGTTTTGTATGGCTGGGTCAAAAGGTCATCAACAAAATTTACATGGATATTTGAAGCAGACTTTAATACAGGAACGCTTTCCGATACAAAGGTGTAAAATTCACTATTTACCACCCATTTTAAAACTGTTACCCTGAATATTTCTTGGTAAACCAGAACTAAAAGGGTGAATGTTTTAAATTTGAAAAAAGTATTTTTTCTTGACGTTGTCCCGTGTAACGCACATGTTCGTTTCAGCTGTCACGCATTCTTATCTGTTTATTTGTCTAGTAGCAAATATAGGGGAGAAGTATGTAACGACTTGATCAGACCCATATTTTTGAAGCAATGGGGGGTTTGTACTCTCGCCCACCACCTTAGGTTGAGATGGAATGAAGTAGAGGGGGGTGGGGGTGGTGGGGGGAGGGGGGCTGACAGCTACATGCCACCTACATGTATATTGATTGGGGGAGGGGAGGGGGTGTCCATTAATTACATCCTGTACTACTCCTTTGAGTCTCTGAGTTAACAAAACTGGACCATTATTTTTAGGTTTCCATTGACGTAAATATGTCTTTCGGCTTGTGACTTTTTGATGTGATGTTGATAGTGCCCCTTTAATAGCGCGATGAAAGTTTACAGCGCATCGACCGAGCGAGTGAAATGTGTCCACCAAATGCTATAACCCGTTCATTGCTTTCGCATTCACGAGTTAAAAAAGTAACAAGTAGCCAATCAGAGTGTGTGTTACATCCTTAATATTTTAAAATTGCAGGAATACCTCATGAATTACACTGGTTTCTTGGTTTTGGGACAATTGTGAGCTGTGAAGACGATTCGTTTCAGACTGTGAAGTATCCATGCGTCGCGAGGTACTTTACTTTCGTAAGCAACAAAGATGAAAAATTGACGACACTGGCAACCACTCACAACAGTACAATATGGGTAAGTATACAGTAGACTCCCGCTATCTCGAACTCTCAAGGGGAACGGAAAATTGTTCGAAATAACGGAGGTTCGAGATAGCGAGGGTCGTGTCAAATTTCGTAATTTTCAACAAAAGTTAACTACAGTAGTACAGTACGCAAATCGTTGACCTGTCGGTGCTCACAGAGTCTGCCACGAAGGTCTCTTTATACAATATTAGCAATCAATGCTGTTTACATATATGAGTGCTTGGCGAATACAGTTATGACTGTACTGTTTAGTGGAACTGTATACGGTATGTCAGTTTTGGACACCGTGGGATACTCCTTTTGGCGAACATAATCAATTGCAAACCAAAATTATTTATAATTATGTCCTGTTGTCATTCATTTAACATCATAACCACTACAGTTCGAGATAAGAGGTGTTCATTTAGGCCATGGAAAATCGCACCAAGTACGAGATAGGCAATAGTAAATGACTGAAAACAGTAAGCAAAACCAAGGGGAACGGGTTTCAGTTCGAGATAGCGGGAGATTTGAGATAGCCGATGTTCGAGATAGCGGGAGGCTACTGTATTATAGTTCAAAATATACCTTATTCTCATAAATGTTCGCGGGTACTTAATTTCGCGAAAATAACAGCTATATTTGACAAGGCTTAATTTTCGCGATTCCAGGAAAAAATGGACGTAAAGGGCATTAAATTTATAATTTTAACCTCTATGAAACGAGTAATTCAATGGGGAAGGAAGTGAATTAGTTGTTCAGTTGTTTATCAAGCACAACACCTTTCAACGCATTCAAGTTACAATCACATCTATCACATCTATCAATAATTATTGCTTCAATGAAGGTCTTGTAAGTTTGCTCATCAATTTTAACATAGTTAATAGAAGGAAATGGTTATGAAGCCCGGCAAACTTCAAAGGAGAAAACAAAGAGGCCAAGATTTATGTTGGAAGGTCCACGACCATGCACAATCGTTTGTTTTGCGCTCACGTAACGTAACCAACACGTTTCTATTCGTTAGTTACTCGGGAAGAACTCAAACTTGTTGTATTTTGTGCACGGTCAAGGCCAAAAAAGCGAACAAAAACATGGAACAAAGAACTTTGTTGGGCTTCATAACCATTTCCCTTTAACAACTTTGATTTTAATTAGTGCTCTTTCTAACAGACTGTGTCGGTATCTGATTGGTCAAGACTCTTAGCCAGTGCAGATGCCAGTGGTGAAGTTGTAGGCACGCAAATGACACGTAAAAGGAAAAACGCTTTTCCTAAATTTGTAAGTGACAATAGACCTATCTCCAAAATGGCCGCCGCAAATTCATATTAAGTTGAGCGGGAAATCAATACCAGCGCCTGAAAGAACCCCTCTTGTTTGGTAATCGTACAAAGTTCCGTTAGGTTAGGTTCTACCTGAGTCGAGAAAACGGAATTTAATAACTGGACAATTTAGAGACGTTTCCACTTTATATGACTGGGGGTATGGCATATACTATACCCCCAGTCATGCAAACGTATCTAAATTGTCCAGTTTTCAACTTCCGTTTTCTCGACTCAGGTAGAACCTAACCTAACGAAACGGTGTACGATTACCAAACAAGAGGTGGTCTTTCAGGTGCTGGTATTGATTTTTCGCACACTTTAATTTAAATCATTCTGAATTTGCGGCGGCCATTTTGGAGAAAGGTCTATTCCTTGATAAAGTACTTTGATAATACCTTGCATATGTCAATCACGAAAGCAAGTAGCAATTGCGGTCGACATACAGATTTGTTCGGCCATTTCCGAGTTCTTTGTACCTCTGTTTCACAAAAAGTGCTGGGGCCGGATTTACGAAGCCCTCCTAAACTAAGATATACCCTAAGTATTGTTTCTTAAAGGAGCTATGTCACAATATTTTAAGTCATTTTTGCGAAGTGCAAAATCACCTTCAAATTGAAGAAAGCCTCAAAATAATAGTTTACAAAGGTAGAAAAACACCAAAGAGGTAATAATAAACCAAACAGGAACAAGATGGTTGAGGATAGAGAAGATTAAGACGGATTGCAAATGCCGAACTTGAAAAAATGGGCCAATTTTCAGCTCCTTTAACAATAACGTCAATAACCTATTGTTAGTAAACAATACTTAGGATACCTCTTAACTTAGTAGGGCTTTCTGAATCTGGCCCCTGGTGCACAACCATACATATGAAAATGAGTTTTGCTCACATTGTTCATTTTGATGGAAATTAAGACGGATTCCGCTCAACGTTCGAGCAGTAAGTGCAAAAATTAATTACTAAAAAACTACTCATAGCACGGTAACATTTTGAATACTATTTGAAACATATCACTTTAATTCACTTCTCCAAGTGACCCCGCAATTAAATTCTGAAGCATTCTCGAGAAAATTAATGTCGAACCTCGTAAAAAATGATAAAAACGCACGCCATTTTGTTTTGAACTGACACGAAGCGTCTTTTTAATTAAAATATGTAATGACTTCTCTCGCGGGGTCAGCTTGGGAGCTAATTTATCGATAATTTCTTCTTAACTGTATTCAAAATGTTACCGTGCTATGAGTATTTTTTGGTAACTTAATTTTTTGCACTTTTTGCTCGAACGTCCAGCGGAAATCGTCTTAAACACCTTTCCATTTGAGTGGTATTCGCATCAGGACTCGTTTTGAAGCAGAGGCAAAAGACAAGTCGGAAATGGCCTATTGTGTGACAATATGTTACAGTACTGTGCAAAAGTAATGCAAACGAATTTCGATGACTTTCGTGCTTTGTTCTCGCGAAATTTCGGCGAAATTTCAACGAAATTGTTGTGATCTACAAAATTGTTCTCAAATTGAATGAAACTTCAAAGCTACAGTTTCAAATTCGTGGTAGAAAAACACAAGAGGTAATAATAAACCAAAAATTAACAATAATGGTTAAAACTGGGGAAGATTGACACAGATTACAAACCATGAACTAGAACAATTAAGCTGAACTTTTCATGATGCTCTCTGGGACTTAGCTGAAGTTCTTTCGTCTTTGTTATTTGTCTCTGCAGGGGATCTACAGGGTCTATCTGGAAGATCTTGATCAAGATACGTCACTACCTCCGAAAGAACAAGAACAGAAGGACTCCGCCGAAAACCAGGATACAAGCAACGCTGACTTAGTAGAGGAAATTCAAATAGATACATGTACAAATAAGGAAATAGATACATGTACAAATAAGGAAATGGAGACATGTACAAATAAGGAAATGAATACATGTACAAATAAGGAAATGGAGACATGTACAAATAAGGAAATGGAGACGTGTTCAAACAAGGAAATGGATGCGTGTACTTCCAAGGAAAAGAAGAAAGTTACACCACCACGGACCACTGCAGAAGTGTTTGAGAAACACAGACTCGTCTTTCATGATGTTAACGCTGTGAGTCATTTCTATAGATAACCAATTATTATTGTGAGAGAAATGCAAACTTGGATGATACTAGATGGTGCGAGCGTGCAATTGAGTTTCGATGACCTTTGACCTTTTTATGATGTCATATATTCAGTTCATGAAAATCAAGAACCTGATCTGGTCATTTGGACCAGCACTCCACATTTGCAAGTGAATCAAAATACAAGTGGTTTAGCTGCTCAGATAAAGTAGTCTATCTCTCTTTCTCTCTCTCTTATCAACATGTGTAATTGTTTGTTACGCATATAGAGTTGAGTCAACGATGAGCTTTTCCTTTTTCTATTCCTCTCGCAGCTGGAGTTCAAAAACAGCATAGACAGATCAGATGAAGATTTCAAACGACTTGTTAATTCCAGCACCATGCAGAGTGTCACGTATGACAACTTCTTAAACCCTCAGGCAATACACAAGGTTGGTAGACCATTTGCTATTACGTGACACATTACAGGCCGCTGAGTTGTAACGCAATCCAGGACGGAAGATAGAAAGTGAGGGAGGGAGACTGGGAGGGAGGCAGGGGGAAGGCAAAGCAGTAGGGAGGGAAGAAAGGAAGGAAAGAGGGAACCATAAACACAGGGTTCGTACAGGTCCTTGAAATCCTGGAAAGTCCTGCAAAACAAGTGATTTTTTTGGGAGGTCCTGGAAATCTGTAAATTCAAGAGAAAATTCAGTGACACGAAGAAAGAACGGTCACAAAACAAACTGAATCGTGTGAAGGAAATTCGCGCAAAATGCGTAAAAGATGTTCTGAACAACAAATGGCTTGTCTGCAAAATATACAGGAGTGCTGAAAAAGTCCTGGAAAAGTTCTAAAGACTGTTGCTGGAAAAGAGTACGAATCCTGTAAAAAAAACAAAAATCAGGCAGACAAACAGAATTTTAGATGAGGTCAAATATTCACTTGATAGTGTGGCCTAGTTGTGATTGATTGTTTTCTTCCACTATTTGTGCCCGTAGAGTCAAGAGATTGGCTTTGTTCTCGGGCAAGATACTTTACTCTCGCAGTGCTTCTCTCCACCCAGGAGTATAAATGGGTACCGGCGACAAAATGCTGAGGGGTTACCTGCGATGAACTAGCATCCCATCCAGGGGGGTAGCAATACCACTAGTCGCTTCATGTTACAGAAACCGGATAAGCTCCGGCAGTTGTGGGCCACTAGGCTCGTGAAGACTTTACCTTACCTTAGAGATTGGCTCTGTGGTTATTTGAGTTTTATTTTCACAACAACCATTTGAGGTTAACTTAAAGGAGCCACGTCACGGATGGCGCATCTTGAAAAATGGCCATTTTTTCAAGTTCTCTGTTCGCAATCCGTCTTAATCTTCTCCATCCTCAACCATCCTTGTTCCTGTTTGGTTTATTATCACCTCTTTGGTGTTTTTTCTACCTTAGTAAACTATTATTTTGAGGCTTTATTCAATTTGAAGGTGATTTTGCACTTCACAAAAATGACTTAAAATATCCTGACATATCCTGTTTTCTTTAGGTGCGTTTCAATCCCAATAAACAATCGTTCACGTGGCTGGCTTCAGGAGGAGCAGCGGGTCTGACAAGACTTCACTTGATAAAACAGGTCAACACATCACAAGACACGTGAAGTGCTGAATCTGGCGATACCCTAAATGCAGGCATTTCAAGGGGCAAACAGAAAAAAATGAGTTCTTGGAGAAACGACGATGGCTTCACATGGTAAACCTGGTCAACACATGACGAGACACGTCAAGGGTTGGATCTGGTTGATACCCTGAATGCAGGCATCTCAAGGGGCAGAAAAATGAAAACCGAGTTCTTGAAGTGGGAAGGGTTTCATTGCGAGTGTCAGGAGAGACAGCAAGACTTCACTTGGTAAACCAGGTCAACACGTGACAAGACATCGCATCCAAGTGGAATCTGGTGATATTCTGAATGCAAGCGTCTCAAGAGACGGACTACGAACAAAAAATGGGGTTTCGTTATGGCCTGGTCAAACGGTCACAACATTTGTTGTGACATGTTGTGACCATGCCGGTCAAATGGCCACAACAACCTCGCAACATTTCAAGAACAAAAGAAATGTTGCGACGATGTTGAGACAAAGTTTAAATGAATTCAAACTCTTCACAACATTGTTGTGAGGGGTGGTCAAACGGTCACAACATCGGCTCACAACAAATGTTGTGAGAATGTTGTGACATATGTTGTGACCGTTTGACCGGGCCTTTACGACTGTCAGGAGAGATGTCAACACTTCATTTGCTCGAATCGGTGAACGCGACAAAAACGCGATGGGATGTGCAGGGAAAACAATGGTTACAGGCATTAACTGCGCTTTTCAATAACATGCGAACTCTACTGAATCACCGGTTGCGTTTTCGCTGCCGTTAATCATCTTAGCGGACCTCTCTGGAAACAGTAGTTCTCTTCAACGGGTTCAAAAGGTCATGTCCGTGGACTGTGATTGTTAGATTTCGAACCTTTTTATCATTGTCATGGTAATTATGATTGACGGCAGTGACAAACGCAATCGTTAGTTGGGTTTTGAACTTCAGAGGTTGCGTGTTATTGAGAGGCGCAGTAAAACATCCTGTAGCCAAAAAGGTGAAGCAGTGGTAATTAACCCTTTCACTCCCAAGAGTGCCAAGTTCAAAACCGAGGAAAAAACCTTCAACTTCCCTTCGCAAAATTGTCAACAACAAACAGCACCACTTGAAAGTACTGCTCAATAGCTTTCATTTGAATGGTCACACACTGGGGTTTCATCCACAGACTTAAAAGTTACAACCACATTTATTGACTCAAAGATTGACTCTGGGAGTGAAAGGGTTAAAATGGAAAAAGGTTGGGGAAGTATTCCTGTTTTGGATATGCTTGTGAAAGTCATCGGAATAACGAAGACATTGTGGTTAACAGATGGATGTCCTGGGCAATTAGACTAACCAAGAAAGATGCGAAGGAACGGGAGAGTGGGGACACTATAGGCATGGCCTTGGGAATTGCGTGTGTTTTGAAAAAGTCCTTGAGATCAAGATCGTGAAAAGCCTTTGAATTTAAAGGGAAAGTATTTTTTATCTTTACTAAAACTTGCAATTGATTGTGAATGTTTTAATGTTTTCTTTCTGCTTATTTATAAAACTTATAAACCATAGAAAGGTCAAAATTATTAGGGAAATATATTATTCCAATTATTTGTGTCATTTGAAGAAAATTAAACTAAATTATGTTGATGAGGCCCAAAGTACCTGGGTGTTGATTGAAAATCCTTCTTTATTGGAGGGCTTTTTTAGTTGACTCTATTTATTAAATTATATTGATAAGGCCCGAAGTTGTTGGGTCTTAATATACCCTTGTTTTGGGAAGTATTTGCAAATAAAAGTTAGTTTCATATTTAAAGCAACTCGGTTCTTGCATATCTCAAGTTTATTTTACCTTCATGTGATTATCGTGGCTTTCGCCAACGCGTATGGGCCCCAAATATGATACTGGTTTTATTTCATTATTTTATGTTGTGTCCGGAACTTATTATAAAACGAAAAGCTGTTAGCAGCTTAACCTCGGGCCGTATTTAACATGCAGATGGGAAATAAATGAACAATTTAGCTGTTTTAAATGCGTCTGCGTTCGCAGGCTAAGCGCCTACAAGTGTCAACAAAGTGCTGTTCCACTACCACCGGAAGCGTGCTCAGTATTACTAATAACCGAATGAAAAATTGAACAATCAGAGACAAATCACACGACGCTAAATCAAATTCGTCTACAGTGTGGAGTGTCTGAAAAACTCTCGGCATTGCCCTTTTAGAAGAAAAGTCTGTGCTCACATAATCAAAACCAACGCGATTAAAATGGCCAATCACAACAAACGAAAACAACACAATGAACCAATGAGAACTCGAAGCAAATACACGTAACCAGCACCAAGCGCGGGAAAACGGCTGCGACCAAGTTGCAATTGGTTTTGGTTTTGGTTTTGGTTTTGCATCTGATTGGTTGAGTTGGTGACGCGAGTTTTTTAAACCAATCACAGAACGCAGTAAAGCAAAACCAAAGCTTTCGACCCTCAATTGAAAAAAACCCGTTCTATTTTGGGCAAAATACTAAACATATTGGCGTTTTACACAAAGAAACGTGGGCCGGGAATTTTTTCCAGGGACGTCTCCCTTGTGTTGACATGAGGGGACGACATGGTTATAGCAGGGGCACTGTGATTCGCTATGTGATTGGTTTATTTTGTTTTTCATTTGATCGCAGAGACTTTTCTCATGATCAGTATACACAAGGTGATATGACCCCGTCAAATCAAACGTGTTTGAATCAATGGAACAAGTCGCAGGGACAAACGTTTGTCCACGTAACCACATTTTTTTTATTTTTGGACTTTCAAAGACTCCTATGAGCTGAAGCGTGATTGAATAAATTAATATGCATCAATTAATAGCGCGAATAAAGTTTACAGCCCATCGACCGAGTGAAATGTGTCCACCAAATGCTATAACCCGTTCATTGCATTCTTATTCACGAGTTAAAAATGTGACAAGTCCGCCAACTCTTGGTCTGTAACTCCGTGGGTTTAATATATATGTTTCATTCATCATCATCATCAATCTTTATTTACTCACGAATATCCTATCATACAATGTTATGGTCTTCTTAAGAGTCGTGATTAACATTAACTACATTAAACTAAAAGTTTTAACTATAGAACTACTAAATTACATGTAAGAATAAAATGCTATAAAAACTTAAAAGGTCATTATTTCTTTATAATCTTTCCTATGCAAAGAGGTTTTAAAATCGTTCAAATTGGGCCGCTGTCTGATCTCTGAGGGGATCTTGTTCCACAGAACAGATCCCCCTATAGTTGGAGAGCTTACAGTCAGAGTGGTTCAACAATTGAGCACAAGCAACAACGCAGGGGTTAACTGTCACTAGGACTTCTTTGGAACTCAGCAAATTCCTTTAATGTGAAATAAACATTGAAAACACTTTATAAATCCATAATGCTAAAAGTAATCCAACGCATTAAATAACAATGTTTGAGTTACTGTGCTCATCAGTGCCTTAACAAGACACTGTCAGGTGTCTATTGCGATCAATAATTTTTGTTACATTATAATACAAAGGAAAGTTGTCTCTTCATGCGGAAGACTGATATATACTATGCTATATATACTGTTCGATCTAGATTTAAAGGTCTTGATGAACTTTTGTCATTTTTCTAGATGTTTATGTTGGTTCCTTGCATTGTTTAAAAGCACTGAAGGACTAAAATAAAAGGTTTTTTTTTTTCATTGTAAATGCACTATACTAAGTGAGACAACAGATCGTTCAGTCACTTTAATTATTTATTATCCAATACCTATGTTCTTTGAAAGGTGAGCGTTGCTCGCATACCAATAATTGTGTATGAACAAATTAAGGCGGGGTTCTACCTGAATGCCATTTTTCTGCCACTTAACATGGGTTTAATGGAAATATCTCGTTCACGTTTGAAGAAATCCAAAAACTCTCCGCACATCCCATGAATCTATGTTATGGGGTGTTTTGTACATTTTTGGTATGTTTGGGAGGAAATAGTTTTTCTCAAAGGATTGGTAAAATTTAGGGAAATAAGAAATATTGAAGATTTAATGTAGTTTTAAAATTAGAATTTGAAGTTAAAAATTAGTAGATGGACACCAACAGACAGTTGATACCCACGCAAGAGCACCCGCGTGGGTATCAACTGTCTGTTGGTGTTCCAAAAATCATTTTCTTTCTTCTAGATCCCTTCTTTAAAACTCTTAAAATTCCGTTGAAATTCAGGTAGAACCCCCCCCCCCCCCCCCTTTAAGATTTCTAAAACGTCAAAATATGAACAAATTAGGCAACCTCGTTCCCAGGGTCTCTCATCTTCCTGCCCCCTGGAGCGAGGCGGGAAGATAAGAGACCCTGGGAACGAGGTTGCAAATTAGGATCTCTAAAACGTCAAAATATGTTCCCCGACAACACCAAACGCAGTAAAACCTTAACATATTTTTGGCTTTTTGAAGCTAATAACTTTAAAACTAAACCTCTTTGACAAAACTAAACGCAATCAAAGTTATTTCTTCTAAAAGGCACAAGTTTTCCAATTACAAAAATCCCTGATTGCGAGATTGCTGGCAACACTGCTTCCTAGACAAGGTTAAGTTTGTCCAGTACACCTTTGGAAAGCTTCAGGACACAGCCGGTGAATGAATCTCTATTTTCTTCAGAGATCTTTTTCACTGGTATGGTTGTCTTCTCGATCCACTTGTCCTTTGTACCGTCATAGTATTCAACTGTCAAGTTTTTTCCACCCAGCACATAAAGTGTTCCGTTCAGACACACCATACTACCACCATAATCACGCCAACAATTCAACCTTCCAATAAATTGCCATTCGTTTGTAGAAACATTGTACATCTCACATTCCCTACTCTGTCCGGCGACAAAAATCTTCCCTTGAGTGGCCACACCAAAAGCACAGCGTCTTGCTTGTTGCATATCTGCGATTTCCTCCCATTTCTTTTCCACAGTGTCGAATCTCTCAGCTTTTACAACGCCCTGATATTCCTGTGGTGTTGTCCCGCCAATAACATACAGATGATTGCCAGCCGTAACAACGCAAGACCCTTTCCTACAGCCCTGATGAGATGTGAGAACAGTCTCCCATGAACACAGCTCCGTATTGTATCTTGAGATAGTGGATTGTTCCGTATTTGTGTTGAACTCAATAGCATAGATTTGTTCTCTAATGACAGTCACC
The DNA here is from genome assembly GCA_029204205.1 of Desmophyllum pertusum. Taxonomy (NCBI): domain Eukaryota; kingdom Metazoa; phylum Cnidaria; class Anthozoa; order Scleractinia; family Caryophylliidae; genus Desmophyllum; species Desmophyllum pertusum. The sequence goes on along the minus strand of MU825434.1, from coordinate 492,960 downwards.
ATGGCCGAATTTGCACACAAGTTAGCATACTTAGACCAACCATTACAAACTGGATCATATCTCTCTGCGTTAGAAGTTTGGTGGAAGGTGTACACCTGATCACGTAAGTTTATCATCTGGGTGTTTTGGTTTTTATCTGATAACCCGTCTGCTAAACGTTTCCACTCGTCTTTCTCGGGGAGATAACAAAAAGTGTATTTCCCTCCACAAGCTACAATGGCACGTGTTTCAAGCCCTTTTCTCGGTGTTTGTGGTAAATCATCTACATTTGCAAATCTAGTCAGCTTTACAGCATCTAAGGCCCGCCCCAGGGGGGGCTAGCAGCGAGGCCTGGGACCTAGTATATATGATTGCACATTTTAGAAATTTGGCCGAGCGAGACTAAGTACTGGTTTGTTTAAAATAAACATGGCGGACAATGGCTGACATGACGTGCGTTTGTGTTCGTTCAGAAATATGTTGGCGATTCCACGTCCAAACATCCATGGGAACGATTCGGTCGCTGTTTAACTGAACTTTGGTCATTGTGGGACACCATGGATGAAAATTCCTTTGCAAACTCCCGTAGAGGTACGTTTCTCGAATGATTGACAGATTTCTTTACTTGTGCGATCATGTATTGCAGAAAAGCGGCAAGATCAAAGGGCGCTGCCTGCCCCCCCTGGCCCGCCCTAAACAAGCAACGTTTTCTTGCACGAGTTCATTGGTCACGACATCCAGCAAATAGTCACGCGATAAGAAAACCAGTCGCACGTGACGAAACAATTCTTCAAACACTGCTTTCCGCTCGCTCTTGTTTTGTTCAACCCACTTTAATATGATTTGAAACACATCGGTTTCGACTGCGACAGAAATCTCATCACTTGAAATCCATCTCTCCACCTCTTTAGCTTCCAAGTTTAAGAATTCATCCATTTCTGCAACAGAGGCGAAGTTCGCGTGTATGAACTCCCTGCTGTTGGTGACGAGCTCGTCACACTGGTATTTCTCAGCGAAATAAAAGGTTGAAATGCAGTTTGAGTTGGACAATTGCAGTTCTAGAAATCGCCCAGAAACCGTCTTCAAGCTCGGAATGAGTAGATAGTTTGCTGCGGCGATCAGTTCCTCAGCATTTTCCCGCTGAGTGACTTCGACAGTTCCCGTGTAGATGAACCCCAAAACATCTTCCATAACAGACGCCGAAATCTCCACAAATCGAACAATCCCTTCTCGATTCTCTTTCATGTCGCTCTGAAGAAGCTTGTAAAAGAACGGGCTTGCTGCGGAAAGCACATTTCTATGAGCCTTGAACTCTTTGTCATCTTTCGTCGCCAAAGTGATGTCGCATAAGATATCTTGCCTTCGCTGCATGTTGAGTCGCTTCGTCAATTCCACACAAAAAGAAGCTTGTTCAGCGGCGCAGATGGGTTCTAGATCTTCCATGTTCCAAGAGAATGGCCTTATTTCCGTGAAACACCGTTTGGATGATGCCAAGTAGTTCTCTTTAGAAAACAATCACAACAATGATCTGAAAACGAAAGCGGAAAAACAAATGGGGGCCGTGACGGATTTCGGGTATGACGTCATCCAGTATGGCAGCTATGTCACGTCACGCCATTTTCGGCAATTTATGTTTAAAATACACACAAACTAGTCGACGGCCCAACGTTTAAATCTAGTTAATATATGAAACAAGTGGTAAATAATGCTTAGAAATCATCTGTGTTGTTTGTTATGTAAGAGAGCTTCCATCTTTGAATTTAAATTTCCTTCACAGAAAAAACGTAACAAACATTATACACTGATTATATCTCGGCAGGTGAGATATACTGTAAGTAGAAATAAATACAAGTAGTGAACCAGTCTTGTAATGTGAAAACATTCTTCAAGCAGTGTACGTTAAAACCAGAAATCAACTTCGTTCTGTATAGATGAGTTCGGGGGGATACAGAAATGAACTGTGTGCTGTGCAGTGGCGGTACAGGGGGAGGTTTGAAACTGAAGGTTCGCACACGACTGTTAATTGGTTAATTGTTTGGAAATGAAACTAGGCGTGTTCGAGTTTGTATTTTTTTACTACCCTCTAATGGTCGGCTCTGCTCGCAAAGCAGTCTTGCCCGGCGATCTATAAACTCAGCGTTTGGATTATTTCGCTTTCGATTTGTAAGACGTGTTTACATTTTGAAAAATAAACAACTGTGCAAGACCTGTAAGTTTAATTTGAACCAGTGAGCTTGTGTGTGCTTTGTTTTGACTTGCCATTGAGCTCTTGAATTGCAATATTTATCACCAAAAAAATGAACTTATGTTTTGTGAGTTTCATTTGGTAACCGTAATGCAGGAGTCAATGTTAACCCCTACCTCCCCCCCCCCCCCCCACCCCGGGACAGGGTGGGGATTACAGGGGAAATATGGGGGTTTTAAACAAAAACCGTGCCCGAGGGTGTAGGGGATTAGCAATTTTTAGTATTTATCTGTCCCCTGGGTACGGGGGATAGGTGGGGATTTGTACAGCGCCTGCTGATGTGGTGTCAGCGGTTGTTCATATCGAGACAGAGCCCATGTTCGTTTGAGACAGCTCAGGTGAGTGGTTTTTGTTGCAATGATAATTTAGGCCATCCACCATCTAAAAGCGAAACAATACACAGAATGAACATTCATGTGCAAGCTAGGATGTTTTTTTTTGCATATTTCCTTTACGCCCGATCATATTTTTGCGATGAAGTTTGATTTAAACATGGCTCGAGTTCTGCGAGTTTGATTCATTATATAAAACTCGAAGGCTAAAGGTAAAAGTCGAAATTTGTTTACCTTTCTCCACAGATCATGGACTGGAAAGCGTTCTTTAAGGGTCAGGCCCGTAGGGAGGGGGGTGCGATGGGTGCATCCGCACCCTCCTGCGGGATGTGGGGGTCCACCTATAGTGGACCGACGGTTCAAAAGAAAGTGAAATAGTGGACAGGTGTAGTTTGAAAATGTCTGAATCAAACAATCGCAGCTTTGAACGTGTTTCCATATCGTCTTCATCAACAAAGACAACATCAAGCGAGTCATTTTCTTCATCCAAATATTCACTCCTTTGGCTTAAAAATGTCTTTAATCGAAGGTCCGTATTATGTATTTGTAGTATTCTTTCATCGGTATTTTCTTTAACTGAACAGTTCCAGAAATATTCATGTTTTTACGTTCGCTTTTGGCTGCCTGGTTTCATATCATACTGCCTTCAAAACGCACGAAATGCAGTCTCAGACAACCTAATCTTTCAAAATTTCCCGGGGGGGCATGCCCCCGGACCCCCCTAGGAGCTCACGCCTTCGGCGATCGTACGATCACAACTTTCCCACTCTAACGCACCCCCCCCCCCTCCCCCATTCAAAATCCTGTCTACGGGCCTGAGGGTGGGGGAATTTTAAGACTTTTGTAAGTGGACAGCATCCCCAGGGCTGGGGGAATTTGACAACATTTGATTGAGGGTTTTTTCATTGGTTAACATTGACTCCTGCATAAAATGTAATTGGTGATCACTGATGATACGGATAACTGAGCAATTCAGTGAATGTACAAACGAAGAAGGAATAATAAATTAAAGTGCTTTCACCATTATCCATAACACCATCTGATCTTTAGGATCCACCAAAATGCACTTTTCAGAGCCTGAAATTAAATCTCAATTTGTTTTCTTACCCCCCCCCCCCCCCCAACCTCCTTCCCCCCCCCCCCCCCTATAAAAAAATTCCTGGATTCGCCTCTGAGAATGAAACCAAATGCATCAGATTTACCAGTTCTTTCGATAGTCCGCAGTTTAGTGTAGTGTACATAAATAAATCCGATACAGGCTTTAAACTACCTACCCAGATCGTGTACCAAGTTTTAGTATGATCGCGACTGCTTCGGTGTTCGTTTTCGGTTCGTTCATATACGATATGTATGTGGACAATCGTGACACCTCGTTTGGTCATATACGAAATCTTTGGACAATCGCGACACGAAAAATAATATAATAAAAAAACGCAACCGAAAACTTAACTCGGTGCCTATCGGCCCGAGTAATAATTGCGTTCTTGAAACAATTCAACCATCTAAAATTCCGAAGCCAACTCTTGGTATTCATCCTGTCACGTAAGCCATTGTCACGAGTTCCCATCTGTCACGCAACGCAATACCTGAGGTAACAAAAACCAGGCCTTGCCAGTTTGTACGTAAAAAATGGCCCACAATTCCTCACCATCATTGCTGACGTCCACCGGCAGCAATCAGTCAACCAATGAAAACACACAGTGCGGTTGACTGCGCCCTCTTGTGGGGTGGGGTGGGTGCCATTTAGCCAACCCGGAGCATGCGTATTGCACATGTACTTATCGACGCAGTAGTCGGGTATTCTTGTGCCCGCAGTACTGTTGAAGCGGTACCAGCCCTTTACGAATGCGCTGTCGTCGCATTTTTTCAATCCAGACGAACTTCTATTCAGCACACTTCGATCCAAATCAGTGTTTGTGACGTAATTATTACATCCCTCTCCTGTAAAATAAACAAATACGGTTATTCGCAGTCTACAGTGGCTTGAACTTCTCATACTCCCAGTTAAGGCGGGACTTAACCTAAATGCCATTTTTCCGCGACTTAACATGGGTTAAATGGAAATATCTCGTTCACGTTTCAAGCAATCCAAAAACTCTATGCTCATCCCATGAATCTATGTTATGGGGTGTTTTGTAAAATTTTGGGTGATGTTTGGGAGGAAATAGTTTTTCTCAAAGGAGTTGTAAAATTTAGGGAAATGAGAAATATTGAAGATTTAATGTAGTTTTAAAATTAGAATTTGAAGTTAAAAATTAGTAGATTGACACCAACTAGGCCTGTCCCGATTGTGCTCGGCAACTTTTGAGCAACTTTTGGCGTTTGGAGCAACTTTTTGCAGTTCTAGCAACCTCGAGCAAGTTTTGCCTTTCTGAGCAACTTTTGAGAAAAATATAGGTTTACAGCACATATCAAGCACGAAAAAGTGAACAATTTTATAGAAAACTTCAATTTATGCGAATCTATTGAATGTTTATCAACATACAATTAAAAAAAAAAATTAAAAAACTTTTTTTAATTTAAACAAATATATATATATTTTTTTTAAATCGAAAAATAAAGCTTTTAATTAACGTTTGTATAAAAATATCAAGACATTTAGGTAGCAACTTTTGAAATCTAGGTAGCAACTTTTTGGATTTTTGGCAATTTTTTAGCAACTTTTTAGCATTCCAGTGAGCAACTTTTCAGCATTTTACGAGCACAATCGGGACAGGCCCAATAGACAGTTGATAACCACGCAAGAGCACCCGCTTGGGTATCAACTGTCTGTTGGTTTTCCAAAAATAATTTTATTTCTTCTATTCCTTCTTTAACCTCTTAAAATTTCATTGAAATTTAGGTTAAGTCCCGCCTTAACACCCCTTCCGTTGTGGTCCCCGCCTGTTTTTGCTTCTCTATTTAACAAATAAAGAAGCCAAAACCATGTATTATACTGTCATAAAACACGACGGGAATTTGAGAACACGAGAGAAATTTAGAAAACACGAGCCGCAGGCGAGTGTTTTCTAAATTTCTCAAGTGTTCTCAAATTCCCGGAGTGTTTTATGACAGTATAATACATGGTTTTGGCTTCTTTATGTGCTTTAAAATATAGATTTACGCGCGCGAAACGATAAAACGCGCTTTTCTATGTTTTATACTCTGATAAAACATGGTTTTTAACCAATCAGAGCGCGCGAAATGTTCAGTTTATATTTTAATGCAAAATATTACGCAATGTTGCGACATTTTTAACGATTCTTCTCGGTTCCCGCCACCTTGGGAATCCCGATTTCCGCCCTCTTCCCCCGCCAACCGTAGACTGCGATTTACTTGTAATTAACTTTTTTCTGAGTTCACATGTAAATGTTTTATGGATTAAATGACATTTTTACAAACCATACTGATTAGTGTTATCGAACTTACCGACACCAAGCTCACAATGCACGCCTGTTAATAACGGTGCACACGCGCATGCAAAACCATTCACCGTAACATTGCACGTCCCTCCATTCAAACAAGGCTTGCTGGAACACTCGTCTGTATAACAAGAAAAATGTTATTGTTATACAGTAAAATTCAAAACTATTTTTGGAGGAGCGTTTCAATAATGCTTGGGCTTATGTTTGGAAGGATGATTTTGTGTCTGAAAAAAATTCAGGTGCATATAATATGAATAATACCACGGCGTTAAATTTTCTAAATATATAAAGTCACACAGTCGTTAAATGCGTGAGAGTTGTGTGCGGTAGTTACAGAACTGTTGATAATACTTTTTTCTTCTGAAATGTAGAGTTAATTCTGGTCCCTGAACTGGACTACTCGCTCAGTCGAATGTTACAAAAAAGAGTTCATATTTCCCCATAGCCTCAATATTCTAGCCAGAAGTGCGCTGAAACTTTTTAATTTTGCTAATGCCATTAACCTTCTGGAGTTTCATTAGTTGCTTGTCTGTACTGGGTAATGGCAGTGTACTCTCAAACAAGCATTAAACTCTGTACAGTCGAAGCTCCCGTAAGCGGATACACTCGGGAAGCAAAAAAGTGTCCGCAACTGGAGCTGGACGCTTACGGGAATGTGTAAATGCAGAATTTATATGAGCTAGAGTTCAAACGCTCACGAGAGTGTCCGCTCAGAGAACTTCGACTGCATGTTGTCTTACCATATTCACAGTGATTTCCACTGTACCCTTGTGAACACCGGCATGTATACTGTCCCTCCCCCTGATAGTCACACGTTCCGCCATTTTGACATGGATTGCCTGTACATTCCACGATAACTGTGTGCGGAAAAAAGAACGTTATATTAAGGTAAGGCTTATATGAACAGATTGTTGTAGATGTGTGAAACGGCTGCCCAGCTCTTACCTCCTCTTTCCATATCACAGTAAGCATTGACAGGCTCGTTCCCAGACCCTCCCGCATCTATCCAATATCGACCGCTAGGTACCAGTCCTCCGGAAGTGTTCTTGATTTCTTGGCATGAAACAGCTGGAAGCTTGGAAGAGGAACCCAGAGTTGCTTTAATGATATGAAAGAAATACAAATAATAGACTTTTACTACTGAACAACTTTTCAAATACAAACCAAAACGTCCACGGAAACTATTTTTTTTTTGTTTACGCTTACAGCAAGCAGCTCAAAAGTGTGACCACTTTTAATTAATTCACATTCTTTTGAGTGCTTATACTATCCAATCAGACGCTAAGAAAACTATATCCTCGGCTTCTGATTGGATAGTCTGTGCACACGAAAGAATGTGAATTAATTAAAAGTGGTCACACTCTTGGGCACCTTGCTGTAATTGTGGTTAAGCGTGGTTTCGAATTTTAACAGTCAATAACTGGAGGCCGGCTTGCCTAATTAATTCTCGAACATAACCTGGAAACTGGCAATTTACGGAAAAACGTATTTTAAAGCTTAATTTCAAAATATTACAGATATGATAGCCTTACGTTGTATATAGTTGACTTTTCTCAACAAATCCACTTTTTTCCTTCGCGGTGAATGAAGTTGCTAGGCAACGTGACGTCATATATCAAGCAAAATGTCACTCTACAAGAACACTCCGTCAATACTTGGACAGTTCAAACGGAAACTTTCTAAGTGAGTTTTAGCCCAAATATGGAATAGTAAGTGAGACGTTCATCTGCTATGTTTGTTGAAGTTATAAATGTATCAACTAGCTTATTACTAGCTTCCGCATAAGAAGACAAGTTGAAGACAAGGAGAGTAAACACGCATGCAGCAAATTATAAACTGTTCCGCCTGAGAAATATTTTATCCTTTCACCACTAAGAGCGCCCTAGTTCAAAATTAAAAAAGTTTCACGCTATCACAGAACAAACAGCATTGGACGGTCAATAGCTTTAATTTGAATGGCCACACACTTGGGTTTCATCCACGGACTAAAACGTTACTATAAACATAGATACCTTGTACTATAAACATAGCTTTCATTTGAATGGTCACATACTATATATTGGTTTCATCCACAGAACCACCTTGCACAGCATAAACAGTACCACATAAAAGCAATGCTTAAAATAGCTTTCATTTGAATGCCACACATTAGGGTTTCATCCACAGACTTAAAAGTTAGAACCACCTTGTACAGCATAATAAACAGTACCACATGAAAGTATTGCTCAATAGCTTTCATTTGAATGGTCACACACTAGGGTTTCATCAACAGACCTAAAAGTTAGAACCACCTTGTACAGCATTACAAACCGTACCATATGAAACGTGTGCAGCTCAGTAGCTCACACACTAGGGTTTCATCCCTCAAGGTTTGTCTCTGGGAGTGTAAGATATATTATACTTATCTGAGAATTTTTAAAAGTCGAGGAGAGTTGAACTTACCTCTGAAAGGATTATCCAGGTATACAGCGCCTGTATTCGATATAAAATTCACGGGTCCCACAGCGCGGGTTCGATTGTTCAATTCACAAAGGTTTTTCTTTTCGTAAAAGTTTAAACTTTGGCACAGCCTGTCTTCTTTACACCGGTAATAACATGCGAACATATTCTGTATCACAAATGATGTATAACTGTGTTTTACAAGAGCGGCGCCTTTTATGGATGTTACACAGTTACCATTGAGCAAACTATTATTGCTAGAAACATGTTTTATGCTGTGTAATATTATAAGAAAAGATATATTTAGGGATAGATGTGAAATCAGGCCAGATCTTGAACGGCTACCCTGTAAAAACAAGGATGAATTATTAGAATATAACGATAAGAGATCAAAATTTTTTTAGTACCGAAAAATCATCGCTAGTTTATTGACCAAGTTTAGCGATCATTGCAATTGTCAAACTGTAAATTGATCAATTGTCACTTACCATTTTCTATTTTGTTTTTGTTTTATGTTTTTATCCTTCGTCCATGATTACGAGAGGTTTAACTAATATATTGGTACAGCGAACAAGCATGAGCACTGTAAGATAGCGAGGCGCTTTATTTTTACCCCGGCGCAGTCCGCTTTAGCAAGGGAAAACACTAAGAATTCAGCTGCTTCAATTATTCTCTGACTATCACGTCCGGGTTTTAAGCGCCGCCAGTTCCTACACATTTGCCGCCAAATGAGATGGCACGCGACGCCTAACAACAAATGTGATTGGTTAATTCAGCCAGAGTGATTAATTTTAACCAATCAGATTTTAAAAACTTGCCAACGACATGACAGAATCAATCGGCTAACTCTCTTTTCAAAAACGATTGCTATTTTTAAATAATCTCTCGCTTTTAATATATTGTTTTGTTATGATGGATGCGATTCTCTAAATACTGCTCAGCAGGAGATAAAACCAGAAATATTACGACCAATTCTTTGAGCAAAAAGTGAGCCTTATCATCCAAAACGATCCTTTCGTAACGTTTATAATAACTCTGTGAATGCGTCGCTATATTATAACAGTCAAGCCGTCGCGTGAATTGTTACCGCAAATAACCATGCTACAGAGGCGCTAGGTCATATTCAATTTCCTTTTCATAATATAAATAACGATATTTTTCTAAGCCAGGATATCAAACATTGGTATTACATGAAAACAGAAAAGTAAAACCGTTAGTGTTTTCAGGTTCACCTATTTCCTTAAAAAAACGAAATATTTTTACAGTAGAAACAAAATTGTTTGCTGTAAGAGGTCCAATGTTTTATTGCGTGCGAGATTACAATCTGTTTATCAGCGAGCTTCAATTTTATAAAATAAACATTTCACTTTCTTCTGCCGCCAAATTGATCAGTGAAATGGGATAAAACAAAACAAACACACCTGGCTGACAACGATTAATAAACAAATGTAGAATATATTTTGGTTCCCTCGGAAGTTGAATCGGTTTTTTTTTATAATAAAAAGAATGCCAATTGTCAATTTACTGTAAACAGCAAAACTGGATATTTTTAGTCTTCGATGTCGTTTTGTATAGAGCGTTTTCACCAAAATAACAAGATCGTTTTGCGTACATCAAAAACATCAACAAACTCAGAGATTGTAGAGTAGGTGGAAATAAATATATTCCCCAAATTTTAACTTGGCAGTGTTCATTGCAACGAATTAGAAGTTATTCGGAAAACAATATTCGGAAAATTACAGAGCTTAGTATGGGTCCGCCATATTGGTGTACCAGTTTGGCCAAAATGTCAGCGAGAAGAAAAAAGTTTTTGCTTCCAAAGTCATGCGTTTTAGTTCGGAATGCTTCAGTTATCATTTTTAACTTATTAGCATATCGGAAAATTATTTAAAAAGTGCGAAAATATGATTTATGTAACATTTCAGGTCACGTTGAGCCAGGCCGTCTCAAATTTCAAAACGCTTTATCTCCAACATGAAGCACTCTGCTGGCGCAAAATTTTCCCCAGCAATTAGCGACACTGATGTCTAGAATATACTAAAAGAACAGCCTTGAATTTAGAATTGTGATGACGGCACGTGAAAACGCTCTATTCACGGTGTCAAATTACTCAAGGGACAACGGTCCAACGGATGAAATTTCATCGCAACCTGAAAAAATGGTATTTGGGGGACCGTACGGCAGTTTATGTCTGTAACCTGATGTCGCTGTATATCATACCCTGACAGCTCATTGTACAAAGAAAAATAAATTAGTTGTCCGACCACATGGTGCAAAATAGGCCATTTCCGAGTTGCCTTTTAATTTGCCTCAGTTTCAAAACGAGTCTAGGTACAAACCTTTCATGTGAAAATGAGTTTAGGGGTGGACCATTTAACTTCTGAGGGGGGTTGGGTGATTTTGAAAAAAAATATCCTGCAAGCACACACACATTTCATGCAAGGCACTACCTGATGGACTGACGCATGCAACTTCAGAAGAAAATATAATGTACACACATGCCCCGAGAAAAAAATTGCTTGCGCATGAAAGGGTTTGAAAAAAAATTCGAGCCTATACCCTCCCTCTCAGAAGTTAAATGGTCTACCCCTTACTCAAGTTCATTCTCGATTTGAAACATTTATGTGCCAGAATTTGACAATTAAAACGAAATTGTCGCTATCTGGTAAAAGGAGTGAAAGAATCAAGCATACATGGAATTTATCCAATAAAATCACCGTAGGAGAAAGGAGGAGAACATTAACCCTTTCACTTCCAGAGTCAAACCTTGAGTCAATAAATGTGGTTCTAACATTTATGTCTGTGGATGAAACCCTAGTGTGTGACTATTTAAATGAAAGCTACTGAGAAGTACATTCATGTGGTACTGTTTCTTTTTGACAATTTTACAAAATGAAATTCAAGAATTTTTCCTCGGTTTTGAACTTAGCACTCTCTTAGCACTGTGGTCAAAGGGAAGATGATAGAAATATAACTTGAAAAAGTTTGTTTTTGAACCATAAATAATAAAGATAGCGAGTACTAAACTGAGGAAGGCCCCGGGGGGAGGAAGGCCTGGCACATTTTGACTCGAAGAGCGTCATGTTCGCGTACGAGAAATGAAACCAAATTTGGGTATGGTAGGCCTCGGCGACAGATCAGTCTCGTTTGGTCTCGCTTTAGCTCGACTAATACTCTGCCAAAATACGAACTAAACCATGGCTCGACCAAACTTGCATGATATGTCGCCGAAGCGTACCAAAATTGCACGAGTAGGTATATAAATTGACGAATCAAGCTGCCCTGGTTCACACTGGTGAGCTAAGATAAGCATAAACATAAGCACAAGGATGTTCACACTCGATAAACACAAGCAAAAAACGAAATACCGTACGCGCAGTGCTTTAGAAATTATGATCAACATTGCATGATGGGAGTCACGTCGGTGGAGAACTGGTGACGACAAGATGGCTGACTCTTGTTGCACACCCGGTTGGCCGGTTTCCGCTGGTGAAATAAGGAAAATAAAAATAAGCACACGCAAAAGAAAAAGGAAAAGGTTCCTTTTACTTGTGCTTGTGCTTATTTCAACTCGGTGGACAGAGTTTTTTTTGTGCTTATGCTAGCTATCTTATGCTTGCGCTTATAAGCTATCTTATGCTTGAGCTTATTTTACAATTAACAAGGCCTTTCATTTTTGTATGATGATAAAAAATACAGCGGAACTAAACGACCATCTTCGCCGACGACGCCCGAAGGCGATGTCTACCCGATGTTTATCAACATCAATTCAGTTTTCTCTCGATGTTGGAACTACATAAGAAGAATACATGAATTTAAAGAAAACGCGTAACTCTAAATAGGCGGGAAATATTTGATGACGTCACTGTTTACATCCCGTATTAGGCAAAAACACCCTGTCAAAAACTGTATATAAAAGGTTAGGGTTTGGACCTCGAGGCGGAGCCTCTTTGTAAATGTGCAAAGCGGAGATTTCTGGTAACGTTTTTCATAAGCTGAATCTAAGTCTTTTGCACATTATTATGAACAAAAGATTTCTAGTCAAAATAAAGTTTACATATGGAGCATGCATATGTGACAAAAATGCAAAAGTGCGAAGCGGAGATTTCTGTGTATTGTACTAAATGATTTGCACGTGGTTAGTCTAGTCAAAACAACGTTTACATATGGAGTATTTCTTGCAATTCAAAAGTTTTGGAGCAAAAAACAAATACGCAGCCGTAATTCACCTGGGTTTACGGAAAAAAATAAACTATATAACAGACTATTACAACACTAACACTGCAAAACACATAACACTACAGAATATGGAAAATCACGGACCTGATGCTCACGATATTTTCCCGAGCGGTTCAGTTCAACACAACGCTCGGTTGCCCGGCACCGCTATGTCCGTAATTATGCAAACCATTTATAAGGAGTTTCTTCCCCCCCTGCTTATAAGCTATCTTATGCTTGAGCTTATTTCACAAAAAAGCCTTTCATTTTTGTATGATGATAAAAAATATAGTGGAACTAAACGACCATCTTCGCCGACGACGCCCGAAGGCGATGTCTACCCGATATTTTTTGTGAGTTCGATTTCCGAACCAAATTGAACCAAATCGAATGTCATCGTTCGATTTTGTTCGATTCACAATTTTTTTTTGTGAGTTTGATTTCGTTCGATGACCGAACTAAATCGAACTCAATCGTTCGATTGAGTTCGATTAAGTTCGATCAGAGTTCGATTTCCAAAGGCTCGATGTGATACGCCGGGTATAATACCAAGGTGTAAATACAGAGGGCCACAAAGCATTGTTTCTATACAGGATCTCTCATAGACAAGGGATGCCCATCCTAGGGCTAAATCGAAGTGCGAATAGAATATATAAATTCTAAATGCGAAGCTAGTCTCATCTCACGGAAATGCTATGCCCGTTGTACTAGCTTTACATTTAATTCAAATTATTTTTTCAAAGCTATACTTGCGCACCTCCGGATAAAAACATCCTGCTAGCAGTTTGTGAGGATGTTTGCGCGGTTACATCAAAGTTGCTGTGCTTACGTAGTTTGTCAGCCATCTTGAGTTTCAGAAAATAACACCGGTCTGCAGGAAATAGACCCATATAGCTGGGTTGCCGTTGTCTCCCCCCGCTTCGCCTCGTGTATTACGATAAACCGGCATTTTCATCCGACTTCCCTTCCCGTTCCAGTAGTAGCACTACTGACCGTATCCGAAAGACTCCCACTGTAGCATGTAAATGCAGCTCTGACGGATTTTTCGCTTATTGTTTCACGCTGCCGAGATCAGGCCAAAAATCCGCCAGCGCTGTGTTTGCAGGCTACACGCGTACAGCTCTACGCTGCGAGCTTGAAAAAGTTCCCCGGGTTAGAAAACAATGAAGTTTAATTTTGGTTCACGTCATTCTTAGCAACGGCTTGATTGACACACGATTCGCACTGTTGGTCTGTTGCCCAGCACCGCTATGTCCTCAAAGAAAAGTGCCGGTTTTCTATCCCCCCCCTCCCTTGATAAAAGGGTAGGGATTTCACGAGTTGAAGTCTAGAAAAGGGTAGGGAAAACTGTCATTTAAAAGGGTCTTCTAACATATCTCGAAAATACGCACCCAACGGCTGATTCATCTAAGTATTTTAAGGGGTTAATCAAGTAAAAAGTATAGAAAAGGGATGTAGTGTCTCGATTGTAGGTATGTGAAAGGGGTACCATTTTCTATGGAAGACATATAAAAGGGTTACCTTTTATGTCAAAAACTGTATATAAAAGGGTTAGGGTTTGGACCTCGAGGCGGAGACTCTCTGTAAATGTGCAAAGCGGAGATTTCTGTTAACGTTTTTCATAAGCTGAATCTTAGTCTTTTGCACATTATTATGAACAAAAGATTTCTAGTCAAAATAAAGTTTACATATGGAGCATGCATATGTGACGAAAATTCAAATGTGCGAAGCGGAGATTTCTGTGTATTGTACTAAATGATTTGCACGTGGTTAGTCTAGTCAAAACAACGTTTACATATGGAGTATTTCTTGCAATTCAAAAGTTTTGGAGCAAAAAACAAATACGCAGCCGTAATTCACCTGGGTTTACGGAAAAAAAGAAACTATATAACAGACTATTACAACACTAACACTGCAAAACACATAACACTGTACACGGAATATGGAAAACCACGTACCCGATGCTCACGATATTTTCCCGAGCGGTTCAGTTCTCCTTGCTTCTACAAACGGCTTTCCGAGGTGTGTTTTCAATGCTGCGTCTTCCAGATTTCGAGATGTTTCCCCGGAAAGAACCAAATCATGTCCACCGAGGTACGGTCACTACCTGTCAGCGAGAATGGCTACATTGCAGCCACACTTCAGACGATACGACAGTGAAAATCAGTTAGAAAAATCGAGCACGCTGAATATGTCCAGTCTCTTTGAAACAGCGAGGCCGTGCGAGTGGCAGTTTCCAGCCCCTCCATTTTTTGGCGCGAATTATCCCTCCTCTGAACTGTCATTTGTGTCAACTGGAAACCGACGCGAGTTGAAAACTGCTCCATTCCCTGCAGTAACCATGGTAACTCCTATGGCCGACAGATCAGAAGAGTCGGAGGTTTCGTTCAAGAAACCAGAAGGTTTATCTGCAGAAGAAGAAACACAAGCTTCCACGGGAGACACCGCGGCTCAGATGCCAGCCAGCACAGATGCAAAGGAAAGGGAACTTGTGTATGCGAGCAACGAACTGGAAAGCGAGCCACATACTGCCCAACCTGCACAGGACAACCAAGCTCCGGATCCGATGGACGCCACCATCCCAGTAAACTCTACCAACAAAGTAGAGAGCTACTGGGAACGAAGAAGAAGAAACAACATGTCGGCCAAGAAGTCACGTGACGCGAGGAAGTTTCGTGAAGTGCAAACGCAAAGGAGGGTTGCTTACCTTGAGGACGAAAACTTTAGAATACGCGCAGAGCTACGCGCTTTGCAAGAAGAAAATATCCTTTTGAAAAGGGTACTAAGTTCAGACCTGTGAATTTTCTTTGCGCGTGCGAAATGTTTGGATGAAAAACGGTCAATTAATTACGTTTCTGAACGTTTAGAGAGCCACATATTGCATGCGTTGTTTAGTTAAGATCCCTTATTTCACCGTAAAAACGGGCTTGACGCAAGCATAAGCACAAGTACAAGGATCAAAACTATTTTGATATGTGTGCTTGCGCTTATGCTTGTGTTATGCTTATCCTTGTGCTTGTGTCGCACAAGCACAAGGAAAAAAGCAGTGATTTTGATATTATTTTGAAGGAATATTTTAGCAAACAAAGATAAGTTCAGAACATCATATTCCGAAATTTGTTTGTTATATTGCGCTTATTTCCCTTGCCTTAAAGCCTGGTTTCCATATGATCGCAACGATCGCAACGATCGCAGTAAGTTAAAAACGTCCCTGCCGTGAAAATTGTTCGTTTCACTTTCAAGCGAAAATCAAATTATTCTAGCTTTTAGTCAATTAGTAAATTAAATAGATTCGTGTTTTCCCTCAGTTAAAAGCACAAAAATCAAATATTTGCTGGTGAATATTTTATGCTTGTGCTCAGTTGCGTTCGTTTTCACTTGCGCTTGCGCATTGTGCTTGCGCTTGTGTTTGCATCGCTAGTGAAAACCAGGCTTAAATCGCAAACGAACGTTTAGAAAGCCCATAGACCTTGTTAACTTGAGACATGAAAACGTTGAAACATATTACATGCAAGTTTACATGCGTTGTTTTAGTTTGGGATTGTTAGTAATCACGAATTACTAGAAATTTGCAGGAATAAAAACAAATTATGTGTGAATTGATCCGGCATTGACAGCTTTATCGTGTCAGTTTTACTGAGCTATTGAAAATTCAATTTTCTCATTTTTGTTTTTACTCAAAGTTAACTGAAACTTACCAAAATGTAGGCTCGCTAAGCAATGGTCTCCTCCGCTAGCTGCTGTAAAAACACCTTTTGTCTTGCGGAATAAAATATGTCGGAAGTCAAGAGTCGGCCGGTGTTTATTTATTTATTTATTTATTTGTGGGGGGGGGGGGGGGGGGGGGAGGCTTTGAGTTGCATTTTCGTCAATGAATTGTGTTCGGTGAAAATAATGTTTCAAAGCTCTCACAACAAATATTTCAAAACAAAACAGGTTAATTTGGAATTCTCACAAACTTGTTCTCTCATCAGGCTATGTAAAACACACGCACCATTTTTTTTTGGTAACCTACAAACTGATGTTATGTGACGTCATAACCGTGTACATCAATCTGTTTGAATCGTTATAGTAACAAACTTTTACAAAAACATGCTGCTTCCTCGCGCTGAATTATATATAAAATTTTACAATATACAATAGAAACGTACCCTATATCCTCCAGTTTTGATTTTCTTTATTCCCATCACCTGTCTGCCAGCAGTGTTTTGTTATTGTAAGGAGAAATTATCAATTTTTCGCGCTCCTTATTCTCTTTACGAGGGTCGCGCGAAATCGGCGATTCTCGTCGACTCTCAAGCACTTTGATTGAAGTTAAACGTAAAACAGTTCAGTTCTCGACAAAATTCCTTCTATTACATTATAGAAATAATTTTATGCACACTTCTCTGCGTGGAGAGAGCACTTTAGGAGTACCGGCAAAACAAGCGCGAGTGTTTTCAATATAGATTGGGTTTTTTCTTGCAAAACAGGAACGACCAGGAACAGGAAGGAAGTGACGAGAACACTAAAGAAGTAGAGAAAAACACTCGCCTGCGGCTCGTGTTTCTCTGCTCTTGCTCTCGTAGTCTCGTTTGTTCCCTGCATGCTTTATAACAATACAAAGCGCGGCGAAGGCTTTTTTTTTTAACACGAAAGAAAGAACACGCGAGAAATGTGAAATCTTACGCAAGAGTCTCTAACATCGCTAAACATGCTTGGTCTACAGAAGGCTGTAGTCTTGCAGCCAAAAGCTCAAAGTTTTTATTGTAAATATACCGTTAACTTCCGAAAGTAACGACCCTCGGAATTAGCAGCCTTTGGGGCTCGCTACTTTCGGGGGTCTTTACTTTCGGTGAACAAAAATCGGTAAATAAAATTATACGGGTTTTGTTTTTAAACTGCGCAACATGAATGAATATTAATGCTTTATGGCATAATCGATAGCTTCCCTTGTTGTAAAGTGCCTTACTGTGATCACGTTATGATACTGCACGAAGATTATTACTTGAAGATCAGGGCCGTAGCTAGAATTTTTTGAATGGGGGGGCAATGAAGCGAGTGCCGAAGGCGCGAGCCGCTAGGGGGGTCTGGGGGCATGCCCCCTCAGAAAATTTTGAAATCTAGAGGCTCGGAAATGCTATTTTGAGCATTTTCCATGAGATATTTTGTCAAAAAAATCAATATCGATTCAGTGTAAAATGACAGGTATTTTTAGTGCTTACAGCAATATTTCCGAGGTTTTGTTACCTTGATACATACCGTATATCGGCCTTAGTACACTAAACATTTTATTAGTCTATTTCGTGTGTAAAAGATGTCTCCAGTTGGATTTACGCTCCAAAATATATTTCTCAATCAATCGTAAATGTTCAAATTAGTATGATACCGGGCAGTCAAAATATAACTACTTACTTAGTTACCTAAGAAGTAAGAAGTTCTCGCCTCTTCGTTCCCCATCATCTTGATTAATATGCCGAGCAAAATCTGGGGAGATGGAGTACCAAGCCTTTGAAATGTTCAATCTTGTTTTTGAAAGACCCTCGGCATATATTTTTATCAAGAAGGCGGCTGTTTGAACGCGAAAAAAACATACGCAGTTTTCGTTTTTCAGAAAGCATTACCCATTCTTGGGGGGGGCAACTGCCCCCCCTGCCCCCCCGCTAGCTACGGCCCTGAAGATTTGACTATTGATTGGAATACAATCTTTACATGTATAATTAAAAAATCCTTGGGCTCGCTACTTTCTTTGGCTCGCTACTTTCGGGATTTATTAGCAGCCACAAAGTTTTGACGTTACTTTCGGGGGGTCGTTACTTTCGGGATTTATTAGCAGCCACAAAGTTTTGACGTTACTTTCGGGGGATCGCTACTTTCGGGATTTATTAGCAGCCACAAAGTTTTGACGTTACTTTCGGGGGATCGCTACTTTCGGGATTTATTAGCAGCCACAAAGTTTTGACGTTACTTTCGGGGATCGCTACTTTCGGGATTTATTAGCAGCCACAAAGTTTTGACGTTACTTTCGGGGGGATCGCTACTTTCGGGATTTATTAGCAGCCACAAAGTTTTGACGTTACTTTCGGGGGATCGCTACTTTCGGGATTTATTAGCAGCCACAAAGTTTTGACGTTACTTTCGGGGGGTCGCTACTTTCGGGATTTATTAGCAGCCACACAGTTTTGACGTTACTTTCGGGGGGCTCGCTACTTTCGGGATTTATTAGCAACCACAAAGTTTTGACGTTACTTTCGGCGGGCTCGCTACTTTCGGGATTTATTAGCAGCCACACAGTTTTGACGTTACTTTAGGGGGGTCGTTACTTTCGGAACTTTACGGTATAGGCAGAAAACGTTTTTATCAAGTTTTGATATGCTTTTTTCTTTGTTAATTAAGTGATATCCCTTTTCATAAAAATGCATAAAATATCATTTCTGTGTGATAGAGCACGTTTCCAGTAAAATAGTGGTGGGGAGGACAGGGGGAGGGGGGGGGGGGAGGACAGGGGGGTCCCGCTTCCCGTACCTTGTAGTCCCCGTTCCCGCCTTTTCTAGTGTGCTTTTCTATTGCAAAATATTACGCAATGTTGGAGTGATAGTTAACTCACGGCTAAGCCCAGCCTAGTACCCAGGCGTTTCCCTTCCCGCTTACTCGATTTGGGATTTGGCGCGAAATTTCGTGACGTCACCAAATGACCCAGAGCGGGAAGGGTAGCCTGCGTAGCTGGCGGTATTGTTCGCACAAGGTTAAGTTTTGTCAGCGGAGCCTTCCCTCTCTTCTTTTTCTCCTTTTCGCTCTTCTTTGGTGTGGTTTCAAGTCTTATTGGAGTGATAAAACTGGGGTTTTGGCGTAGTTGCAGAAAAAATGCTGAAATTTTCTTGAACCACGTTCTTCAGTAAATTCAGTTATATATACAAGCGAGGCGCGGGTTTGTTTCGTGGATATTTTAGCAGTGAGAATAGTCACTTCTTTCAAGGGGTTGCTATTTTCGGAACTTTAGTTTTCGAAGGTAGAAAACACTGTGTGTAATGCCTGCATGTCTACCATTTCCCTACAAGATAAACTTATTGAAGGCTAGTAATTAAGAGGCAGTACAGTAAACACCCGCGTATAAGAACCTAGATTTTAAGAACCAGTTAGGCTAAAATTTCCCATTTAGACCCCTTTACATAAGAACCTGTTTTAGGCTAAGATTTTAAAGTAGGTTCTTAATTTTCCATGCGGATGAAGACTTTAGAGTGACCTCTGTACAATTGACTACAGTACACACCACTATCAAATTTGATAGACTTGTGTACATTTTGCTCTTGGCTGTATCCATAGCTTTTTG
This sequence comes from Desmophyllum pertusum, assembly GCA_029204205.1. Lineage (NCBI taxonomy): Eukaryota > Metazoa > Cnidaria > Anthozoa > Scleractinia > Caryophylliidae > Desmophyllum > Desmophyllum pertusum. The sequence goes on along the minus strand of MU825434.1, from coordinate 473,034 downwards.
GCCCGCATCCTTTTGCATGTTGTTTTGTTTCCTTGGATACTGTATCATGTATGGTAAGCACTGAAAAACTTACAGTGTAGCCCATCATGGGTATTAATTAGCAAAAATTGCATGTATAAGCTTATATACATTAAAAGTAGAAACAAGAACCTATTTAAGAACCTTTTGAGCCTAATTTTTCAGTAAGCACCATTTATATAAGAACCTATTGAGGCTAACTTGGAAAAATCTAGGTTCTTATACGCGGGTGTTTACTGTATCTGAAAAATCAGTCTGCTCGATTTGGCTTGAAAAATAGATTTCGCTCATTTCTTGTGTGTTGTGCAATATCTTGCAAGCTAAACCCACTTGATGTGACGACAAAATGCCATTTTCAGTTAGTTTTTAATGACCTTTTATTTACATCAGGAGTACTTAATATTTAATTTATTTACATCAGGGTAACTATTTTTACTTTTCTAGTTAGTTTTCATAAACTGTTTGATGGCCGGAATGTTCTTAGATTGTTACATTTACATAGCCTCCTCCGCAGGCAACTCCTAGGTCAACGGGGTCACCCCACTCAGTCACCTTTTTGTCCTCCGTACCAGTCTCTCACTCGTACCTTTATGTAAGAGTTGCCTGCGGAGGAGGCTAATATTTACAGTCAATTTGCTTATTTACATAAATGTAACTATTCGGCTTACATTTCTGTTACCGTTTTCGTAAACCGTTTGGTGGCCAATGTTCGCTTAATGTTTATATTTACAATGAGTTTGTAATTAGGACTGCTTATTTATATTAGTGTAACTACTGGTATGTAGTCTTGCATTTCTATGAGAGTTTTCGTCACCGTATTGATGACGAAAGTTCTTAAATTCCTGTTTGTTTGTTATTATATACAGTCAAAGCTCTCTGAGCGGACACTCTCGTAAGCGGACAGCTCTACTTTACGGTACGGCCGCCTTGACAAAACCCCGTTTGAATCTGATTCTAGCTCATACATGTACAAACTCTGTATTCCCGTAAGCGGCCAGTTCTAGTTGCGGACATTTTTTCTGCTTCCCGAGAGTGTCCGCTTACGGGAGCTTCGACTGTATTTGTTTCAGTTTCACTTCAAGTGACGTCAGGCACGTGCATTTCTAAAACAAGAGATCTGGCAACAAACAACACGCTAGCCAAGCGTTTTATTTAAGGGATGGACCATTTTATTTTGAGGAGGGGGGGGGGGGGGGGGGGGGGGGAGAGGGGTGGGGGGCGTTGGGCAATTTTTCTGAGCTCGAATTTTTTTTAATTGCCCAACCCCCCCCCCTCAAAATCGCTGTATTCCAACGTTTTCAGTCATTTTAGGTTTATCAGTTAGCAGGATGCACGGGCTGCGTTGTTCGGATTCTAAATACAAACTTTCTCATCTCTTTCTGTCGCCAGCAGTAAATCAATGGATTAAGAAAAGAGTTTAACATGGCAAATGTGCGCACAAATGGTTTCAGAAAAGGAGAAACCTGCCACTTCATTGCATAAGAAAACAGTACAAAAGCCATGGGTAGATAACACAATACAACAGCACCGATTACATACACAGTTGTCTTGAGCGCTTTACTTTCTTTAACGAATCTTTCCTCTTCTTCTTGCGGTAGCTGTTGAGTTTTGATCATCTTTTGGTGACGCCGTGTTTCCACATACAAAACCAAGTAAGCAGATGTAATGAAAATAATACAGCAAATCAGAACAAGAGCCACTAATAAGTCGGCAATCATTATGGTGCTGTTAAACCGTCTGAGTATTTCAGAAGTAACGGAATATACCCAACAGGAGATCACTGCCACCTTAAACTTTTCCTTAGTAACAATTTCATGGTAATGCATGGTAAATTTGATCGCTATAAGCCTCTCGCAAGTAACTAGCATCAGATGAAGACACGAACAAACCGTCAGGGCGCGCATGGTGAAATTAACGCCACGGAATGGGTTAATAAAATTCTTCAAATCAATTAACTGGAATGTTTTCCACGAGATAAACAGTGGCTGCGTTGTCAGACCAGTCATTGCGTCAGTTACCGCTAAACAGGCCAGCAAGATGTTGGTGTTGGTTTGTAGCATTGGTCGTCTAATCACGGCCATTATCACCAACACGTTAAGCAGCACTGTGAAAGGACAAGTGATAACATTGATGATTATGGTGATGATATTATTTACCTGGAACGGGACATTTTCACTCTCGCCTTCTGTGGAAATACTAGAAAATCTGCTGGTAATGTTGGTCGAATTTGAGCCTGTGAGGTTGGCCATCATGTCAGGACGTTGAATGAACTGAGTAGAATGTGTCAGCGGCGTTAATTTATTACTCCGGTTGCTAATACCGCCAAGTTGGTGTGCATATGTTTTCCAGTTGATTTTTCCCATGCGGCATTGTTTCACTCTACACGGCACTTAGTGTTACTGCGCAAAATGAATTTGTAATAAACTGCTGCAAAATTGATACAAAATGTAGTAAAATAGTTAATTATTTGTAAAGCCCCTTCCACACGAGCAAGTTTTCCTTGACAAGTTTTCCTTGCTCGATGTGGATAAACAACGAATTTAATTCGACAAGTTTTTCCTTGACAAATTTTATTTGCTCGTGTGGACGATAAACAATTTTTCTTTGACAATTTTTCTTTGTAACAACAATAATATTGTACAGCGGATTATCGTCTTTAATAGGATCCAGGTCGCGAGAAACAAGATAAGGCCGCTGGACACCCGGGATTCCTTGTCAAGTTTTCCTTGTTGCACGTCCGCACGAACACGTTTCCCAACTTGGCAATTTTTCCTTGACAAGTGTCCTTGTTCAAAAACTGGCACACTTGTTTTTGAACAAGGACACTTGTCAAGGAAAAATATGCCAAATTTCCCTTTCCACACGAGCAAGGAAAACTTGCCAACGAAAACTTGTCAAGTAAAACTTGCTCGTGTGGAAGGGGCCTAAGATCGCTATTGTTAAGAAGCAAAATGAAACCGTGTATTAGTATTACTCAGTGTATCGTGCCATGCCGCAGAATGAAAATTGAGGCAAACTACTTAATAAATACATGTGACAGTTGTTCTACAATGGCCATCCTTAATTGGGCAGAATTTTCCGGCCGCTGAAGAAAGGTGGCCATTGTGGGGAGGTGGCCGTAAACAACTACAGTTAGGTCGAAAAAACGACATGTAATGGATGTAGACTACCTTATTCAATAGTTACTTAATATTTTCGCGGTAGAGGCAAGGCCCAGTTCAGACGCCGTACCGCCACATGAGCCGAATCGAATTCGATGAATTAAGTTCATGTGTAGTACGGCGTCTGAATCAATTCGGAACGGCTGATTGAATTCGGATCGGCTCAGCCGTTCAGTTCCCGCCTGGCTCTGATTCAGACGCCGAACTTCACATGAGCCGAAACAAATGCATGAATTATTATTAATGATGTATTTTTCAATATAACATCAATTTTCCCCTATTAAATTAAGTTCGGCTGAATTAAGCTCGGCGTCTGAATCAATTCAGTCGGTCTAAATTAATTTGGGTCGGCCTAAATTCGAATTCGATTCGGCTCATGAGAAGTACGGCGTCTGAACTGGGCCTAAGAGGTAAATTTCGCGAGACTTAAATTTCGCGATTTGGCAGAAAAATCGTGTTAAAAGGAACTAAATTTTCGCGAAAATTTCTCAGTAAATGCTGATCCACATTAACAAACAGGTAGTCTTAGAATCGGCGCTGCAGATTTTAATTTTTACATAGCCATATTTTACAATGATATCGACGGAACAGAACCATAACAAAACAAAACTTGTAACATGTTTACAAGAAGCATCGTCAAGATGCTATGTTTGACGAATGCACCAAGGATGTGTTGCAGGAACTGTAGCAATAGGCCAATTTCGATATATTATAATTCTAACTTGGCTCCGAGGCTTAGGGGAATAAAACAAAAGAATTTGAAAAGAAATCACATCGAGGTTGAGGGATGAATAAATAATTTATTTTGTTTTATTCCCCTAAGCCTCGGAGCCATGTTAGAATTTTAATATATCGAAATTGGCCTAATTCCTCCGCATGAGCCTCGATTGCAAATAAAATACAAAAAAAATGAGCCTCGATTGCAAGCTTGTTCTAGCTCAACCGTGAGAATTAAGAATATGGTCCATTATTGTAATAAGCTATGCCGCAAAATGGACATGCATGTAATAGCCCTTTTCACGGTTAACTTGCGATATTTGCATAACAATACACTTGAACATAGAAGCGAGGCAATTTCGGGCACAAGCTGCAAAACATCGTGTTTTTCTTGAACTCCTTGAACTCTTTTAGTATAAAAACAGTTTTAAAATGTAGAAGAACTACTAACAATTGTTTTAGTTTGCGTTGTTTTTAGAAAAACATTTAAAACGACTTTTCTCTATTAATAAAGAGTAGACTCGCATAAGCAACAGGGAGATCGGATTGCGATCTTTACGGCAACTAAATTACAGTTAAGGTGGATCCCAATTATTTAATTTCGTCTGTGGAGTGAAACGTCGAATTTACACGATCTTCAGTCGTTATTTACGTCTGCTTCAGACGTCGATCCAAATAAAAACAGTCGTACGGACACTGTCCTGATTTTAGCATGATTTGGGGAAGCTCAGAAACATATCTAGATCATATGAACTTGAACAATAATGGTTTGATTCTGTAGAATAGCACTCGACAAATGACAGGAACCCATTAGGAAGTGAGGGTGACAAACGACAGCGAGGATGGAAATGGATTGCAATATGGATTTTTGAAAAAATGCCAGAATGTCAGTTTTTCAAAGTTTCAAATTTGGCTCGGAAATCTTTGAAATTTTGCAAAAAATTTGTTGCAGTATGGAATTTCTTGAAGAAATTGCTTTTTATAATTTAGTTAGAGTTTATTAAGTTGTTATTTCATAGATTTAGGGACCATTTCATGCATTTATAACAGTTTTGAGCAAATACGCCGGGCCAGTGACCCCGAACTTCTCGTGAACTTAATTCGCTGAATTTAGTTCGACTCGCATGAAAAGTTCGACGTTTGCCTTATCATCCTAGAAGCGTATAACTGCGATTCAATGCTGCGGATTAGTCCGAACCAATCAAAATTAACTTCTTTCTTCGCAGCCGCGAGAGAGCGCCGCTCGCTTTCGCGGCCTCGCCGCTTACGAATTTTTACTTCGCGGCCTCGCCGCTTACGAATTTTTACTTCGCGGCCTCGCCGCTTACGAATTTTTACTTCGCGGCCTCGCCGCTTACGAATTTTTACTTCGCGGCCTCGCCGCTTACGAATTTTTACTTCGCGCCTCGCCGCTTACGAATTTTTACTTCGCGCGCCAACAAGACCACCAGCTACGCAGGCTACTCTCAAACCAAACTTGAAAACAACGATAATAATTTTTATCACCACGCGTTAAGAAAAATATATTTCTGGGAGAACCCGTTAAAAACACAACAACGCTTTTTACAAGTGACTGTTCGTTTGCAGTGAAATACTCCAAACTTTTAGGTAAATGAATACCTTTGTGTCTGTAACTTTCTTTAAATCTCCGGATAGATCATTGTATAGCTTGGCCCCCCGAAAGGCAAAAGACCTTTGGCCAGTTTTCAGTCGAAAATTCGGAAGATTTAAATCAAAGTTGTTCCGAGTAACTCTGTTATGTATACTGGATCGCCGTACAAACCTATCAGACAGATAACTTGGTACCTGATTGTGTAGGCATTTGTGTACCATTATAGCGTCTTTCAAGAGAAGTTTATCCCCTACATCGAGCCAATTAAGCATTTTAAGTCCTTCGGAGATATGGTCATACTTCTTGAGACCTAATATAATTCGGCAGGCAAAGTTCTGTACTAACTGAAGCTTATTAATATTATGTTTAGAGGTGTTGCTCCACACCGTTGAACAATAAAATAACTTGCTAAATACGAACGCATTCATTAACAAGAGTAGAGTTTTCCTATCCAATAAATGCTTAATACGATTAATTCTAGATAACTTAAACATGCAGTTTGCAACAGTTTTTGTAATGTGCTCATTTTAATTATGATTATGATTTTTAAATGCATGAACAATCAAGGTCCAACTTATATTAATGACTTCTTAAATCATAATCTTCGTAGCTCAAGCACAAGATTGCAGCATCCTCGGTTTAATTTAAAGTGGCGTCAGAGATCATTTACGTATATAGCCGGCACTTTATGGAACACACTACCCGTTAAAATAAGAAAATCTAAAGACGTAACAACTTTTAAACGGTCATTAATCAGAAAATAAATACATACATAATGAGAGCAAGGGTCCTGCTTTTTAGATCTTGTAATGTGAGGACATTTTAAATTTTATATTTTAAATTAAATTTTATATTGATTCTAGCTAGTTTAAGTAGGAGGGTGAGGCTAGGGTAACGTAAGTCCGACCGATAATTTTAGTAATTTTATAATATATTATCATGGAAGATACGACATAGAATAGGTTTTTAATATTGTATATTTAATGTATGTAATAAGTTTTACCATTTTACTTATTTATAATTTCACGTTCACGTTTTAACGAGATTCTTTAGCTCCTGTGTGATAGGTTGTTTAAATAAAGTATTGTATATTGCGCGTCGCGTGCTCTCCCACTCGACTATCCCTGAGAAACATGAGGGACTGCTCGTAGTCTATTTAGAATTGGTAATGAATTCGAGCCACACCGCAAAGCTAGATTCTAGTACCCGTTTAGTGTTTCCTTTCAAAATTTCGGACGATCACTCCCCGGCGTCACTTTTATATGGAGTCCCACCGGATAGTGGACACTTTTACTTGGTCACACAATAACGGAGCTGACAATTGCCTGACTTCACAAGGCGATACACGAAGAACGATGCACAGTTCCTGACGCTGATTGTAACCTGCCAGTTACAACATTTCCCACTCCAGTTAAAACACACAGTCCGACTTACAACGCCCTCCTGGAGGGTGGGGTGGGTGCCATTGAGCCAGCCTGTGGCGTCCGTGTTGCACATTCTTTTTGGCACACAATTGGTGGGCAGTTTTGAGCCTGCGGTGCTGTTGAAGCGGTACCAGCCTGTAACTAGTGCGTTGTCGCATTTGTAATTGGACGGCGCTTTTGGAAACGAGACACTGCGGTCCTCCTCTGAGTCGATTGTGTAAGAACTGCACTCAGGTCCTGTGGAGCGAAGGAATTTGAAGTAAGTTGCGAGAGGAAAAGAAAAGAATTAAATGATCATCATTGTTTCAACTCTATCACGTAGCAAACCATTACACCTGTTGCAATATATCAAACACGAGAGACAGTGTTTTCGTCCGTTTTCCTAACACCGAGAAGAGAGTCGAAAATACGACACGCAGTGGAGAATTTTTAACAAAATTCGGGTTGAGAAATGTGATGAAACACTGTCTCGAGTGTTTGATATATCTTCTTGATTGAAACAAAAACTAAGGAGTAAACGGAGAAATAAAATATACTGTTTAGAATGTTTAGGACGCATAACTGTTGCTGTTGCACTTTTTGTGCATTGCTATTTGTGTTGTTTTTGTAAACTGCATTATTTTCTGTTCACGGTACTCGTTACCTTGAAGCCTAGTTGTCATTTCACTAAATGTCCCGGATGTTACTGTTTGTGGCGCGCGCGGAAAGTAGGCCTTAGATCTCGACCATATGGTAAATGACGTCACAGTCAAATAATAAATTCAATTTAAATACCCACGCGATCGAATTTCTCCAGTGGCGAAGCACAGTGCTGAAAAAACTTACCGGTGCCGTGCTCGCAGCGCATGCCTGTTAACGATGGTACGCATGCGCATCTAAAACCATTGACCATATCAGTGCATGTTCCTCCATTCAGACATGGGTTAGTGGAACACTCGTCTATATCTGCAAGGAAGATATGGATCATAGTTTATTTTTTCTGTTTTTCTCTGCAGCCTATAATTCCTATGTCAACTTCAAATTCAAGGGAATCACACCAGTAACTCTCACAGTGCCTTTTTCCATCCTAGGCCTGGTTGTTCAAAGGATGGATAACGCTATCCACCGGATAAATCACTATCCAACGGATAGCGTAGCCTGTTTTGTTAACACTTGATCCACTGTAGCGATTTATCTGGTGGATAACGTTATCCACCCTTTGAACAGGTAGGCCGTATAAATGGGTACCCACGAACTGATAGGGCATCCTGAAGAAATCCTGAGGCGAGGGGTAGCCTGCAGTGGACTTGCATCCAGTCCAGTGGGAGTAGCAATACTCCTAGTGGGCTCCGAGATAAGCTCCGGCAGTGTGGGCCAGTTTGGCCCGAGTGCGGCTTTACTTTACAATGCTATACTGCAACAAGGCTGCAGGAAACAGCGCTTGAATCAGAACGTCGATCTGAAGGCACGTATTACTTACCATGTTCACAATGGATTCCAGTGTACCCTGGTAAGCATCGACACTTGTACTGTCCCTCCCCCAGATAGTCGCAGGTTCCACCATTTTGGCATGGATTACCTGTGCACTCTTCAACCGCTGCGAAAAAAAAGACAGAAGCTACAGTGTATATATTAAGGTAGATATATATTATTGCTTTCCAACAAACTGGTAATATATGTAGCGCGAAATTAGATTTTGATCACTTTTGGGAATATAAAGGAGATCTTATTCAAAATGAACTTGAGCAGCAATTTTGAGAATCACGTGACCATAACTTTTACTTCAGTTCTCACCTGCTTTTTCCATATCACAATAAGCACCAAGAGGCTGGTTCCCAGGCCCTTTTAAGTCCAACCAATATCGACCACTAGGTGCCAGTCCTTCAGATGCGTTCTTAATTTCTTGGCACGATGCAGCCGGGAGCACTGGCGACGAACCAAGGAAAGCTGTCAAATAAACGAATCGAGACAGGTAGTAGCTATACATTTTTGTTCTTCTCTTACATGAAGTAGGTAAAGTAAAGCCTTGCTCGGGCCAACAACTGGCCCACACTGCAGGAGCTTATCCCAGTTTCCGTAACACTAAAGCCGACTAGAAGTATTGCTACTCCCCTGGATGGGGTGCTAGTCCATCACAGATTACTTCCGAGCATTTTGTCGCCGGTACCCATTTATACTCCTGGGTTGAGAGAGGCTCTGTGAGAGTTAAGTGTGTTGCACAAGGACATAACAAGGTGACCCCTGCCAGGGCTCGAACCCAGACCGCTCGATCCGGAGTCCAACGCGCCAACCATTAAGCCACTGCGGCTCCCACAAGCATGGTACTCCTTACACGAAGTTTCAATGCTCCTTTTAGGACCCATTTTCGCGATGTAAAAAAACCGCATAATATAAGGACGATATTTTCGCAACATTTTATAAATCTTTGAGTCCCTGTGTTCTCTGAAATCGCGAAAATAAAGCCTCGCCGATCGCGATAAGGTTCTGTCTGTATTTTGCGAAATTAATATTAAGTACGCGCATAAATTAGCGAGAATAATGTATGTGGCTTAAAAGTGAGCTTAGGTAACTGGTGCAGTTATGATTTGATTAATTATGGAAAGAAGAAAAAAGCACTCTCAATATATTCAAATGTAAACAATTCGAAGCGAAATTAAAAATTGCACCAGTTTGGTGTAGTCTGCATGTTTGCCATTTATCAGTTAAAATGACACACTGTGTTCACAATAAAAATTTGCAAAAGATAATAATCAAGGCTAAAAGCACAACGGAACAATTAATAAAACCATGTTGAATTTTTTTTTAAAGAATAATGTAATTTTATAAGTATATGTCGAAAATGAATTTCATAAACTTTACTTTGCGTGTAGCTAACCCTTAAAACGTTTCATTTCTTTTTTGTCTCGAATCGTGTTTGTTTTATTCACCCAATAAAGAAGACAATTAACACACAGTTTTAATATATGTTATGGTAGACATTTTTAATAGCAAAATGTCGTACGATAAGTTACGACCGTAGTTAATTTTTGTATAAGAGGTCCTTGTTATACACGGTAACTTATCAATCTTGCCCATTTCAAAGAAATATTGAATCGCTACTGAAATTTTCGTTAAACTTACCTCGAAATGGATTTTCCAAGTAAATGGCACTTGAATCTGACACGAAATTGAACAGCCTTACCGAGCGTGTACGGTTGTTCAACTCGCACACATTTCTGTCTTTGTAAAAGTTAAGGCTCTGGCATATCACGTCGTCTTTACACAAGTAATAACACGCGAACATGTTCTGTACCGGAACTGATTTGTAGTTCTGTTTTAGGAGAGAGACTCCTTGGATAGATGTGACGCATCTTTCGCCGAGCAAACCATTGCTGATGGCGTATGGAAGCCATAAAATATGACAAAATATAATCCAAGTTTTCGAATGTGCATGAAATAGTCGCGATATTGCCTGCGGATAAAACATACGTGTGTGATAGGTAGTAAGGCCAAGTCCGGCCAAAGTGGTTGTGAGGGAAGAAGAAGCTCTCACTGACTGCTCTGATTGTAAAAACAACTGAACGTGCCAAAATATGTTCTTACCATTTCTACAATGAACGGCCCTCAGCCTCCTTATGAAAGCCGCCAAAAATGATACGTTGGCTGGTTGTCCTGCAATTTATCTTTATATCGCGAAAAAAATAAAAAAATTGAAATAAATATATAGGATGGCGTTTTGCCATCTATTTTTTCCAATGTTGTTCGTTGATTTAACGACTGGGTTCGCAATTAAATGCAACACCTAAATGCAAATAGGGTTCGTAATTTAAAAATGGGTGTTAAATGTCGCTTGTGTTCTACAAAAAGAGACCTGAATACTGCCGATATAATTGAAAAAACGCGCGGCGTAGTTCAAATAAATGATAACATTTTGCGGATAATTTTCGATGATGAATTACGCTTTGTCGAGAAAAACAATACCTCAGCAGTCCTACAAATACATCTGACAGCTCGCAGACAATCTTAATTGTCATTTCGCCGTGTTTACCGTGGTAACGGCTGCCTGTCGAGACTACAGATCATGTGTGGGTGGGTTTAGGGGGGTGGGGAGATTTCAGAATGCAGTAATATTTTTATTATATTTTTCTGTTGCAAACAATCATAATGGCTTTCAACGGATTGGCAGAATTTTTACTTCTGTTTTTAATATTTTTAATAGTACTGTTATTCAGTGTGTAGTAAACGTGAAGAAAACTAAATTGTAGATAGGGCTTGTGCACGATATTAATACTCGCTTATTCTCACTAATGTTCAGCTAGTGTCCAACTCTGAAAAGAAAATAAGCATTTTTAAAATTTCAATTCCTCAATTAGGCCATCCCCATAAAATGTTTGGTTTCCCATCGCCCGACCGACCCAATTTATTTCAAAAAGTTTAAAAAAAAAATTATAATTCATTGCCTGTGACCTTTCTCGGGTGTCACCAAGCTTAAAATGCTTTGTTTATATCTTGAAATCATTCTGACATCTAAATCAGCCCAGTAATGATGTCTTCGAACACCTTTCAGAGTGATATCGGCTCGTTTCAAAATGGTGGTCACGGGGAAGATATAATTAAGGCTCGCTTGGAATTATTTATGTATTAATTTGTCAATATTTCGTTTCTCGGCTTTTCTTTCTTTCTTTTTTTTACCGACCGACCGACCCACTTTCACGAGAGAGAGAGAGAGCGATGGGAAACAAAACATTTTATGGGGATGGCCATACTGCTCAAAATGAAAACCAATCACCTGTCGATGATCATTTTAAAATCATGCAATAAACGAATTGAAGCCTTTAAAAATGTCTGACTCAATAGCAGTTATTACAGATGTCAGTGGTTTGAGTCATGCAAACGAGGCGAAAGGGTCAATCTGGTATTGTTTGCCGTTTGACATGCAAACGAGGCGAAAGGGTCAATCTGGTATTGTTTGCCGTTTGACATGCAAACGAGGCGAAAGGGTCAATCTGGCATTGTATTTGCCCATTAACCTCATTTGTAGGCTCGATTACCAGCCGCTGTTCGGGAAAATGAGCTAGAACGAAGACCGGACTCGAGAGAGCGGCGGAAATCGAGCCTAACTCGTTTGCATACTTTTTAAAAACAAAAGAATATTTGACCGCGGGCTGAACTGTAATAACAGCTATAATGTCCTTACTGATTGCCATATATTCCTGTTAAAGTTGGTTGTGAGAATTTGGTGTTTCATCAAGACCATATCTCCTAGTTGATGATTTTCTATATTCTCATCACCTGTCTGCTTGCCAATGTATTGATATTGTGAGGAGAAATAAGATGTAGATCAATTTTAAGACTAGCTTTCAAGAGTCAGTGAACAACCATGCATGAAATTTTAAGTATATGCAATGAAACGATTTTCCATGGCAACCATATGTTTGCATGCTGTTCTACCCAAATTTGGAGTTTTTCAGTTTAATTTTCAGTTCTAATTACACAAAGAGATTGTCGCTTTAATTTTAATTTCGGTTTCTACCAGTATCTTTGCAGTTTTTACATCCTATTATTTTCAACGGTCAAATCAATTTGGAGATTTGAAAGGTCTTGAAATCCAAGATGGCGGATTTTTTGAGATTTTTTGAAAGTTATGAAGTCATTTTGGTATAAGTTTCATTACTATAGTGTGAATACTTTTAGAGATTCAGGGGGCACTTTCTAACCCCTAAGTACCATGCCCACGAACTAACAAAAAAACCCACAGGAGAGGGTTAATACCGTATTTCCTCTTCAGTCAACTCTCGTTATAGCGAACACCCTCGGGACGTAGTTTGGAGTCCCTGGTAGCGAGAGTCCGCAATAGCGGGTGTCATTTTCAGTCAAACCTCTATAGATTTTGCCAGGTGGAGGGCTGGATTTTGTCCATAATAGCGGGTGTCCATAGTAACGGGCAATATTTATTGTATTTTAACGTCGAATGAACAGCTTCTTTGTTCGTCCTCTCTAATTAATAAGGAGGCTCGCAGTAAAGTTTTTAGCCTTGGGGTGAGAGTTTTGAAAACAAAAATTCGCTCAGAAGGCAAGCTTCGATTTCTGTCATATATGATAACAAATGACCATAGCTTTACACTTTTTCACTGGTTTCCGAAACTTTGTGTCCATTTTAAATATTTCGAAGTTTCGGTGTCCGCAAGGCGAGAGTTGACTGCATTTTAGTCCGGATCCCCCAGCTGGGGCTTCTTAACTTAGGGGAGGGAGAGGGATTTTAATAGAGGGGTTTAAAAGAGGAATTATGGCATTAACCTTTAGCTTGTTATGAATTGGATAGGAAACACCATGTTACAACAGAATCGTTACAACAGAGTTCCCGTGCGATCTATCAGTGCTTCTGTTCTGTTCTTTATTTTCACCTTTTCTTTGAGCCACTCGTGTTAATTTCGTTCATGTTCGCAGTCGCGTTAATTTATTTTATTTTGAACGATTTTACACTTCAACATGCCGCCGTAATTTCATTTTGCAAAAGAATCAAACAACAAATAGCACTACATGAAAGTACTGCTCAATAGCTTTCATTTGAATGGTCACACACAAGGGTTTCATCCACAGACTTGAAAGTTACAACGACCTTGTACAGCATAATGACAGTACCACATGAAAGTACTGCTCAATAGCTTTCATTTGAATGGTCACACACTAGGGTTTCATCCACAGACTTGAAAGTTACAATGACCTTGTACAGCATAATGACAGTACCACATGAAAAGTCAGTACTGCTCAATAGCTTTCATACTAGGGTTTCATCTACAATAAACTTGGTGAAAATTACAACGCCATTTGACGAGAGATTTGGCCCGAACCTATATAAGCATGCCGTGCTGTAATTGTATCGGGACATCGCTTGTGTTGTAAATACAAGAAACTATAGTTTCAAGTTGTTCAAATTCGGTTTTCGAAGTAAGTCCACCAAGCTACTCCCCCTGGATGGAATGCTGGGAAAACCAGCAAAAGCTGTTATCCCCCCGTAGAATTTTGCAAGGTACCTGGACAATTTTCCATCACTTTATACACCTTGCATGGTGGAGAGAGGCACTTTTAGAGTAAAGTGTCTTGCCCAAGAACACAGTAACACTACTCTGGCTACAGTAACACTACTCCGTGCTCCCACCACAACTATTGAACAAAAAATTCACTCAGCTTTCATTTTTTTTCTCTACACTCGTTTATTCGTTAGATCGTAATTTGTACACGCTACATATCTTTAAACTTTAATCAGATACTCCTAAATCAGCTAAAAAGCTATACTAGGAGATATATACTATGCTAAGAAATATATATACATAAATATAAAACTAAATTAAACGAAATCATACAAAAGATCTGATAGCTGACAATGCGGTAGCTTTGAATGCATATAATCTTATGGAGTAAGTATTTCAATCGAATATTCGAGCGTTCCGCTTAATTAAGTTTTTGGAATACTAGAAGTCTTTCAACATAACCTAGCGTGTGGCTACATGCACAACACATTCGTCACTTACTGCTTAAACCCGACCAAGCTAGTAGTACTGGGTCGTCGACCTCCCCCCCTCCCCTAAAGGAGCTACGTCACGGATGGCACAACTTGAAAAAGTTAGCCTAGTACATTTTTCAAGTTCGTCGTTCATTGTCTATCTCAATTTCCCCATCCCTGTTCCTGTTTGGTGTATTATTACCTCTTTGTTGTTTTTCTACCTTATTATTATTTTGACGTTTCCTTTATTAGCTTTTATTGTAAGATATCTCTGTGTATACATCGTAAAACACAGTTAAACGATATGTTATAAAAAGCATACCCATCATCGAATTGATGCATGCACTCCAAAAACAATTCCAACTTAAAATACTCAGTCCATAGATTTCTTTATCTTAACCCTACAAGTCCCAAGAGTAACCAATAGCTAATTTCTCCTTACGATAACAATACATTGTTAAGCAAAGAGGTGATGAGAATATAGAAAATCATCAACTAGGTGTCTAGTTTACCTGACTAACATACTAACCAAGAGAGGATTGTCTAAGAGAAGCATTCCCCCCATACATGATCATGACTCTTCCGGAAATGACTGCACTTTTTTATTTCAGTCCATAGCTGAGCTATATTTCAAGAGCACTACCTGATTGGTCGGTTCGAGTAACATGATGTTGGAGCCTCGATCAGAAGGAAATAAAAATAACTTTCAAAGCATGGCGAGAAACTATTAATAGATTTAAATAAATTATCATGGAGCAAGGAGAATCCTTCTCTTAGATCATCCTCTCTTGTACGAATTAAATACACGAACATCAATAAGGAGAATTACTCTTTCAATCTGGAGACTGGTTACACACTTTCGCAGTTTCAAGCTATTTTGAGTCGACTCCAACAAGCCTTGCGCGAGATACGAGCTGTTTTTCTATTCGCTGGTGTCAGCTGTTTCTTCAGAAGCGCTTTCATCGGCGCTTTCGACGTCTGCGGTTTTTTTCTCGGGTCTCTCGACGTATTGGTCCACTGCCATAGCATTCCAAGCCGCCAAATACCAAGGGGTATAGGGAAAAGGAAACACCTCTATAAATTACAATACAGCAAAGAAAAAAATGTCAGTGGTAGACACCTGATGGAAAGAGACGTAGAAGGAGGCCTAGGTCCTAGGGTGACATGGAGTGGTACCGCTGTCAAAGAGTGAGAGGAGATAGGGTTTACATCCTGGAACACTGAAGCAGTTGTTGAAAAGGATACGGCAAGCTGGAAGGGGTGGCGAATGGTAAATCCGAGACTCGCCGAGACTCGCCGAAGACCCTAGTTTAAAAGTCCGAGCCCGAGACTTGAATTTGGTTGTAAAATCCGAGCCCAGAACTTAGCGCTCCAAAAGCGCTTTTCAAAATCCGCGACTCCAAGACCGTCCTACAAATCCGAGATTCCGAGACGCGTTTTCTAAGCGCTGAGATTCCGAGACTCGAGACTTTGATAGACCATTCGTCACCCGCCTGATGGAGGGAGCTCGTTTCCGGCCCTATTCCCCACCGGGGGATGATGGAGGGAGCTCGTTTCCGGCCCTATTCCCCACCGGGGGAGAAGGAACTTAGTCAAGTCAAGCCAAGATGTAACCAAAACGAATCAAATAAGGAGGTTTAAACAAGAGTGCAATAAATTGAGTGAAAATAAATTGACGAACTGTGTTAATGCCACTCTTGAATCATCTTTTGGGGACTGGCGTTAAAACTTATTATCTCAGCCAGCCGGAATCCACCGTAGGAAAAAAGATAGCGGCGGTAAATTTTACCACAATACCTTGCGAACCTAACACATCTGAAAGCCATATTTTTGCGAAATTCGTCCTGTACTAACAACATTGTGTATGCTAGGTTTGAAGTTTTTAGAACTTTTCTGTGCGTTTTATGAACGTTTTTAGGGTTTTCGTTTGTTAAGAATTGTGGGTAAATGTACCAGTCACCATCTTTTTTCTTACGGCGGGATTAGTCAGTATTTTTAAACACAAGTAAGGGCTTTGGGGTATCATTATCTTGCTCTACCTAATTAAACTGGCACGCCTTTGAAAATTGACTGCGACAAGGTGATTGTCGCGTGCGCTTTTTTTCCGACAACCTTTCTCGAAACAGCTGTATAAGGGAGTGACCCCGAGGACTTAAACTCCCTAGTTGCTTGCTCCAATGAATGGAGCCCAGCAGAGACTCCTGGGAACTGACATAGTTTGCGCATGCGGAGTACTTACCGTTTGTTTTGCACACCACAAGTGTTTCGAACGCAGAGAATACTGGGCGTGGACGAGAAACCAACGGAGGTTTGGGTACAAGACCCTGTACAATCTGAGCAGGTCTAATGTGACCAGGAGTCATCATGTCATCCACCATCTGCAGAAATAAACACAAGAGCAACAAATATATTATTTTATAAAATTTTGGTCATATAACGCGCTCTGATTGGCTGTAGTAGTCGTTTTGCATAAGGCTATGTAAACCCGGTGGGGAGGGGACTTGCATATGTGACGAGGGTGATCGTCGTACTTTTTAGGGGTTAAAAATCGTGGTTTGACACTACTTAGGGTGATAAAATCTAAAATGACTACCGTTAGAGTAATTCCGGTACCTTTAATGGTATAAGCCGGAAGAAAATTGATATGTACTAGTTTTGTCTTAGAATTGGTACCTTTTAGGGCTAAAAATGAATTCGAGCAACACCCACAAAACGGCATTCATGGTACCTTTTAGGGGTTATTTTCAAAATTTCCGACGATCACCCCTGTCACCTTTATATGGGAGTCCCCCCTCCTCCCCCCCTCCCCCCGGATGTAAACATGGTTATCGGCAAACGTTTCCTTTTGTTTGGGAAACCAACTTGGCCGCCATGAAAACGGCTTTATAATGAAAATATCTCCTGTTTATAAACATTGTTTTGTTATTCAAATTTGTCAAACAGTTGAACAAAATAACTCTTTGCTTCACCAGCCAATAGTTCTCCGTGTTCTATTATAACAATAACAGTGACGTCACTGATATATTTCACAAACCTGAACTATCTCTCTATCCGTCACATCAAGTTCTTCGGTTTCTGGATAAAAACAAAAACAAAATCGAGTCTGAATTAAAGTAAAGTAAAGACCCTCGTTGTTTCAGGATTTAGCCCCGGTTGGGGGGTTGGGGGGGGGGGGGACTCCCATATGAAAGTGACGGGGATGCTCGTCGGAAATTTCAAATTACACCCCTAAAAGAGACCAATCTGGGCGTGAATCAAGCCTTTTTGACCCCTAAAAGATACCATTATACACAGTATGACGGTGTTTTTTTATTATTTCTTCGCGTGCAGCCCTGAAAGATACCTTGATGGCTAAAAATATCGCCGTTCGGTCCTGAACAACCTAAGGGGGACCAAAATCCGTACTTTACACGCCTAAAAGGGACGACGAGCATCTCCGTCACTTTCGTAGGGTACTCAGCCCCCCCCCCCCCCCCCCCGGGATTTAGCAACCGTTTCCTTAGCTACCATTCGGGAAGTAAGGGTCGCTCAGCTTTTGCGGTGTCGTTATACTTTCGGGTAGCTAAACCGTGTATCATATATAAGAGTCGATCCATCTTACTATCAAATGTGAGCATAAACATGTCATGGAATGAAATAATGTTGTGTGTAGAAAAAAAATCCCGCTAGTTTGGAGAGAAAAAGGTTAACTGACTCATACAAAAATATATGCTTCAGTTGAGGTCGTTAATACTTTCGGGAGGTCATTACTTTCGGAACTTTACGGTTTCGAGTAAGCTTGGCACTAAAGGAATCATTCTTAGTCTGCTAATTATAACCCGAGTATACGGCAGCCTAGTTTCCCGACGTTCCCTCTATGACGAGCGCGAACTGCGAGCGTCCTGGGAACGAGTGTTGTCAGCGAGGTCACTCTTGCTGATGTCACGAGTTAGATGAAGAAGCCATTCATCTGCATTCATGCCTGCTGATTAGTTACTATATTCTCGTTAACAGCTTTGCCTCACTGTATATTGACAACAATCGAATATATATATTTTTTCTATTTTTAAAATGGAGGGGGCATATACACTTCGAACTTTTTAATAGCACTTTGCTAAAGGGGCCTTTACGTTCTTCGGCGAGAAGAGAAACGATAAAAATAGAACATGATTTTGACCTTTTGCCCTTTCCTTTATTGTTGAATGTTTTCAATTCCAAAAAATAATAAAATAATAGAAATCTATTTGTTTCGGTTCGGCGTCCCACGGGATCTGCACCAGACGTCGTGAATATTCTGTCGCGGAAAATTAATTGTAGGGGTCTTCTTGCGAATTGCTTTTGGCATTAATCATCTAAAGGATGGAATTTAAGTGATTGTGAATGGATTAAGACTGATAAGTCTGTATAATTCCGTTTTGTGGGCGAAACATCTGTCAATCATGCAAAACTTCCTTTCCGGCTAGCAACGGGTTTCAATACATCAATGATACCGATCCAAACCGACGCTATTTTGAATGGGCGGTAGTAAAAGTGTAAGAAATTTAAGCGTCAATATTTCCACGCATAGTATAGTTTAGACAGAGCAGCCGAGTTAAGAATCAGCTAGAATATCGACCCTTGGCTTGAGGGCGCCAACACTTCTTGGAATTCTAACCTGTTTGTTCAGTCATATGACAACATAATTAAATTAGGGTGTGGAGGGTGGGGCATTCAGTGGTCATCTTGTGATATTAGATGCACATGTCATATGACCCGACGCTTAGGTTGCACTTTTTGTCGTAAACAACTAATTTTGCTTAGTAAGCGGGTTTTTTTCTGGCAAGGTACTTTCCCTTCTGTGAATTCAAACAAAAACTAACGAATGTGGGAGCTGCTAACTTGAAAATCCGTTGAATAGCAACTAAAAGCGCAAAAAAGCCTGAAAAAGTCAAGTAGGTTCGGAGTCATTAAACCAAACCGTTGAACCTTTGCTCAAATTAGCAATTCTCCCTACTGTTTGCTATTTATTCTGTATAACTATTAGTTCTACAAAATTTCGTGCCGTCGATGCAATATTCCCTATCTTGTTTTTTTTATATTAATTATGCTCGTCTCTGCTCTATTCGATCATTCAGTCACCGCAATTTTTTTATTTGGCACTATAAAAAAGTATAAACACAAGAAATCACGATATATATTAGACTTTCCTATTTTTTTTCTATTTTTTTTCTTTTTTTCTTTTCTATTAATTTTTCTTGACTTTCTATTTTAGACGATGTAATAGCAGCTAGTAGTGGCGAGGTGTCAAGTGG
This sequence comes from Desmophyllum pertusum, assembly GCA_029204205.1. Lineage (NCBI taxonomy): Eukaryota > Metazoa > Cnidaria > Anthozoa > Scleractinia > Caryophylliidae > Desmophyllum > Desmophyllum pertusum. The sequence continues at coordinate 453,370 of MU825434.1, read as the reverse complement.
AAATAAACAGTACAGCCGATATATAAAGAGGCCACGCTTGAAAATTGCGGTCCGGAGAAATCAGATGCTGGATCAATCTTGTGAATTTAAAGAACTATTCACGCTGAACCAAAATTTGAGAACAAAAAGAAAATAACTCCTCCGCCTCCCACTCGATCCTTACCCCTCCCCCCCTCCCTCCAGTCTATTGTTCGATTCCAAGAAATAAAGCCGGAAGGTATAACAGGAGCTCCTGTTGCAAATATGTTTTTGAGACAGCTCACCTTTCTCTCCGTTTTCACTCTTCATCTTCTTTACCTTGCCGCCGCTCCTCATGATGTAGATCTTGTAAGCCTTCGGGCCTCGCGGATAACTTTTACCACGCACCTCTTTAAAGTCGGGAAGAGCGTTCAATGTACATCTAAAGTTCGTTTTCCATTTGACTGGATCGGGCTTGTCGCCGTCTCTGAACTTTCCAGAGTGCATCGCCCACTGCCGAAATATTTCAACGTCTGTTTGCACACACCATCCGTGACGGGATCCGTGTTTCCAGGGAATTTTGAACAATCCACGCGGCCGATCAATCCATTGTACGCCTTCAATTTCTTTGCTGTCCAATTTCTGTATCAGCCAGTCTCGAAAACGCATTCTCTTTGTCCCCGAGAGTTTGCTGTAATCGTGCATAATTGTGTTCGTCTGAACTCCGTGCAAGACCAGAAGACTGTGAAATTTTATATCGATTTTATACGGATTCAAATTCAATATTTTTGAATTATTTTGATGTTCTCAGTCTAACGAACCGGAAGTTTAAAACTGAAAGTTACTCCGAAAAAAATTAGTTTCACTTTCATACGTGAATAACGAGATCTATAGCTGAACGCCAAATGTGTTATGTAGGTTTGCCGCTGCTGACCGTGTTTTATATATCTTGTGACTCTTGTATGATGAATAGTTGTTTATATTAGTAGAAAGGGAAAAGTCCCTCAAAATCAAAAGGGGTTTTTCCCTTCGGATCGGTGCCAATGTTTAATAAATGACAGGACCCGACAACCTTCCAATGCCGCGGATATTGGAAGATTGTCGGATCTTATCGTCTATTAAAAACATTGGAATGGCCGACATAGTGTAGCAAAGTAAAATATATTTTATGCTAAAACCCTATAATTTTATTTTTCCTTAGATGTTTATAAATAAATGTAAACTCCGTTTCTCAGAACCATACTGCCACTATTTCATCATCCTACCAGCTGGAGGCGAGTCAAGTTACATGAATATATGCATTAGTATGAGTAGGGGTTTTTCCCTTTATACTTTAAGAACTCGTTTATTCAGGTAACCGAGACAAACTAGAGCAACATAATATGTAATGTTGATTATGAATTCGTTTTTGCAATGTTTGCGAAGTTTTTTTTTACTCTGGAAGCATAATTTGTTGTCACTTTATAGAATTGGAGGCCATGCAATTCGACTATAAAAACATGAAAAGCAATTGCCGTGAAATTGTTGTGGTATAAGCAGTATAAGTACGCACCGGCTTGCATTTAGCTTGCATTTATCAAATAACTAAGATAATTCGCGCGTCTAGCCTGTTTTCGTTGAAACTCTGTTTATCGTATGCGCTGAACTGCTTACGCAGTTTCTATTTTTGAATCGTATAAAGACTGTAAAGAAAGCTCTTTATATTTTGGCCTTCGATTCGATGTCTGCACATATATTAAAATCGAATCGTAAAATGCAAATACAGCAATATTTCCAAGCGGGTGGCAAAATCCGGGGAATCCCCTATAGCTAGAAATGCCAATGTTTACTCTAGCTGTACTCTGTTTCCGTCGATAAAATGGCTTTACTTTAATCCTCTCAAGAGCGATTACCGTGCTTCGGGATTTTTCCTTTTTATGCGCTGATGCAATGCACGAATGATTTCAAACAAATCTAATCTTATTTATACAATTTTGTGACAATGGTTTTATTTTAGTTATTTTGACCTTTCGCGGCTAAAATCATCGAACCAAGAAAGCTCCAGTATTGTTGTTTTAATCATCCACTTCAGATAGCTGGATATGGGCCTGTTCACAGATCGTTTCCTTGCTCAGTGCAGAGTTGTGTGAAAACAGGGCAAATTATATGTACATTTTCGGTTGCTATTTTGTTCATAAGATGTATAAAATTACTCCTCAATCTTTTAGCTTCTTTTGATGGTTTCGTTTGAATAATTTTGGTATCTTTTTAATTTTATTTCTTCCGTTGATGGATGTAACTTTCCAATTGGCGATCAAAAGGCTCTTATTTCCCTTCCCTCGTTTGTGTTCTTCATAGGAAATATAGGACAGCTAGCGCTGTATATTTATTTCTTCAATTCGAGCTTGACATGCATGGATTTCGTATAAATTTCGACAATAATAACGTCAACATAAAACAGGGCTGAAAATAGTCACGAAATATGAAATAATATTACATTTTTTTAAAACATTTCGGTCTTGTTTCAGTCACGCGTGAACAAGATTGGAACACTTCTAAAGAGAAAATTTGTACTTTTTAAAAACAATATATTTTCAATAATGCCCTGTGGACATGTCACGAAACAAACTTGCCAGCTCCTGTTTCCGTGTCTTCCATTAGGGACCCGGTCATTATTTAGCGTCTGAGTCAGAGAATTTCCATATATATGAAAACATATTGCAGAATCGGAACCTGCCAGAAACACGGTAGTTCACGCCCCGGGGTTCACGCCATGTTTGCATCTGGTCCAAAGGTTCGGAGAAAAGCGCGAACTGGCGAAGCGTAAGAGCGTAGAGTGCGCCTGTAGACACTCGCAGACACGACATACTCGTCCCCAGAGTCCGCGATCCTTTTGGTCAGGGTCGCGGACTCTGGGAACGAGAATAACACAGACGAGAGTGAGAACAAACACAATCCACCATACGGAAAAAGATGGCGGCTGTACATTTTTCCACAATACCTTGCGAACCTAACACAGCCAATAGACACATAGAAAGCCATATTTTTGCAGCGAAATTCGTCCCTGTACTAACAACATTGTGTATGCTAGGTTTGAAGTTTTTAGAACTTTTCTGTGCGTTTTTATGAGCGTTTTTAGTGTTTTCGTGCGCTAAGAATTATGGGTAAATGTACCAGTCGCCATCTTTTTCGGTACGGTGGATTGCGTGGGCCGCGCAGGGGGGATCCCTAGGTATGTAATTTTATATTTGAGTCTTCTTCAATGGCTTGAAATTCAAGAAATTCAAATTCAAGAGCTGCTACCCGTTATGGATTTTACTGACTAGGAATGACTCAAATTTCAAGCATCAAAACTATCCTCCAGTATGGAATGAAACAATCAATGGCTACAAATTTGACATCCCCTCCCCCCCCCCCCCCCCCCCTTCTGCTTTAGTTTAACTGAGTGATCCCCCTCAAGTAAATTCCCAAAATCTTCCGCACCACCCCACTCTTTGATTTTTTCCACCCCACCCCCCTTGATTTTTTCTCCTGGTCCTTGTGAAAAGAAAGAGAGTCAACCGATGTATATTCGTAGGGAAAAGCGCCCTGGGGACGAGGTTGGTATATTCCAGAAACTTGGAATTTGAAAGATTGTCAATAAAAATGTCTTAATCTGCTAGACTACGAGCAGTCTATATAGCAATAAAGGGAAATGCAAGGAAAATTGATTACGTTCGCGCCAAGGATCTGAGGTAAAAAAGATCGAGTTCAGGCAGACGTCAGTGTGATGGACTAGCTTCCCATCCAGGAGATCTAACAATATAATACTCCTAATTGCTTCATCTTACAGAAACTGGAGTTAATGCCCCTGGGGGTACTCCCTTATAAGTTTTATAATTATGTGCGGCGCCAAAGGATATGGTTTTTGAGTCGTTTTAGTCTGAAATATATAGTATATAGATTTTGAACATTTTGGTCTGAAATAGGGTATGTTTTCAGTGCATTCTGATCTGGAATTTGGTTTGGCTTTACACAAAACTATTTTTTACCATTAACATCGGGGAATTAGAAGCCCTTCTCAAACGTGGTAGCTGAAGTCTTGTATTAGACACGTATACTAATTTTATAAGTCTGAAATTTGGGTCAGGTCTGAAATAGGGTATATAAATTAGAAAATCAAATGCTCAAATGCGACAAATTCAATCGCTTGCCGTTTTTTAAACAGAAACTAAAAAAAATTTCGAGAAGCTTTTAGAAATTGTTGATTTGTTTTTATATGCTGTCTTAGATTAGGTTTAATTTCATTTCTAACTTGTTTTGAATATTATTATTGATTATTGTAAAGCGCTGTTGATTGTTCTGAAATAAGGTAAGCTGGTTTCGACAAGCAGGCAGCACACCCCCACCAAAAATTTCAGTGAGTACCGAGTTAAAGGGTCCCTCTCAACCAGTGTGCTTTGCGGTCGCGTGTTATTGTTTTCATCCGGGGAACTCGATCTCTCGTGGGGCTAATGTATGCCATACTTTCCAATTTGTACTAACTTGGGTCGTCTAACTGCTTTTTGTGGCCAGAACAAGGCCAGAATCGTTCAAAAAGTATTTTTTAACTTCAAGCCGCTATTTTCGCGGCACCTGAAAATGGCCGCCGTAAGAGTATTGGCGCGCAAAGCACACTGGTTGAGAGGGACCCTTTAAGCGCCAGCTATGAGCGATACATAGTTTTCCTGTCAATGGTCACACACTTAACTTATGTTTCATCCACAGCTAATTAATTGACTCGATAGAGGGAGCTTATTTTAATCCAACCATTTTCCCAAGGAACTAAAAAACTACTTCACCGCGTAAATGTTAAAAACACAATCTTTATTTCATGTTAATCCTACTTCGATCGAGCTTCAGTTAATTACCTAATTTAAGGTCTAAATAATTTTGGGTCATTGTTTTTTAACTTTAACAAACGTAGAAGTGATGATACTCTATAAAACATATTAATGATTCAGATTCAGACTACCGTTTCTACGTTGACTCATCAACTTCTAAAGAAAGACAAGCTTGATCTATATAATTATTATGCAAATATTTCACCCAACATATATGAAATCGAAATTTATTTTACAAATAAAACGCACCGTGAAATATTATACTGTTTCTTAATGAAAGTAATAACCACTCCATTCATAAACGTTGTTTGAAAAACGGTTTCCTCTGAGATTATGCATAGCATGTATGGTTCTTAAGTAGAAAAGTATTTATGTGAGAGAGGCGGGGAGAGGAAAGGTGGGGGGGGGGGGGGGGGTGGACATTGAGGCGGGAGCCCCCGAAGAAAAGGGAAAGGGGGTGGAAAAAGAGAGGGAGGGATGCGGGATTCCCAAGGTGGCGGCAACCGGGAGAAATCCCTGCCCCCCCCCCCCCCCCCCGACACACACACACACACACACACACACCACCCTACCCCCATTAATGGACGATCGAGGGCGAACATGTAAGGAAGTGGTTTTTTTTAGCCAACAAAACACCTGATTCCTGTCTTCTCCTGTCCCCTCTAATCAAAATCTTACATTACATTATGTTTCTTTAATCTATTTATACTGAGATTCTACAGTCGAACTTTTGCAAAGGGGACACCTCCCATAAGACTCGTGGTCCTGGCAGTAAGGGTAGAATACGTCATTTATGCAGATTCTAAGGTGTCCTCTTACGGGAGGTTAGAAGGAAGCTCATTGGTTCCTAGTACGTTTCCTGTTGACGATATTTCTTTGTTTAAATCTCTCGAATGTTCTTCACAAGGAACTCCTCGAAGGTAGCTTGTGTGAGTTGCCTGAAATCTCTTAGGATCTGTTAATGACGCTTAAAATCTCCCGGGTGGAGTCTGGTGTCAAGGGCAGGGATGCCGCGTACTCATTGCTATAATTAGATGAGCCCTCAGTCTTCAAGACCAGCCGCAGAGGCGGGCGCTCTGTTGGAGTGGAAGGACTTTCCGTGAAATCTACAAAAGTGCAAAAGCAACATTTTTCTTGTGAATGAGAATTCAACTATCTATGATGCCAGACAAAGATAGACTGTACTTTTTAAGTAAGGACACTACAGGAAACGGTTAATGGCATCAATTAATATCAAGGGTGCTTAACCATGTTAACTCCAACTGATCGGGTTGTTCGATTCAAGAAATGGTACTTTGAATAATGAAAAGAGTTTCTTAAAAAATCAGCCGACCTGTGTAGTACATGTAGATTAAATATATTGACTCAACTGACAAGGCGCAAATCAGTTGGTATTTTATATCATTGGTGGTTTCTTTCTGGATAATCGATTGATACAATTTTATTAACACGCAGTGGTCCCAATTTCTGTGCTAATGTAAGATCATCTTTAATATCATGAATATATAAATCACAGGTAAATTATCATTATCAACTGTGACAATTCGTTGTACATCAAGACTCTTTCCTTTAATTGATGATTTGCTGACCTTAATTCTCATGACCTGTTTGCTTGATAATGTATGAATATTGACAGGGGAATTTACATGTTGATCATAATTACCTTCATCATTTGATCCTTCCATGCCGTCCAATGACTCAAGTGAAGAATTACTCTGGTCTGACATTTGATCTACCAGCTAGGGAGGAGAGAGAAAAACCGTGATTGTGGTTATTCACAAGCGATTTGAAAGGGAGGGGGGTAGGAAGGGGAATATAAATACAGCTGGGTGCTCACGCGCATGCGACTCAGTTTGTACAAAAATGAATCGAGATCGGATAATTTTGTTTGTTTTGTCTTGTTACACTGACTACCAGCGAACTGTTGAAAATTGTTTCGAAAACTGAAGCATTTTCTTCTAGATTTTTATTTTCTACAACAGTTTGGAACCTGAAAAAGTTACTGAATTACGTCAAGAACTTTCAACCTCTCAGGGTTCTCATCAGGACATCGTAATGAAGCTGAAGCATTTAACAGTACCTGACATGCTTCTTTACTCTCGGAATCACATTATACCGTTATCACTCTCAAACGGTTTTGTTTCAGTAATATTTTGCGTCTTTTCAGTTGTTGGTTTTAGCTCCAAACTTCTCAGCCAATCGGAGAGAACCAACAATCACGTGCAATATATCGGCACGTGACTTGGCTTTTGATTGGTTAAGCCTTGGGAAAGCCAATATCAAGACGTCAATCAATCAATCAATCAATCAATCAATCAATCAATCAATCAATCTAGTTTCCAGGTATGCCATAAAAGTTAAAATACAAAAATAAAACTTCATTGGAAGTGTATTTCATTTAAAACCATCCATTTAATCAAGCATTTCTCGAGTGGCCATGGAACGACAACTCAAGCCGTTCCACTGCTACATACTACAAAAGAAAAAAGAACATTGTCTTACGTCTATGATTTCTTGATCACTGGGCACCTCGTCTTCTGCAAAAGTCATTTCAAAAGAATATAAGTATACTGAAAACTGATTTGTAAGTTTAGTTTAGTTTAATGAGTTCGCCATGATAATTTACAAATAATCTTACAGTTAAATAAAAGTCAATAAGAAAAAATTTAAAAAATAGTGGCGGGAGAGAGGAACAGAACATTTGTTCCACTTGACACCTGACTCCTTTATGAAAATACGTATAAAATTAAATATTTACATATAGAAAATACTACTAAATACTAGAAAAATACTAATTATTACATTGCTGACGAACCTCCTGGGTAAGTGTGTTAAGCACAGAGAATACAGTATACATGTAAGAAACCAAACAGCAAAAAACTCACCTTCCTTCACGATGACTTTAGCACTGATGGCGAATCCTGAAAGATGGAAACAAACCAAACTTTAGCATTAGTAAAGAAGTTGAAACGACTTCTAGCTACAACGTGTCTTGGAGTAGTAGGCTACAAGATTTTTCTTTGTCAAACTTGGTATTAGAAAATTTTGGTTCTCCTAGTTAGAATTTTTTTTAATTCAGCATCCCGCTTGCATGTTTCAAAGTGCAAAATAGTCCTTTCCGAGTACTACAATAATCTAAATATTTGGTAGTCAAGACGAACTAGAAATTTAGCAATTCTAAAATGCTCCCACTCGTTCTCAATATTCAACCCCAGGTTGAGGCAGGAAAAGAGAGGACCTGGGAGCAAGGTTCCTGGTTTTCACGTGACGCCATCTAGCACAACGCGCTTAACGCACGCCTACTTTTTCATCGACAACAGATTTTACGAGATTTTCGTGAATCAGTCCATACAGTACATGTACCTCTTCTAAGTCAACAAGTTCATGGGAACATGATGGCATCATTCTGTCGCTTGGAGACAAAGGTTCTTGTTTGATTCCTGGTTGAGTCATAACGCCAATGTCTGAAATAGATGATTGAAAAGAGGCAACTACATTAAAGGTTTTGTAACTACAGACGAACCTCCACCAACGGCCACCTCTCTACAACGGCCAGGAGTTTCTTCTCGACCATGAACCGATCCATACACTTTACTTTTATTGAAACCTGACCCTACAACAACCACCTCTCAACAACGGCCAGTAGTTTTCTTCTCGACCATGGCATGCACCGATCTATACATGTACAGTGACTGAACTCTTATTGAAACCTCCCTACAACAGTCACCTCTCTACAACGGCCAGGAGTTTTCTTCTCGATCATGCACCGATCTATACATGTACAGTCTTATTGAAACCTCCCTCAATGGCCACCTCTCTACAACGACCAGTTGATTCTGCTCCAGGCCGACCGTTATAGAGGTTCAACTGTATTGACAGAGTTTTTCTAAGCAAAGTGAGTCAAAGTAATCACAACAAACACAATGAACCAATCCGAACTCGAAGCTAAAACATACAACCGTTCCAAGCGCGGGAAAATTCGAGTGACCGTCAAGATACGACTGTTGTTTGGTTTTGCTTTCTTTGGTCAAATCCTCCAAACTATATGGGTATCGATAGATTCATTTTAAGTTGACAAATGAGGGATTTTTTTACCGTGAATGTGAAAAAAGTTTGACAAAAAATATAAAAACGTAAAAAGGCAAAGCGTCCCCTACCTCCCCTTGTTAATGTTTGATTTGCAACGCTATCACGCAAGTCACATTTTCACTCACTTACAGTCGACACTTCAAGGTTCACTAAATGACCTACCTTTCATCTCTGGCCTTGGGTCGAACCATGTGCTCATATAGTCATGATCCAATAGATGCGGCCAGGCGTGAAACGTTGGCCAGAATCCAAAGCCACTGAAAGGTGGTTTGCTGCCCGGGAGAGGGTAGTATGGAGCCTTTCTTGGTTGCTCCTAAACAATAACAATATTAAAAGTTAGTGTGCTACCTTCCGACTCTTTTCCCGCCAATTTTTTTAACCAATAAGATTGTCGCTAAGAAGTGCGCGGCGTATATGACCTACGCTCACCACACGAGTCTCTCCGTAGCTCAGTTGGTTAAAGCGCCCGACGCGCAAGCAACATACGCAGACGCAGTAACGTGTTGTTTTGTCGTAAACAAAAGGCACTGGATCAACGCGTTACTGCGTCTTCGTATGTTGCTTTCGTTTGTGCTTGCGTCGCTAGTGAAAACCAGGCTTTACTTTCGAGTTATTGTATGTTTGATTATATTTTTATTTAGCAATTTACAGTAGCTTTCCGCAGTATAAAGTGGATGGTAACGCGCAGTCTCCCTATTTTCGCAAAACGCGACATACAGCGAGCGCAGGACTATCCATTATCTTTAAAAAGAAATTAGTGGTTTCAAAATTGGCTCAGTTTTCTATCCACAGTTGAACCTCGCTATCTCAAACTCCCCGCTATCTCGAACTCAGACTCATTCCCCTTGCCCTTGTTTTTCAGTCATTTACTATCGGCTATCTCGAACTCCCCGCTATCTCGAACTCCAACCCATTCCCCTTGCCCTTGTTTTTCAGTCATTTACTATCGGCTATCTCGAACTCCCCGCTATCTCGAACTCCAACCCATTTCCCTTGCCCTTGTTTTTCAGTCATTTACTATCGGCTATCTCGAACTCCAACCCATTTCCCTAGCCTTGCCCTTGTTTTTCAGTCATTTACTATCAGCTATCTCGAACTCCAACCCATTTCCCTTGCCCTTGTTTTTCAGTCATTTACTATCGGCTATCTCGAATTGTATTTCGTTGATCTTGTGAGTTCGAGATAGCGGGATTCAACTGCATATCAATCTTACCAGCTCCTTTATGTGACGGGGGGGGGGGGGGGGGGGAGGGGGTGGTCGTACCTTTTAAGGGTTGAAATTCGTGGCTTGGTAGCTTTTGCTTTTGCTTCGTGCTATACCTTTTAGGGTATTAAGTCGAAAACAAAAATGACAAAATGAATCGAGCCACACCCACAAAACGAGATTCTGGTACCTTTTAGGGTGAACTTTTAAAATTTCCGACGATAAATCCCGTCACTTTGATATGGGACTTCCCTTCCGTCGATAATCCCCGTCACTTTTATGTATGTATGACACTTCCCTCCCGGGTCTGGAGTTAGTTTCGAACGTTGCAAAACTGGCAGCTTGACAGTCAGTCTAATGACACATTGATGTATTCAACCTCGTGGTTTGCTTTGTAATCTAACGGAAACTGAAATGAACTGAAACACGACTTACGCTTTCACGATAACATTGCATTTTCGCAATGCTTTGAGTAATGACGACCGAACCTAAAGGAAGCGAAACCACTTTTACGTTCGCACCCCGAAACTCATTAAACTTTCATTTTCCTCTTTCAGATCTGTGACTGAATGGTACAGTGGAATCCCGATTTCTCGAACCCTCGATTTCTCGAACATCCCGATCCCAAAAGTCGTTTCCCTTGGATTTGCTTCACTGCAATTTTACCCCAATATTTCGAACTCCCGAATTCTCAAACCACTATTTTCGTTTCTAGTGCAGTACGTGTTCGGAAGTCGGTATCACTGGCTTTGAATAACTGAAATGGTTTCTTCAAAATTAATATATCAGCCGATCTGTGTAGTAGATTAAGACTTTGACGCAAGAAGACGCAAATCAGTTTGCATTTAAATCTTTTCTCTTTTCAGGAGAATCGATAGATAACATTGAACGCGAAGTGGTCGTAATTTCTTTGCGCATGTAAGAATGAAGACGGAACTCCAGCACTGAAAAGAAAATGTTTTCATATTTTTGATTTCATGAGTGTTGAAATTATGGCCTTTAATGTGGGTAAAACTCAGTGCTTTGAAATTGGTTCGAGGACATGCAGTTCGCGCGGTAATTGTAACTTTGCTTGTTTCGACCCAATTTTTTTTAACCAATCATTCCTTCAATTGCTCTAACTTCCCTTTTCGATTTTCCACAATTAATGTTTTTTTTTACCTGTCACCCCACTACAAATAAACAACTAACATGCAATTCTCGATATGTTTACTATATAGACTTGTTATGAGGGATTCATTAACGCTCATGTAATCATATAAGTAGGCAAGGTCCGACAAGTTATGTTCCTTAGAGCTAAACTTAAAATGATCTTTAGTCATTAGCGAATTGCTGTGTGTTTAATGGCTCATTTTTAAACGCTAAGAAAAATGTATCTTTTCGGATACGTTAGCTGAACTTTCAAACTTCAGAAAATTTTAGAGATTGAAATCTGATTTCCCGAATTTATTAGCTGCTTTTGCCTTTCCGAAAATCCTAGGTGACCTGTTTTTGTACCCCAAACGACATTTTTATCTCTCCGAAAACAAAAGGCATTAATTTTCCCATATTGAGAAAGTTTGAGATGACATTTCCCTAACCGAATATCCGAGGCGATTATAGGCCTTCCGAACAGATATTCCACCGAAACGATCCGTTGGGTGCCCCTGGATAATTTACATGCGATTTACTAAGTATAACATTTTGAAATACAATTCCAATAATCTCTTGAATGGATAAATTTTCAGTTTATTCGCTCGTTTTGTAATGATTTCACCTACCCCTGACGTTGCTCTCTTTCTGGCGGCTTCCTGCGCATGCGCTGCGTCTCTCTTACTTCTCTTCGTTGTCGTGTGCTGTTCTCTCGAAGGTGGTGGTGTGTTTGTATTTGTAACTGTGCTGGTTGAGGTGTTTGCTGCAAGAGACGCGTGTACAACAAATTAATAGTGTAAATGTATCAGAAATTACCCAAATCTTTTTACCGCTAAAGCTACTACAGATCGAACTTTGTAAATAGACTAATTTTTTTAAATTGCATATAATTTTAGGTAGGTGTCCCCTATTAGTAGAGGGCTTTCCCTCAGCTGAAACAATTTGACACATAAATAAAGGTTTTGATTTTTTGATTTTTGATCGATGAGTTGCAGTCCAGCCTTAGCCTGTTAGTACTTGTGGAAAACACGAAGGGAATTAGATGGCCCATCAAGAAAAGAAAACACTAATTGTGAACTGAAAAACGGAGATACAACATCAGTGTTTATTTATTTTCTCATTCGAGAGCTTACCGACCGTTCCAGCGCCTTTAGAGCCTGCTTCAGCCTAGTCAAGCCTTAAACCCTCTTTTGTATTCCAATGTGTTTTTACGCTGAGTTTACAATAGAAAAGACTACGAAAATAATTTTTAAGTCCGGGCAAACGGGCTTTCGTTTGGTAAGAAACTCTCATACGCTCTCATCGACTCTCGTCGATTCTTGGCCCGTCGTCAACTGAACGACTCTCGCTATCCTTTGGCCTGAGGTGCATGTTCACTTGATATAAAGACTACCCTAATTCAAGACGACTAGTTCTTGACCTCGATAGAGAAAGTTGTGAAAGCTATCCAAGTTCAGTTGTCGTTCTTTAGCTTGGCTTGAAGCTCAGCTAGTTCAGGAAGCGCCCCTTAACTACTTGTGGCACACACACTCGCCCACTTTGCTACCAAACGATATATACGATAACGCCTTACACGCATTATACCGGCCGGCAGTCACGAACAATTTACCACCAGTTTTGTTTTTGGTAAATTTTTATTCACAAGCAGGTCACGAGCCTTTGTCGGTACTTGAATTCCGCTTTGTCAAAGACTGCCAAAATTATGTTAAGTTGATACCAGGTTGATACAAACAGGAACACGTTTGATATATTTTGTCCGACATCGACATCAGATTTCTATAGAATCGATTCCCACAAAGATTAAAAGCGAAGCTACTGGAATTAGATCAGCTTGAGTTTTTTCCGCATTCTCCGCGGTAACTCTAGTTAGGTTGCGAAATGATTCTTCTCAAGGGAGGTTTAATACATTCTTGTGAATTTAAACTGAACACAGACTTTTTGGGACCAAATATCTCGGTAATCGGCCTGTTACTGATACATGTAGGTCTTCCGAAAATTATACAATTTATGTCCGTTTTTCCTGTGTGGGGGGGGCATTGAAAAGAATCGATATTCCATACCGGTGTCCTTATGACTGAGTAGTGCTCTTACCGAGAAAAGGTGAATAATTTGAATTTTTCTCTTGTGTAACAAGGGCGACAAGTTGTTTTTATTACGCTTTATAAAAACCAACCGTTTGAGCCACGACGCTGATTATACCTCATAGCTTTATTGGCGGACACGTTTCGGGAAACAGAAAAAATATCCGCATCTGGAGCTGGCCGCATACGGGAATGTGTAAATACAGAGTTTGTATGAGCTGGAGTAAAACGGGGTTTTGTCAAGGCGGCCGTAAGTAGAGCTGTTCGCTTTAATATGAGAGTGTCCGCTCAGAGAGCTTCGACTGTATATATGTGTGCGCTAGGCGTGGTAGTTTACCATAAACTATAAATTTCAAGTCGTATACAGCGCATAGTCCATGCATTTTTGCGCTCCGTTTCGTTAGCTCCACAATCAGACGTGTTAAATATCTTATCGACTTATCGACCGCTAAACGCTGCCCGGGTCTAATCTACATCCATGCCGATATCGAAACGGTCTTCGCGACTTTCGAACCTTTCGGTTTCAAATCATCTTCTAATCACGACCTATTGTAATGTCCAAACTATTGGTTCGAAGCTTGCCTTCAACAGCCGATTATCCAAGTAACCGTAACGCTTTCCAAGAATTTTTCTACGCCAAAAAAAAAAATTAAATTACACTAAGCGTGAACGCGGACCTCACTTTTTGACCTGTCAGCGACCGTGCTGAAACACTGAGTTACTCGCTGAAATATGGAGTCAGAATTGTTGCTGAAACTTCATTAGAAACCGAAGTCTGCAGCCATCTTGCCTTGTTCAAAATCGATCCACGATATTTGACAACGCTAGATCACTTTTCTGGGGCGTGCCGCGTCGCTTTGATACCCTGTATCGTATTGGTTTTTTTCTTGGAACCGATACCGGAGGAAGTCCACAAGCCCCTTACAGCGAAATTTCTTTAATTATGAAATTTCTTTAATCTTAACACTTTGATGAAGTTTCCCTATTTTCGATTATTGTAGTTTCATTCAAACCTTTATTATTCCAGTGCAACAGCTTATATGCAAATGACGTAATTTGAGGCTTTTTCTCGGAAAAATTCTTATAAACAATACAGCTCCTTTTCTGAGAATCGAACAACGCTTTGAATGCCCACATCGAATGTTTTCGCAACGTTGTGGCGAAATATCGACTTGAATATTTGTTAAGATCAACTGCGAATTGTAGAAGATGGTACTTTGGTCGTTTTGAGAACTTCCGTTGAAAGGAAACATTAAAATTACACGTCTAAAACTGGGAAAATATTACGCGAGTTCAACGGCGGTCACGGGTTTTGCACAACGGACGCTAGACATATTCCTCGTTCTTGTTTTCAATAATATTTTTCTGACTATTTATTGACAGCCTATGAAACAAAAAAATGAGTCTGATACGGCAAATTGCGACTACAGTCGTGAATAAATAAGTTTAAAAATTGATTCAGTAAGCACTATTGACAATACGGTTGATTCGTGAGCAGATATTTAACGATAAGCTGTGCACGAGGTTGTTGTGATGTCTAGCGCGAAACCGTGTTAAATACTTACATTTGCTTTGTCGTTTATGATGGCTGTCTTTCTTGCTTGATTTCTTGAGTATCTGGTAGACTTTATAAGCATCTTGTCCACGCGCAATGCCCTGGTTTGCGAGCTCTCTTATATCCGGAAGTGCATTGAGAGCGCATCGAAAATTCGCCTTCCATCTTCGCGGATCGGGCTTGTCATAACCTTTCCTGTATCGTCCGCTGTGGATAGCCCAGCCTTCGAAGACACAGGCATCTTTCGGGTAGGACCAACACTGCCTTGAAGCGTGCTTCCAGGAGACTTTGAAGATCCCTTTTTCACGGTCTTCCCACTCGAGACCTGGTAATCGACCACTGTCTGCTTGTTGCTCGATCCACGCGCGAAGCCGAAGTCTCTCCGCGGGCATTGTGAAATATTTCTTGAACACGATTCTGAGTGAAGATTTATATACTTCCAGAAGAAACCTTAAAATCCTCTTCTGAAAAGCAAGAGCTTTGTGATCTATTCACGTTGGTGTCTCAGTTAAAATGCTTCAAGTTGGTGGGTGGACCTTGCTTTATGTTTTTAAATAGAATTCACATGACTTGTTCGGGGAGTCCCCCAGACTTTCCGGGAATCATACGTCATACAGTTCAGTGACCAATCAACGCGTATCACAAATATGGCTATTTTCAGCTTTTTACAGCTCGTTTTGTCTTGAATAAACTGGCAAGGACATTTTAAGAGTAAAAATTGTCTAAATTATCTACGAAATGTTATCGCTGTTCTAATTTCAAGCATAACCAGCGCTTTGACCAATTTTCAAAATTTACATAATTTTCTGTCAAAAAATTGTAAAAATCAATTTCATTTTTGGAGCGAGTTTTGATTTTGATTTGCAGTAGAATGGCTTAAAAAGTGAAAGATTGAACAAGAAACTGAACCGGATGTGACATGGTTAAGGAAAAGAAAGAAAACATTTGCGAAACCTAGGAGAAAGACGCAACCGAAAGAGTTTTATTTCGGCATAATGAGTTTGCAGAAACTGTACTGTTCTGATGTCACTAAAGCTCTAGGATCGAAGCTCCGAGTGTATGTATCACATGAACTTAGTAAACACGTGGAAACAATTTCTCCCACTTTTTTCTGGCGTCATGTGCTAAATTTATTCTGACTCGTGCAGAACGGCCCAATGAACTCCTGACTCGTGGCATCATAAATTTTAAAGTTTGCCAAGAGAAGTTAGAGAGGTAGAGATTCACTCATTGTGTATTGTGTATTGAAAGAAGAAATGGAAACCGAAAGATATAGCATGTTGTTACAGGTAATTTAAAAAATCAGAAAAGAATGGTTCGAAAGGCATTCCGATGAAAGGTTTAGAGTTTGCGTGACATAAATTAATATGCATAAAAGAGTCTCAAGATCGACAGCCAGATGTTCAGCAAAGCGGAACGGGATGTTTTGGAGGCAGATTAAAATGTGCAGATAGAACTTAAGAAATTCCCGCTTAAACTGAAATAACACGGTTTCTCACAACTGGCAACAATTAGTTCTCTTTCACGTTCAGCTTTCGATCCATTTATATGACGATAGACAAATTGAGTGCTGATAGAAATTTATTATTCCACGTGGCTAAAACGACTTCCGCTTCCGAGAAATCTATATGCCATTTGTGTTCATTCAAACTTTGCACGCTTGTCAGTCAATATAGTTTATGTATGTCTCTTCGTTTTTACCATCCTATTGTGAGTTGAATTGTTAAAGTTTGTGTACAGTCGAAACTCTCTAAGCGGACACCCTCTCTGGAAGCATAAAAAGTGTCTGGCCGCTTACGGAAATGGGTAAATACAGAGTTTATGAGCTAGAGTTCAAACGGGGTTTGAGTTTGTTAACGTTAACGGAAAAAGATCAGCCTACAGATATTGTACAGAAACTCCGAAACCCCTTAAAATCGACATATGTATGTTTTAGGCCGTATAAAGTAGAGCGGGTCGCTTACGAGAGTGTTCGCTCAGACAGCTTTAATTAAGTCTTCCGCGTTCAATTTCTTCGTTTGCGTTGCCATTGCTCAGACAGTTTGTCACGGGACTCATCAATTGTATTGCGACTCACAGAAGTGCTAGCTTTTCAAGTGTTTTCTGATATCGATCATTACTCTATTGAAAGAATTCGGCCACGCCTCTAAAACACACCCTTGTTATTTAAATTAAAATAGCTCGAAATTCAACTTCCGTGAGAAAATTGTTTCTGCGTTGCTTGCAAGTACCGTGACAGATTTATCAGACGGGTAAAGTTCGGCTGCATGAGAGCAGGTTACGCTCAATGAAGTACATTGGGTATCCGAGGCATAAAACCGGCTGATGATTTAATTATTAAAACGAAGCTAAGAATCCCGAAGCTTCGGTTCCAGATACTCGTGCGAAGCGCAAGATCTGGTCACGAGGACTGAAGAACGACAAATGCAAAAAGCTTAGTATCCAGGCCTCCAAATTCAATAAAAGCTGTAGCTCACAAACACTGCACTATGATTTACTCAACCTAAGTGATTGTATTCATATTTAATTAGATGTCTAATCCCTCAAACACAGGTCATGAAAATTTGTAAGGAAACGTTACGATCACCGAAGGGAACTTGTTTTGATTCAAAGTTAAGCTGGCACATCCATCCAACTAGTACAATAGTGTAAACTGATGCAACCTCTTGCCTTTTCGTCTCTCGAGCGAGGGAATAATTGAGCGCGCGAAGAAAGAGCGTCTACTCAGGCTATACTGACAGGATTTTTTTAATTTCGTGAGTCAGTATTCCAGCAGAACGTGAATAAACTGAGGTCAGACTATAATGCGGATAAGGCCAGAGGAGCTTGATTTAAAAAAAACATCCGCGTGCTATAAGCCGTCCGGATGATGATACAATAGGTTATACCGAAATACAACTTCCTAACTTAGTTTGTCATGCATTTGTTGTACTCAGACACGATGCAACTACAGTCGAAGCTCCCGGCGTAAAGCGGACACCCTCGGTTAGCAGAAAACGTGTCCGCAACTGGAGCTGGCCGCTTGGGGAATGTGTAAATACATAGTTTGTATATATATGAGCTAGAGTTCAGTCCGCTTACGAGAGTGTCCGCTCAGCCGAGAACTTCGACTGTTTCTCAGGTTGTCCTTCAGGCTATGTACTGAAGCTGTCACCAGGTACTTGGTGCTATAACTTCCTGCGTCCCAAAGGCGAAACAGAAAATGTAAAAATGTGTTAAAACGACTAACACGTTAACAACCTAATTCATATTTCCCTTTATTTTTGCGGGATTCATTGGCAAAAATCGTGCAAAATTGCCGTAAAATTTTGGCGGATACAATTTTCGCGTCACGTACAAAAACTGAGAAAAGTACCAAGCTTCCAGTCCAAAAAATATAGTTTTATTGTCAATAACACGTGTAATAACAAAAGACAAATCTTTATCGGCTGCCCGCATTACTACTATCTCCACCCTATGCATGAATTTGTTTTATATTTTTGGTCTACATGCAGTTATATTTTAATTCCTTTCTGCTGGTGGATTAATTTTCGCAGGTTTAATTTTCGCGAACCTTAAACGATGCGCAAAAATAAAGAAAGTGAAATCCACGCGAAAATAAAAGCTGCTGTAGGGTAGCCTTTTAGTCCGGAGTTTTAGAACGCCACTGGGCATCGTGATGTACCTTAGCTGTAACCTAGGCCCTTTATAAACTTCTTATAAATGATTAATGTTTTGATTACAACTCATACTAGTTCATAGATTGTTCGATTATATACAATCGGTATTGTTTTAAAAACCTTGTGCTTGTGTTATGCTCCGTTTTCACGTTTGACGCAAGCATAAGCTGTTGCGCGCAAGTACAAGGATCAAAATATTTTGACCTTGCGCTTGCGCTTATGTTTGCGTCACGCCCGTTTTCACTTGCGTTGCTAGTGAAAACCAGGCTTTATTGAATAAAATCAATTCAACAAGTTCATCTGTGCCGATGTGTTTACCCAATGATGAAGGTCATAAAACAACACTAAATTAACAAATTCATGAGTTGGTTCAGCGGTCAACTGAAGAACTGAGCATGATAATTAAGCCGGTTCCCCAGTGACGGACGGTCGAAAGTGGAGTGATTCCCGCCTGAAGCGTTAGTGAAACTCTCACGTTAAGGGTCGGTCCAAGAAGATTGAGCCAGTTAGCTACAAATGTAGCTACAAATGTTGATATTTTTTTTATCAGTGAGTCAGTGCGCACGGACACACATCAAAAAGACATAGCATGCCGCGTGCTTCAAAGTAACGCCAAACGAGGATGCTCGTCGACTATCGTCATCTCGGACACACAGAGAGCCAAAGGAGATCGAGAGTCTTCGACGAAATTTGCATTGAGCAGGATTAATTAAATTCGATGAGAGCACGTGAGAGTCGCTGAGAGTCACATAGAGTGCATGAAATTTCGGGCCAAACGAGAGCGGCGAGATCTAGAGTTTGAACACTCAACAACTCTCATCCTCGTTAGGCCCGAGCTTTAGAAGGTCTAGAAGTATGACGGAAGTAATATTTGAAACGATTTTCAATAAACTCTTTCATATTATTATTCAATTGACACTCTGGGACAGAATGAAGCAAAGAAGCAAAACATTGCTTCCATATTCAATTTCGGTTTTCCATGAAATCGAAATAAGGTTCAGGAAAACACCATCTTAATTTTGTTGTGTTTTCAGAGTTTTGACAAACGCAGATTTTACTACTCAAGTCTGTTTGCTCGTGTCTTTGTATACCAGGGGTGACGGGGGGAGTACAGTTCCCCGTGGTGGTGGTATATGGCCCGTTTCTTGAAACCTTTACCCTATTTCAGATCAAAATATGTGATTTTTCATACAATTCAGACCTGACCCAAAAACTGATTCCTTATTTCAGACCTCTAAAATTAGTACACGTGTCTCATCCCGTTATGATCTCAGCTACCCAGGAATGGCTTCTGATCTGTTTCCGTTAGCATTTGATAGAAAAGTTTCGAATTCCGGCCGATGTTAATGGTATTTTTTTTAACTATATCCAATTCCAGATCAGAGTACACAACATATACCCGTGATTTAAGACCAAAATGGTCAAAATCTATACCCTATTTCAGACCATAAAGGGCCAAAGAACCATACCCTTTGGAGTCACTGAACAGGGTATGTTCTCAGTGTTTTCAGGGTCTCCCCGTGTCAGAAGGAGTTCCGTGGGTGTTTGCATTAAATATTTTAAAATTACCGAATTCCCATTGATAGTTTTAATGATCTAGAAATAAAATTCCTGCATGTGGAACTGAATTTCCGGTGTATAGGAGTTCCGGCGTTTATTCATCGTATAAGAATTCGCAATTTAATACTGAATTCGATCCTGACTTATAAAGGAAAATTTACACTGGAAAGGAAGCATGCGCATAAACGCGACAACATCCTTTACACAGATACGCCGAAACAACAAAAACCATGACAGTGTTTCTGGTGGTTTTCATCAATGTTACAAAAACTATTTGCTTGCATAAACAACATCAGAAAATTAACAGCTTATAGAACAGGAAGAAAGAAACGTTGTGTCCAAAGTATAGCTTTGTAGCGGTTTTCGTAACCGAATTATTACGAAAATAATTTTCAGAAAATTGCAGTATTTAGTATGCAGCCGCCATGTTGGTGTCCTTCAGAGGGACACAAATATGGCCGCCATAAAATTGCACAAGAAGTAGAGTAGATTCACTTTAAAGCTCTTTAGATATCACTTCTCAATTATCATCACGTCTGAAAATTTAAAAATGACATAAAAATATCCGTTTTTGTGACAGTTCAGAAACACGTTCATCCGGGACATCCGGCACAAATTTAAAAATGCTTTATTTTCAAAGCGAAGCACTGAATCAATACCAAACTTTGCATAGAGATTTAAAATGTTTTGTATATCTAAAATATGTGAATAGAAAAGTTTTGTAGAATGTACGGTTTAGATTTTAGAATTTTGATGACATCATCAGATGCAAACCACCATTTCAGATCAGTACTAGCCTGCGAGCAAGCTCTCTTGGGGTTTTTGTGGTTGGGGGTCTTTCTCCTACTCTCCCAAAACCCCCCAAGAGAGCTTGTTCACAGGCTAGATCAGTACTAGTGTTTGATGATTCTCCACTAAGATTATTGCAAAGTTTCAGTGCTGACTTGTTTGGAAGAGTTAAATTCCCGTTTACGCTTCAAAAGGCGGGGTACAAAGTCTAAACATTGCCTTTATAGCACGGAAAAGGAAGTTTGAAATTATGTCCAAATATGTATGTGTTAGCAACGGTCTGTCGGTGTTATACTCTCAAAAGACGCCGGAAAATTTTTCAGGTCATCGAATGTTAATCAGTGAATATAATTAAAAGCTATGATTCGTTCGGCCTCGATTCATGCCTTTATATGGTCGATGGGATCTTAACCATTTCACTCTCAAGAGTGCTAAGTTCAAAACTAAGAAAAAAATCTTGAACTTCATGTTGCAAAATTGCCAAAAACAAACAGTACCACATGAAAGTACTGCTCAATAGCTTTCATTTGAATGGTCTCACACTAGGATTTCATCCACAGACCGTCAAAAGTTAGAACCACATTTATTGACTCAAGGTTTGACTCTGGGAGTGAAAGGGTTAAACTTCCAGAGAAGTAGCTGGAACTGTCCGCTTACGGGAGAGACAGTGTAAATACGTATATACAGTAAACTCTCTCAAAGCGGACACCATGTAAGGCGAACATCTTTCACTCTCAGTTAGGCGGTCATGGTTGGCTGGTCTAGACCGAATTACTTGAAGTTTCTCTTATTTAACGTAACGAAACTCTGTATAAGGCGGACACCTCTTAAGGCGGACAGCTAGAGCTGGTCCCGAGGGTGTCCGTCTAAGAGAGAGTTCACTGTATACAGAGTCTGTATGAGTTCAAACGGGGTTTTGTCAAGGCGGCCGTAAGTAGCCGGCTGTGCGCTTACGAGGGTATTTGTAGGAGGACCACTGGTCAGTTTTCAGTTGTATACTGTTATGTGTTTAACCCTCATTAAATAAAGTTGAATATTATTATTACTGATAGTGTCCGCTCAGAGAGCTTTGAATGCATTGATTAACAATTATCATCTTCCACAGTAAGATACACTTCCGTGTCGGAACTGCGCTGCAGAACTTTTAGCGAAGGTCAACAATAAAATAATTCAACTGGGTGTGTCCTCTGGAGTCAGTAAAAGATATTTATGAATCGCGCGAGGCTTTCGAAACTGATTGACTGCTTCATCGGCACTTTCGAGCTCTGTTTTGAACTGCTTAAAGGGAGTGTTTCACGGTTCGGCGCATGTTCAGCTTATCAACTTTATTCGTTAAAAAAAAAACACTCACATGTACTACTCGAGACTTAGTAATTAAATGCTATAATAAGTCCAAGCAATGAATGACGAATGACCAAAATTCACAAAAAATTTCAACGGATTACACCGTGAATGTCGACATTGAAAACCAGAATAAATTACCAGAATAAAGTGTTGGCCCGAAGGTTTTATTCTGCATGGTAATTTATTCTGATATTCAATGTCGACATTCTCGCTGTAATCCGTTGAATTTTGTTTGTAAATTTTTGTCATTCATCGTTTTTCTTGGATTTACTGAAGTATCGAAAAGTATATGTGAGTGGGTTTTTTTAAACGGATAAAGTTGATAAGCCGGCACATGCGCCGAACCGTGAAACACTCCCTTTAAGGTAATTCCATCGAAATAAAAGTTGCACTAGAAAGTTTCTGAAACTTTCCCTAGTTGAACATTGTGATGTAATATTTCAAAATATAGAATAAAAAGAATAGGTCACCTGCCCCGCGAAAGAGATATAATCGACTAAAAATACCTCATAATTCCTTACAAAATCAACCAAAAACACGTATTTTTTCTGCTCTAGGAATTGGTCTATACTCCTTGTATTGGAAGAAGATGATTACTAGACTTAAAATATGCGAATAAAAAACGATAGGTCCGGCCACGCTCATTTACACCATATCCCCAGTCATACAAACGACTCTAAATTTTCCAGTTTTCAACTTCCGTTTTCTCGACTCAGGTAGAACCTAACCTAACGAAACTTCGTACGATTACCAAACAAGATCTAGAGGTGGTCTTTCAGGTGCTAGTATTGATTTTCCGCTCAGGTTAATATGAATTTGCGGCGGCTATTAGCCTTACGAGTGTGCCAACTAATCCGGCCGACAAATCGTAGCGTGTAAACCGGCCTTTCGCCTCCAGTGAAATCAGTATAAACCACAAAAGTTAACTTTGGTAGCGTTCATTTTAACCAATCTAAATCCACTTTGCGATCGAAAATTAGATTTCCTGTTCCATTTATGGACAAACCGAACAATCCACGTCGTTCAGATTGGTAACTGAAGCTGGTTTGCATTTAATCAGCTCTGATTTATTTTCTTTTGCTGTATTTTGAGCCTTGTTTGAGTGTTTTAACGTACGCCTCCCCTCCCCCCTTACAAATAGGTCTACCCCTCAGGTGCGACCTAACACAAAAGACAACGAAACCTCGCCTTAAAATGTGCACGTGCTGAATTTGTAATTTTGTTGGAGGAGGTAATTTATACATTTTATTTCTTCTCTCCTCGTGGCGAACGGTTGTCTTCGTCGAGCGGGAAGAAACTTTAATTTGGCATTACTTCTGAAACCTCTAGTCCTTGGAATCTTAAACTAGCTAAATCCTTAGCTTGTGCTTCAGTCCCGCAGGAAAGCAAAAAATGTTTGGACCTTAGTGACTCAGTCGATGTTAAAACCGGCAAACGTCTATGTACACAGGTAAGAACCGTTATAAACTTTACTGCAAGAGAATTTAAGCGCAAGGTAGAAAATTGTTTCGGTAGATAAATAGAACCTAAATTGCCAAAAGTGAATTAGAAAAGTGCTCTTGTTCCAAAGCTTGAATTTTTCGGACTCAAAAATAGCAAAGCTTTATCTCACTGTCCGTACTATGTATTTGTATGCATGTATGGCACAACCGTCCACAATTCGCCGTAATTTACGGTTTAATTTTGTCAAAAAATATTTTCAATTGCAGATGAAATCTCATAACAATGTTTTATTTCCACAGATGGCGGAAAATGTAATGGCGGAATACAGCTTCAGAAGTGAATATCGTGAGAGGACAATGCTAGCACCAGGACCTAAAGACGGGAGCTCTATAAATCAGACTGTAAACATGGTAAAAGATATTTCAGATGGTGAGTTTTTATATAGTTCTATAATTCTCTTTTAATTAATACGAAGACGCACTATTTAATAAGAAGTTTTCAAACAATAACGAGTCTAGAAATCCGCGGAGTTCTAACTTGTGTGCGCGTATAACTGCTGAAAATGGCAAACTTAAACCCGCGAAATTTAAACACCTTTGGATTATTAAACTAGATAGCTGATTTCAAGCAAAATTTGGACATAATTTCTGCAAAACCACATACATAGTTGTGCACAGTATTTTGAGAGTCTGATTCAGTATGCTCGATTGTTATACTTTATACTTGGATTTCTGATTTACCCCCAACAAGTGCAAGCTATATTATTTGGTGGTTTTCATCAACGTTACAAAAACTGTTTGCTTGCATGAACAACACCAGAAAATTAACAGGTAAAAGAGCAGGCGGAAATAAATGTTCTGTCCAAACTATAGCGTTGTAGCGTTTTTCATAACCGAGTTCAGTTACCAAACGAATGTTTAAAAATTACAGTATTTAGTATGCCGCCGCCATTGTGTCCTTCAGAGGGGCACAAATATGGCCGCCATAAAATTGCACAAGAAGTATCGTCAATATCATTAGCTTTCACTTCAAATATGTTTAGACCATCACTTCTAAATTATTATAACGTCTAAAAATTTAAAAATGACATAAAAATATCCGTTTTTGTGACATTTCAGAAACACGTTCATCCGGGACTTCACAAATTTCAAAATGCTCTATTTCCAAAACAAAATACTGGATCAATACCAAACTTTGCATAGAGATTAATGATTTTCATGTCTATAATATATACAAATAATAGCTTTGCAGGATTGACAGTTTAGATTTTAGAATTTTGATGACGTCAGATGAAAACAAAGAATACTGGGAGATCTAAAACAAACTAAGCTAAACATCATCGGTACATATTGTCTACATTTGAAAAATGTATGTATATCAGCCTTTTCGTTGTGTTTGACTACTACGTATTTAGACGATAAAATGCACAAGGGGTAACTAAAACGTCTTTGTAATAGAGCGTTTTTGTATTCATAGTTTTGTTAGTGCTGGTTTGGGTGGGTTTAGGGAGGGGAAGCCGTGTTCATTTCTGAAAACTTAAGGGTGGTTGTAGGTGGATTTACATCCTGACCGACTTCTGGTAATGTGCTCAGTTTAAAGAACGTTTCAAGTGGTTAAAATTCTCGGAATGCTGTTGAAAGAAATTGAAGGTTGTTTGATCAGGATTGCAACAACAACAACAACAACAACAACAAAATAGCCGGACAAATATCGTAATTTTTTATACTTCAAGGCTAGTGATAGTTAAGTATGGGGTTATGTTTTGATATAGCCCACTGCAAAAACGTGAGCAGGCTGCGGATGATTAAGGTCATTTTTCGTTTGTTTCCCTATTCTGCCTGAAAAAATGGAGTGGGTAAAAGTGCCCGAGCTGACTTTACTTAAAAGCATTCAAGCATTTTTGGTGTGTCAATTGTTTGGATCCAATTTGTACAAGTCTTCCATTAATTTCGCCACTTTACAGGTGAAAACTCTCGAACTAAGTTGGGTCGCTTTTGGCGAATTTGGGCTTTTTGAAATCAAGTTTACATACTCGTCACCAGCCCTCTTACGTTTTTTGCAATGGGTTATTCCTCCTTCGTGTTTTTATACCTGATTTAGAACTCGCCAACGAAAAGAAGATCGTGCTATGCTAAGTTCGTGAGATTTTATTGAGGATGTTTTTGATAGGGGGCTATGAGGAGGAGGGAGGGGGGGGGGGGGGGGGGGGGAGGGTGGGGAACTCTTCACTTAATCGAGATCTCGCTTTCCGATTACATGGAAACAGGGGATAAGAAAATTTGAATTCCGGGCCGACACAAATTCTATGTGAATACTCTTTTATTTGCTTGGACCATTTTGTATTTTGAATCATCTTACAATTTTATACTGATTATTATCGAGTGTAAATGATATTCAATGGGTTATAAGGGTATTTGCAATTCCCAGGGGAATATATAACACGCGTCTTTTTTCACTTATTTACTTTTTAAAATTCATCAAATATTCGTACGTGCATTTGTTGCTAATTACCGTTCATGTTTGTTCCATTTTAGTGCTTGTTGCCGTATAGAAGATCAGAATCTTAAAGAACTCCAAGCAAGATGTCAGATGCTTCTTATACAGTGAATGCTTTGTTCATCAGGATTTAAAGACGATTGGGATATACAAAACGTAGGTGTTTGTATGTTTTTAAAAACTCTTTGGTGTTCGCTGACCAGGATATCGTTGCTTTAGTTACGGTTAAAGCTTGGTTCACACTTGTGACATAAGCATAAGCGCAAGCGCAAGCAACATACGCAGACGCAGTAACGTGTTGATCATCAGTGCCTTTTGTTAGAACAAATGCTGCTAATGATCAACACGTTACTGCGTCTGCGTATGTTGCTTGCGCTTATGCTTATGTCACAAGTGTGAACCAGGCTTAAGGCAGTTGGTTTCCGCATATGCATGATCGTAGGTGATGTGGGATTTGCATACGCGCGCCATATCTCTCGAGCTCTGTGAAGTCATTTCTCATACGCTTCGTGAATACAATTTCTTCGCAATGGAGCGGTCGCCATCAATTATATGGAAATCAGCCTTACCAGTAATCGGAGGCCGATCTACAATTCTCGTCAAAGTCCTTGGGACACTTAACAAAATAATACCCAGTCGCAATGTTGTTTGAAGTGAGAAGTCAGTATTCAATATTTCGAACCCCCCCCCCCCACCCCACCCCCCCCCCCCCTCCCCCTCAAAAAAAAAAAATGTTGAAATATGGTCGCAAGATTGGAGGGATAAAAGTCAACACTGCATTGTGGGTGGGGAGGGGGCGGGGGGGAGGTGAAGACAACGACCACTTGCCGGCGAAAAGATGAAGTGTCCTAAGACATAGACGAGAATTGTAGGTGTTAAGGTGATTTCGTCGTTAGACAAGTGAAGTCACTTGTTTTCACGTGTTAACTTTCGTTGTTGAATTGTGTAACTGATATTTGCACGAGTGGTCATTACTGACTTTTTTTTTCAAAAATATACACCGCGGACTATGTACGCCACTCGAACGCTGATCAACTGCTGCTCAATTTTACAACACTCGCTAACTTGAAAACAAGTAATTCTTTACTTTTTTTTCAACAACCAAGATCTAGAGTTGAGCTATTTTCGTACCAATTTGTTATAATGACTTTAGAAAACCCTGTGAAGCAAAATTCAATATTTAAAATCTATTTGTCAAAATAATACAATGCACTTGGTGCCCATAAATTACACGCGAGGTGTAAATGTGGAGCTAAATACAGTGTTTTTATGGTTGAGTTTGTTGAAGGGTTATAAATAAGAATTTAGCAGTATATTCTTGGTTTGCAACTGACGTCATCGCCGCCATGTTGGATGACCATTAACAAAAGAATTCTAATTAGCTTTATTGTTCCTGTCATCCAACATGGCCACCAGGGTCTTTGTCATTTAAATCTCTCGGGAATGGTTGCAAACCAGCAATAGGGAGACAAAGCAAATGTCCAACTGATGATAACATGTTTTGCTAGTACATCTACAATTTGAAAACATGGTTCAACTCCTTTCGTATAATTTTAACACGTGTACACTTGTTTTCTCTTTCAGTGCCTTTAATACTGCTTGTTGGTGTGGACCACAATCCAGGAGAGGGAAGACATGGCGGACTCTTAAAGAACACTCAGGCTTACAAGACAAGACTATAGTCAGAGATTAGTTCTAGAGGTATAACTAATAATTAGTAATTTAGCCGCGGAAAATGCTTACTGAGTATTGTTTTGCTGAAAATTGATTCTCAGAATTCGTGCAACTTAGGAACATTTTCAACGTTATTACAAAGCGAATTACTACCGCCACAAAATAGCGTAATAGATTTTACAGTTATAATATGCAATGCATGGTCTATTGCGCTATTCTGTGACGGCACTGATTTGCTTTATGATTATTTTGATTTTGTTTTTATTACAGTCATTGGAAAATTGCTCTTGCAATTTGACGAATACAACTTCAAGCTTGAATCGTTAGTCGTTCTTAGAATTTTCCTGTTCCAAGTTTTATTTATTTTTTCTTAACTACAGCGGTCATTTGACTTTAGTATTCTTTTATTGATACTGTTGTAATTCAGTAGTTGTATAATAATTACTAGTCTTACTTGTACTCGAGTGTTATGAACAACTTTGCTTGTTATTGAAACCATTGTAATTAATTAATGGTAATTAAGGAATAAAAACACTATTAAAACTGCTATTGTTTCTTTTATTTATTGTCTTTTATTGAGCATATAATTGCGCCTGCGCTTTAAAACTTGCTTAGTGACCACCCCTGGAAGAAATGTAGGCTATCTCTTTTACTCTATTTTAACTATGTAGGGTTGCCAAAAAGAAAAAAATTCCGCGCTTTTGAACAGAGTCTAGCATAAGAAATCAAAGATGTACTGAGACTTTTGATGGGTCAAAACCGTTTGCTCAATGCACGATTTTTTCCCGCCAAAAGACTTAGTATATTTTTGACTCAACACCAGAGACCATCCAAAAGCGCAGACTTTTTTTCCAAGGATAATTTTCCCGCCAAAAGACTTAGTTTTTTTTCGAATTTTTTTCTCGTCAAAATGTTCCCGCTAAAAGACTTAGTTTTTTTTTTTAATTTTTATTTTGTCCATAGAGAGATTAATTTATATCCTGAAAGCTATCACTAGCCAAAGACATCGGAGACAATATTTTTTTATCCGTCTGGCGATATGATATATTTCAATATGAACAAAAAAAACTATTCGAACTTAATGGTACTCCTTAGGAGTCATTTATATACTTTCTAAACATTTTCTACTTGAATTATTTACCTGTAGCTATTAAGCTACGCCATGCAACTTTTGATTTGTTACTGATGGAGCAAGAGAACCTTTGTAAATCAAAATCCAATGATTGCTCGCAATTATGCGCGATTATTGCCATGATTTATAAACCCAAAAAGTAAATTGCCAGTTTAGTATGCCACGTTTTGCGCGATCTTTTCTCTTGCCCTCTGTAACAACCAAAACTACAACAAAAAACAGACTACAAAAATCACTGAATATCTGGTCCCACGGAGATGTTTTTGTTTTCATCTGACGTCATCAAAATTCTAAAATCTAAACGGTTAATCCTACAAAGCTATTCTTTTTATATCTTCTAGACATGGAAATCATTAATCTCTATGCAAAGTTCGGTATCGATCTAGTGATTCCTTTTGGAAATAAAGCTATTTGAAATTTTGATGTCCCGCACGTTCATCCGGGACAGAGTACATTGAGACATAATCTTCCAAATTGTTGATTTTCTGTGTTTTCATTACCTATTGTATCAGAGCTTATAAAAAACGCGCCTTTTTGTAAACATACCGTCATGAATAAACCAGATATTCAGATTGTTTAAGATGACAATTTGAAGGGTCCTCCATTCAAGATATAGGAAAGCAAATTCGGGCATATTGAACAAAACTCGCCTAAAATATTTTACAGTAAAAACAAAGACAATTGCCACAAAAATTCCTCCGTCACTGAAATTCAGAGAGTGACGTATTTTTCTAAAGCAATTTGTATTTCATGGAGGGACCTTCAAATAGCCATGACTAACAAATACATTAACTGAAAGTGTTGGTGAAAGAAACGTGAAGCTACGGTTAAGGTGGCGTGTTCATTTCGAATAAATTGTGCATAAAAATAAATCGCTCAGCCTTACATTATGTTCTATCTGGGCGTGAAGAATAATGTAATGTAAAAATAAATATTTCATTGTTGTTAAGTTAATTTCAAATCCATTTGAAAAAAACATATGAATGAAAATGAAAATGGCATGTATACTTAATAAAGGGGTTGAAAACATTTAGTTACGCGCTGCCACCTCAAAGTCGCTCCACGTCTCTTAAAAACATTCACAAAAGTTGGACGTTTCGTCATAACACTTCATAACACAGCAATCATTATCATTATCAGTATATAAACTGAAAACAATTCAATTGAGCGATTTTCCAACAACGTACTTTTGAGAAGGATTTCCCTCTACGTTGGCTTCTGAAAAACGTATTCAACTGTTAACCAATCGGAGGAAAGATACTACTTTCAAATACTGGCCAATCAGAAGGGAGAAAAGAACAAGTATATGTGTTCACTCGACTTTTTGCAGGAGTTACCACTAGCTGCGAAAGTTATAAGAAAACCGCTCTTTAAAATTACTTTCGTCAGCAATTATTTCAAAATAATAGGTGGCAAGTATATTTCAAGAACTCGCATCAAAAATCCTTCAAGTTGGTGATCTAGTGAAAACACTTTACGCTTCTTTCAAATCCAAAGAATACGACGAATTAACGACAGTGAAAAATAAACAGCAACAATAAAAATCTCTCGAAGTAATCAAAAAGGCTTGCGCTTCAAATATATTACCACCATGGGAAATTACTTTAAAAATCAAATTCTTATCGTTTTGTCGTCTTCTTCAATTATTGGATCTCCTCATATTCTATAAGCTCTTCATGGTTTCCATTCTCCTTGCCTTCTTTCGGTCAGTATTCTCCCTGAAAGTTAATGAAACAAATAAAATCGTTATGTCATGATAGCCAGCGAACTTTTTATAACATGGCCCCACTATAATTTCTAACAAATTCAGAACAAGTGTTGTAAAAATGTTTAGAATATATTACCAGGAATTGCTATGCATGTTGAAGGTGTAAATCTGTAGCCCTCGGATTTCAGATCGAATTGGAATTTTAAAATGATGGTTTTTTTAAGGTAGCTGGTAACGGGTTGCAGCACTTGTGCTTTGATTGATCATATATCAGTTGAAATAATGGCAGCCAAACGAATGCCCAATCATTGGTAAACAAGTTACGATCATTTATTGACATAAAAGCTTACCATAGCAACAGTGTAACTTGTCACCGTTACCCTTTGAAAATTTAAGGTAGCTCTGAACCCCTGCCTTAGAATTTTTAAAAACTTTCTTATAATTAACACGTTAATAATCGTTATTCAACTGAATATCAAATGCATGGGGGTCACCGAGCTTATATTTTTCAATTATAAGTACTTAAAGCTAAAATTAAGAGTGTTTGTGACAGGTACTACGGTTACTATGGTAACCTTTTATGCCAAGAAGATGATCCTATCTTGTTTACCAATAATTGGGAATTCGTTTGATAGCATTATTTTCTTTTAACATAAACTGATATAGGATGGTGGTAGTGATCAATCAAAACACAAGTGCTGTAAACAGTTGCAAGACAGACTTTGCTGTTGTATTTGGTAAAAAGAGAAAAATTAAAATGTCATTTGAATTGCAATCTAGCTGATTTTACAAAATGTACCATGTGATTTTAACTATCAACATCAATGTGCTATCTGTCAATCCAAGTTAGTACAAACGTTCAAGATCTAAACAGCTAAGCAGCTTCTTTGATCGTCTTTTCGGTCACGAAATTATATGCCAGTACGTAGATTAGATTCAATCAGTAGTGTCCAAGGAAATGTACTGTCTGTAAGATTCTATACAAAATGATGCAGCACTTACCAATCTAACAACAATTCTTTAATGTTTTCCATGATTTCTTTTGTTCTTCGTTTTTTCAAAATCATCCTCTAGTCACTGTGCTCTGAATACGACGATCTGTTAAAGAATCAAAACTCTATTAAAATACTGTTTTAACTTTTACAAACGCACAGGACCATTACATCATAAACGCATCAGTAGCTCAAGGTAGCGTGTTTCTAGTCTTCCAGCCTTCGTCTTTGCGAAGTTACGAGATTCTTTGCATGCAGGACAAGTTAGGACTGGTTTCCAATAAAACTGCTGCGAGATTCCCCACAAAAATATAGCACTTACCAATCCAACACAATCCTTGGATGCTGTTCATGATTCCTTCAGTCAGTTTTCTTCTGTTCTTTGGTTTTCGACGATTTGCGAAGTTAACCATCAGCCATGTGTAGAACTGATTGTGTAGATCTGCTGAAAAATAAATTAAAAACGCCATCAACACAGAGGTTTGAGAGTTGATCTTACAGATGTATGGTTTGATTTGAACTTCAGACCAACATGATGGAGGTCTCATCGATCGTCATCATCATCATCGTCGTCATCGTCATCGTTATCGTCGTCATCATCAACGTCATCATATCGTTATCGTCATAGATCGTGCAGTGTAACTAAAATGGTCGATCAAATTTGTCTTGGCACAAATTCGCCGTTTTGAGCCACAAAAACGACAGTACACAACAGGAAACGTAAATTTACGTTTATTCAGCAGGTATTTGTTCGTAGTTTTCGTGACTATTCACAATTCTACGAACCATTCAGTAAATCCCATACATTCCCTATAAAAATGCAAAATAGCACACACACAAACAGTAGTTTTATGTACAACGGCATCGCTAAACAAGGTTTTTTTTAAACCGACACCCATACAACGAATTTGCGCCGAATCCGATATTTAAAAGATTTGTTTTCGTATAAACAGGCTTTGAAACCAAATTGTAATAACACAACTAACTGTTCGATACTGGAATTTAACTAATTCAAAATAGATTATGTACCTTGACAAGAAGCGACTGCCGACTTGTATCTTCGTTCTGTGGTTTTCCGCAGACAAGAACTGCTCAGAATGCCAATTGTTCATGAAATGTTTTCCGTTGGTTCCACGTACGCTAGTTGTCGAGTGTTTCCTTCTTTTTTAGGCGGAAAATAAAGCGTTTAAGCTTGAACGTTTCCAGTCAAACTAAAACGTGGCCGAGCCCCAAAGAATAGTTCACACATGGATACAGCCTTGAATAAATTAGTTTTCATTAAAATTCATGAAGTAAAGGCACGGAGCAATGTGACAAAAAATTGTAATTTCTCTCAGTGGATTGGACTCTGCCACTTGTATGGAGAAAACGATTATTCTGGTTGGAAATCAAATGGGGCGATTCTTCATGCAGGAAAATTTACCGTGGACGGAGCCTAGTCATAGGCTACGCGAAATTCACGTTTACGGCAAGTTTCTCACAATCACAGATGTAAGTCACGTGATTGACCTCGTGGCGAACAACTGGCAGGGGTGGCTGGGTGGTGGTAGTTAGAACAGCCCTGTGAGCTCGTTTTCTTTGAATTTTCTTAAAGGTTTATTATTTTAAAAAGGTGAGCCTCGAGTCATTGTCGTCATTGCGCGCCTAGCTTCGCCAAACACCCCCTCCCCCGCCTAACTTCCCACTAAATATATTTTTATACTATTAGGAGATGGGATTTTTTTTTTCTTGTTTTTTTTCTTCTTTCTAGTTTAGTTTTTATTGAATTTTAATTTATTTGTTTAGTTATTTATTTTCATTTTTTCATTTTTTTATGTTCCGGATGTTCCGGATTGTTCCGGATTGTTCCGGATTGTTCCAGAATGTTCCGTGTTCTTGCTTTTATCGACGGCCCTTTATAGTCTATTAGACATACGGCCCTTTATAGTCTATTAGACATATATAAAGAGAAAACATTCTGGAACAAATCACTCATGTGAACCCAACCAGGCAATTATTTGTTAATACCAACACGTAGAGAATAATTTACCTTATAAGTGTTTTCATATGTTCATATTTCTTTCAAAGATACGAGTTTCCTTGTATTGTACCCTGTTCTTGTGGCATGTGAGAAATTTTGGCTGTTTGATTCGTTTAATTGGGAGAGTGCACATTCGTGCAGAATGCCTTCGATGACTAAAATAGAAACCTCCGTGGGATAATCTTGACATACTAATATTAAACTTGGCTCTTTATAGTCTACTAAACACAAAGGAGAAAACATCGTAGAATTGTTTCCTTTATGAAACCCTCACGTCCTCTGACCCACAACGGAAATTGCTTAGCAAATCATTGAACCCAATCAACCGACCACTGAGAATGCCCAACTCCTGGAAAGCTAATTGCTTTCTAACTTCCCAGCCCATACAATAAGAACAGACCACTTACCCGGGGGGGGGGGGGGGGGGGGGGGGGGGTTACTCAAAAAAGTTTTATACGGGGAGGCTCCGCCCAGAGGTCCAACCCCTTACCCTTTCATATACCATTTTTCACAGAAAAGGTACCCCTTTCATATACCTTCCATAGAAAATGGTACCCCTTTCATATACCTTCCATAGAAATTATGAAAATGGTACCCCTTTCACATACCTACAGTAGAAGCACTGCATCCCTTTTCTATACCCTTGTAATTAACTTAATGAACAATATATATCACCAGAAATCATCAAGCATTACCAGTAGAGATGTTAACCAAACAATAATATCATTTACTCGTGAAATCCCTACCCTTTCATATACTTCAACTTGTGAAATCCCTACCCTTTCATATACTTCAACTCGTGAAATCCCTACCCTTTCACATACCTCGAGCCTAAAAAAGGACCCCTTTCGGGCGGAGCCTCCCCGTATAGTCCATTATAGGGAGTACCCCCCCCCCCCCCGGGACCACTTATTCAGATAGCCGAATGGTTAAAGTTCAGCCCTCTATAAATTAACAGTCTGCTCCGAAACTTTGAGATCGCTCGATCACCAAAGAATAAAGGTGAGTTGTTATTCCATCATTCTACTAGCATGACTAGTCTGGTTGTTTAGGTTTGTTTCTTTAGGTATTATCTAATCATTTCACTGAAAATAGTTTTTGTGTTGGTTTACATGAAGTGTAATCCAGCACTATGCCACAGTCGAAAATACGTACGTACGTACGTACGTACTATGTATTTGTCGGTTTGTCGGTTTGTCGGTTGCGCCCACGTTTTTGAACAGCGGTGTCTGCGAGAGGAATGGATACTAGTAAATAGCGAGTTTTTTTCTTTATAGCAGCTTCGCTTGTTATGAAAATACTATTCCACACGGCCACACGGGTTTAAAACTGATTCAGAACATTTTAATCAAAGAGAAAAAGTGTAAGGAAACACGGTTGTATACTCATCCAAGCATGACATTGGGAAACTTGGCAAAACTGATTTGCATACGAGTTACAAAACAGTCATGAGAGGTAAAGCAAAATTATATATACTATTGTAACTGTATTGGAGTTGCGGGGAAACTGTCACGATGGTGTCCCGAGTTCTTCGCGATCACAGGGAAGGTCATACGATTTGCAGCAATTTGCTACCGTACCATATTCGGATGTTTTTCGGGCCTCTTGGCTGGAATCCTCGTTCCCCGTTCCCGCTTTTAGTAACATCCTTTTCATACGCATTTAATAGAATCTCTTTCGAGTTTCTCTTTTTGCCGTTTAATCGTAATGGAAACCCAACTAGATGCATGTAAAGAGTGTTGGCCGGTTAATTTGAGAGAGTGCAAATTCGTGCAGATAAGTATACCCTGGAGGGATAATTATAACATGGCGCTCCGTTGTCTAGCAAACATAAAAGAGGAAAAAACTCTAGAAGTCGGCTTTCGTTTGCAACTCTTTAAGCTCTTTAGTGATTTTTGACCCGAGACGGAGATTTCTTATCAAATCATTAAACCCAATCAACCGACCACTGATAATGGACCAACTCCTCCTCCTCCTTCTCCTCCTCCTCCTCCTCCTCCTTCTCCTCCTCCTCCTCCTCCTCCTTCTCCTCCTCCTCCTCCTCCTCCTCCTCCGACTGCCGTTAATTTCTTATCGTAATTAGTGTTATCACAACATCCAATTTCCCTGGTAGCTAATAAGAGCAGACCACTTTATAATTGACAGGCGAATGGGTGATGGATATATATTTTATTAGAGAGATCAACCCTCTAACAGTTTGCTCCCGACTCTGAGATCGCTCGATCACCAAAGAATAAAGGTGAGTTGTTGTTATTCCATGATCATTTTACTAATCTTGTTGTTTAGGTTTGCTTCTTTATGTATGATCTGACATTTCACTGAAAACAGAGTTGAGTTGCCGTGTTAGCCGCGAATTTATATCCGAAATAACTGCCCGTAATTTTGCCCTCCGACAGATTTTAAATTCAACTACAGCGGCGCGCCAGAAATGTTTAGTTTTACTCAAAGACGAATGCCTTGTTGGTCAAAGTCGACTAAAATCGTCAAAAGTTGCCTCGTTGACCAAGTTCATCTAGAAACTCTGAAAAATAACCTACAGTTACACGAGCAAAGAAAAGGAGCGACTTCTAGATAAAACTGACGCACCTCGGCGCGCGCGGACACTCGAACCGTGAACGCTTTGGCTTTATTTTGGCTTTATTTTGGCTTTATTTTGACTTTATTTTGACTTTATTTTGACTTTATGTTCACTTATTTTGTACTTAGTTTGTATTTTGTTCAGAAAAAAATACAATTTAACTGAAAATAAAGTCAAAATAAAGTCACAATAAAGTCAAAATAAAGCCAAAATAAAGCCAAAATAAAGCCAAAATAAAGCCAAAGCGTTCACGGTTCGAGTGTCCGCGCTGTGGCACAGCTTAGTTTGTGTCTGTATTTTGTATGTTAATTTCTTCACACGAGAAGTTTGCAAACTTTAGTGTGTCACGCGATATGATCACAAACAAGACATGCCGACACAAAAATGTATGCGCGATTTACGAATACATTTAAAGTACATAGCCAGACAATTTGCGATATCGTAAACATAATTTTGTCCAATTATAAGTCCCTTACCGTGAAACTCAGGGTTTTGTATTTTATATTATAACATAGCCATCAGAATCACGCTATCTATTTCAATAGCGCGAGCGTGCATCTTAATATACGCACGGCCGTGCATGCATAAAATGACGTGTGCAAATGTCATTATCGCTGAGAAGAAAATTGTGTCGCTCCCTCTAATTGTTTTATTAAACACTTCACTAACTCTTGGTAAACTTCGTTATTACGTTTTAAAAGTTTTAAATCGACTGAGTGATTTTTCAGTTCCATCTAAATGAAGCATGATTTGTATGAAAACGGCGGCAAACTTCTGAAGCAAGTAAGTGAATGAAAAGCGAGCAAGATCAAAACAAACTATTCTTTTCTTCTGGAAAATTTTGCAAATGACCTTAAAATGGGAAGATCTGAAATAACTGTGGAGCTGAACATTATATTCATTTTACAAGTCGAACGGACTGAATGGAGCCAAAGATTTCACTTGTTTTATACGGCGAGCAAACACGCTTGACAATATTTATTGTGCTGATTCCAGCTGGAATTGACTAGCCTCTTCAAAATAAAAGGTAACAATATACTGAATAGGCTAAGCTTAAATTTGTGGTGTAAACAGTTTGTCATTTTCTGGACGAATTTGTCGGTTTTTAGATCTTCCCGCAAATTGTTTAGTGCTCGTTCATTCTCGTTCATTCGCATTTCAGTGTACATTTACAGGCATTTCCCATTAAATATTTATTTCCAAACTTCGTGCATTATTTAGTAGACTATATGTTTGTCGATCGCGAACAAACCGCCCTAACAAAATTGTCTGAATTTCGTAATCAATCACAAATAAAACCTGTTTTCACGCGATATTTTGTTGCCCATACAAATAATTGGTTCATGCTTTAGCTGTGCGTATATCGAGTTATGGATGCACTTGGGAAGTTTGGAGAGCACTCGTGTGCATCCATAACTCGATATACGCACGCTAACCATGAACCAATTCTTAATTGCCGGATATCGTCGAATGAACTGCTTCTTTTGTGAACAAGCTTATAAGTTCGTCCTCTCTATAGGAGGTTCTCAGTAAAGTTTTTAGCTTTGGGGCGACCCTTTTGAAAACAAAAATTCGATCGGAAGGCAACCTTCGATTTCTCCCATACGCACCACAAAGATGACATATGACCATATAGTTTCATTTTTCACTGGTTTTTGAAACTTTGTGTCCATTTTTTTTAAATAAGACAGTTTCTTAGTAAAACAATGGTAAACATTTTGCGTATAATTTTAACGTGAATTTCCTTCAATATTCTTATACATTGAAGGTATATAAACTATCGCCTCTTTGTTGAAAGATCTTTGATGAATGTATGGTAAAGACTTTGTAAACTGAGCAAATTTAGCTCCTAAGAAGGCTACGATTTCAAAATATTTGACTCACGGTAAAACACTATCAATAAAATCGCCAAATTAGCATTTAAGATCTTACAGATTTTGCTAAAAAAATAATCAGCTATTAGAGTCAGATGATTGTGCTTCAAATTCCTATCAAATAGGGTATCGTAGGCTGAGGTAAATTGGGCATATTTTAATTCGAAATGGAATTCCTTTGAATCTTAAAACTTAATTATTTAATCTGAGATATTTGGTTGGGATACAACTCAAACCTTATCAGGGACCGCGCAGGGGGAGGGGCGGGACCCCCCCCCCCCCCCCCCCCACTTTTCTAAAAAAATAATAATAATAATAAATTTCCAGGAATCATTTCACTACAGTAACGTTTTTTACTGGAAGTTGGTCATAAAATTTTCTTTTTGATATGCTGTAGTCGGCGCAACGGACAAAAGTTGCAATGACCATTAGCAAAGTAGACGCGATTACAACTGAACAAATATCAAGAGTTAAGATAACTTAGAGTTGACTGACTATATGCTATTGAGCAGCTGTATCTTGCGTTTTATAGAGAAACGTTTTTATGAAATATTTAACGCCATAGATACTTTAAACTGAGAATTATACACAGCTCTGGACATTGCTCCTGCGTGATAACCAACAGAGAAGCGCACATGGTAAAATGAGCATAATTAACGAAAGCTTCTGGCTGTTGGAAAGAAAATATCTACAAAAATCTCTGATTGCTTTTCGAAAAATGGACAACTCTCTCTGAATTTAAAGGCCCGGATAATAAATGTTGACTCTTGTATTAAAAACAGTCACTTTTTAAGCGCTGAAAGTTGGTAATTTGCACCACGCTTGTTCATTTTAGATGCATTTCCAACCATTTCAGAGGACTTAAATTCACAATTTTCCCGGGGGGGGGGGGGCATGTCCCCGGACCCTAGATAGCTCACGTTCACGCGTTCGCATGTGCCCCCGGCCCCCCACTCAAAAAAGTGCTGCGCGGGTCCTGACTTATTTGTCTTTCAGATTTCTACCCTGATCTGATCAAGTGCCATTTGGATCATCATGAGGACGCTTTGTGTTGTCATACTTGCAGTTATGATTGTGACTGTGACATCCGTCCCTCCTCGCCGCCATATAAGTGAGTGAGAACTGAGAAGGGAGCTCATTAATAAATTAATTTGATAAAACAAGGATAAACGTGATCTGGATTGTTTAGGAATTCTCTTTGTTCATGAATTCACAGTTTACGTTTGGACCTCGTAAACGTAAAAAAACCCAAAACTAAGCCTTCAACATGGCGTGACACTTGTGTGACCAAGTCAGTCCCTTCAACATGGCGTGACAATTGTGTGACCAAGTCCCTTGAAGGGCTTTAACATGTCCCGTGAAATTTGAAGATTTTGTTTTTAAAATGTTTAAGTTGTTTAAGAAAGAGGAAGTAAGGGATTGGGTATTAGTGGATTTGATATAAATTGGGAAAAATAAATGAAGATTTAATGAAAATTTAAAATTAGACGTTTTAGTTAATATTTGATTGATGGACAACCAAATAGATTACCACAAATACGACGTGATCTCATATCTGGGACAGTCTACAGTAACACCCACGCATAAGAATCAGCATTTTTCCAAGTTAGCCTAAAAAGGTTCGTTTATGT
Organism: Desmophyllum pertusum; assembly: GCA_029204205.1. Lineage (NCBI taxonomy): Eukaryota > Metazoa > Cnidaria > Anthozoa > Scleractinia > Caryophylliidae > Desmophyllum > Desmophyllum pertusum. The sequence goes on along the minus strand of MU825434.1, from coordinate 413,611 downwards.
TTGGTGTCTACTGAGAAATGAGGCCATTTAGATTCTTAAATAGATTCTTATTTTCTAATCAGTGGGAAAAGTGCTTGTTGCTGGTCAGAAAACCAATTCAATAATTCACTAATTCCGTGTCGCAAACGTATGTTTTGCCTGTTGTGGCTGCATTTTAAACAAACACAAACCTGTTTCAAAAAAGGCTAAAACAGGCTCTTATATGTTGGCCGTGAGGGTAAAATGCGGAATGAGTTTGCGGAATGGCATGTGGCATGAGTTGCGGAATGGCATAATTATGCGGAATAAATTACTTAAAGAAATACATTTACTGCAAATAACCGCTTTACGTAATGCTGCGGCTCAAACATACGATCTTGTCACGTTTTCAAGATGTCGGATGTTCGGTGACAAGAAGCGTTACAAGCGTATAGGTTAAACTTAACTCATTTACAACGCCACTTTTGTGTTCGCCGTAGCCATATTTTTCGGTCAACACAAAGAAAAATTATCCTTCAAGTGATATTCTGTATTCTGGAGGTAAATTATTTTAGTTATCAGGTTGTATTTTTAGGAAGAAATCCATCACTTTTTTATTTTTTTATTGCTGCAAAGTTTACACAGGAAATGGCGTTTATATCAGTATGAAACTGCGTGGTGGAATTTGCCGAAAATGTCGGCAAGTTGCTCTTCGAATGTGCATGAACCCACTAGATAGAAGGTGCCTCTAAGCGCGACTTAACTTCTTGGCGAATTTAGTGCTCGAAGTTGGGTTATTTTTGTGAAGTGTCACGTGTGAGCACAGTCACACAGTCTATCATCAAATCCAATTTTAATTTATTGATATCTTCTGAGAGCTGCCGTTTTCCAAGAAATCATAGCACCCATATAACTGGCAAAATATAACCCATCGATCTGTTCATCTGGATCTGTCATGGATTTATGCTCATCACTCAAATAATTTTATAATTCGTGACTTTCATTTCTTGCACCGAATCGACACAGAACACTTCTTCCTCGTGAAAATACAACCTGATAACTAAAATAATTTACCTCCACAATACAGCATATCACTTAAAGGATAATTTTTCTTTGTTTTGACCGAAAAATATGGCTACCACGAACACAAAAGTGGCGAATTCGAACCTATACGCTTCTTGACACCAAACAGCCGCCATCTTGAACAATATCGTATGGTTTGAGCCCGCAGCATTACGTAAAGCGGTTATTTGTAGTTAATGTATTTCTTTAAGTCATTTATTCCGCATAATTATGCCATTCCGCAAGTCATGCCACATGCCATTCCGCAAACTCATTCCCCCTTTTACCCTCACCGATATGTTGGGGGTCTAAATAACAAATTTTAACCTGCAGGTTTTCAATCCACTGGTTGTTATAAGTGTGTGTCTACTGTATTTGGTGGTATTATTTTGTTACTATTTTATTTCTCCCTTAACGTTAATCCAGTATCATTAATATTCAGCTAAGATTAGTGGTCGAGGTCTGGATGACAGAGAGCCAAGAAGACATTTCAAGACAATTCAAGATCCCTGTAAGTGGGGACATGGGGTGCTACAATGATTGTGTGAACGAGCCGGGTGGTACAAGTTGTTCCCATTGCTGCAACTGATACGTGAGTAACTTAATCTATGTAAGAACGTGATCCTGTATGTGCAAAACGTGATCTGACATGCGAGGAGCGTGATCTGATACGTAATCCGATACGTGATAAACGTGATCTCATACGTGAGAAACGTTATCTGATATGCGAGAAACACGATTTGATAGGTGAGAAACGTGATCTGATACGTGAGAAACGTCATCTGATATGTGAGAAACGTCATCTGATACGTGAGAAACGTGATCTTATACGTGAGAAACGTGATCTGATACGTGAGACCAGAGAAACTTGAGTATCATAATGGCCCCTCTGCAATTTTTTGTTTGGCTAAGTTTTCAAAGAAATTGTAGACTGTTCAGAGTCCCCTATTTTTTCCGTGTGGTTGCAGAGGTCGATCGCCGAGTTCGGCCGCCATCTTGGCTTCTCATGGCGAGCGAAAACTGGGGAGAAATACTCCAACGCCCGTCCTTAACGCCGGTCCCCACGGGAATTTTTTAGTCTTCCCAGTTTTCGCTCACAATGAGAAACCAAGATGGTGGCCTCTCGAAAAATAGGGGACTGTGAACAGTCCAAAGAAATTGAGGTCATCACATATTAAAAAGCACTTGGTTTAAAGGCTGAAAAGTTATGGCTAACCTATCCTAACTAGCCTCACTTTCATGTTTTTGTCAAAATTGAAATGTCTATAACTAAAGAAGGAATTGAATGATAAAAAATATCATGTCATACTCAATCATATGTGTAGATTTAAGGCCATATTCTTATTTGAATTTGAAGTTATAAGCCTTTCAATTTTCCCTGGGAACGAGGTTGTCTGAATAATAGATAAGTTAGCCTGCGTAGCTGGCGGTCTTGTTGGCGCGCTTGTTGGCGCGCGAAGGCAAAATTCGTAACAGCCGCGAGAGTCTGGGGCGGGAGGATCTGGGTAAGTGACTTTATTTACCCACATATTAGAACGATTTCGCATAAGTCGATTTTTATATGCTAATGATACCATTAAATGCTAATGTAGAGGAACAATAGAGAATTAGGTGCGCTGAAATAAAACTATTGTTTAAAATTCGAAGTTGTGTACGTACACACGCACCAAACGTATGTTGGTATCTTCACAAATTCGAATTTTACACAATAGTTTATTTCAGCGCACGGAATTCTCTATTGTTCCTTAGACTGCAAAACAGTCGTATTTTTCGCGTTACGATTCATACGCGCGCGGTCTTCGAATGAAAGGTCTGGAGCGAGTGTGAAAACGGAGAGTAGGACTGGGGAGAGACGCTGAAAAATACGACTGTCGGCTTTCCATACAACGAATTCGTTCGAATTTCCCGTTCCTCCAGCAACGGGAAATTCCCATTGGTTGAATTTTGACGCTACCTGTCAACAAAATGTTCATCGCACCTCATCAGAGATATTCGAAGCCGTGTCAATTTCACGTAAAACGAGCTCTTCGTGGAATTTGCATAATTTACGACAACTGAAGTTTCGGCGGGTCTAAAATGGGTCTGTTCCGTTGTGGAACGCGTTCTGTTCCGGGAAGATCTGACAGAAAATTTTCCTTGTCCTAGGAGCCTAATGTCAGAGAACGACGAGCTTAAGCTTCCTTTAAATGGCTGCTGTTCGGGAAATAATAATGATGGCGCTACAATAGCTCTGTTGATACACGCGCGCACTTTTATGGAGATGTCGGAAATTTACCGGGGATATTTACTCCTTCGTTTCAATCTCAAACCGTCCTCCTCTCAAGTTGCGGCGTCGTGATCAGTAGCGATGGTAAAAGTTTGATTGCTCTTGTTTAATTTCTCTTTTAAAATCTGCGAACACAGAGCAGAGGGCACACGGCGAGCAAACTCTCAACGAAAAGATAGTTCCTTCTTCAAATTGAAGCGACAGGTCGACTTTGATAACCTCGGTCAAAGGCTGCAACGTTTTTCCAATTCTTTGGGGCTCGGCAAGTATGTTTTCTGTGGATATCCAATAATCCATTTAGTTTTAAAATGACCAAATATTAATTGCGATACAAATCTGCCATTGTCTGGCGCGCTCGCTACGTGTACGTACTCTTATTATTTTTCCCTCTTCGCGAGGCGGGTTTCTTCAGTGTTGTTTGATTCATCCGACCGATTTCTCTTCAAACAGAACACTTCCTACATTTTACAGGCAATATAGAACCAAAATTAATCCTCAAGACTCTCGTTGACATCAACACTGAAGAGCGAACTTGGACAAACAAAAAATGTGGTTGGAGCTGTCAAGTATTTTTAACACCTCAGCGATATTATTTGAACCCCCGGTCAGAACGAATTCGTTGTATGGAATGCCGACAGTCGTTATTTTTCTCGCCTCACCCGCCCTGCGGGCGCGCGAGGCTTGCGCGCTTCGCGCGCGAGGATCACGCTTACGGCGCTTCGCGCCTTATTGAGCGGAAAAATAACGGCTTATTGTACTTTGCGAATTTGTACTTTGCGAATCTGTACTTTGCGAATTGAGAAATCTGTACTTTGCGAATTGAGAAATCTGTACTTTGCGAATTGAGAATCTGTACTTTGCGAAATGAGAATCTGTACTTTGCGAAATGAGAAATCCCTGAAATATAAAAGGAAATAAATAATAAAAATCGTTTGTTGGCGAGAGGTTCTCCGAGCCTTCACTTTACCAGTTCTTCGTTCAACTTCGTTATTTGCCTCTCGCAGAGATTCCAACCCTCCCGATTTGATCGGGAGTCTCCCTTTTTGATGCGTTGTCTCCCGCTCTCCCGATTTTTTTCCAGATTCTCCCGATTTATTATGAAAGTCTGAAAACAAGGAAAGCGATCTGAGTGTAACAAAAGTAAAGAAAAGCACCAAAAATGTTTGTGAAAAGAATAAAGATCTCTCAGAAATGATGTCAAAATTCCGGAAATGGCACTTGAGAGGATCATGACTATAACACCACACGAGTACTACGAGTAACATACGAGTAACATACGACTAACATACGGATACATACGAGTACATACGGATACATACGAGTGACATACGGGTACATACAGATACATACGAGTAACATACAAGTAACATACGAATACATACGAGTAACATACGACCACATTTTTTTTAACATACAAGTAACATACGAATACATAGGAGTAACATACGATCACAATTTGTTTTTTCATGTTATATATCGTTCAGTAAAATACAAGGATTTCGATTCGAAAAGCTACCCCCTGACCCCCCACCCCCACCTCCACCACCCCTCACCCCACAAACAAACACTCACACAAACACACTCACCGAAGCTTTTTGTTCCCATGCATGTTATTAATTTAAAAATATTATTTTATGGCTGAGATTTTTGAAATTATTATAATTGGCAATCGTTTTATCCTAGTATCGTTCCTATGGCCCCTCCCCGTTCTCATTGTTGAATTGATTAATACACCGAGCATGAAAATTTCCCAAGATTGTCGAAGATTTCCGTACAGTAGACTTTATTTTTTTGTATTTGTCTTCCATCGTTGAACACGCAAAAGAGAATCGCCAGAGAACTGGACGCCAGCGCGAAAGCGAAAAGCGAGGGGGTGGGGGGCGCGAGGTTGGTTTCTCTCGCGTTCTTTCTTCCAGGTTTGCGTTGAGAAAATAGAGAGGCTGTGAACAGCCTAAGATTTGAGAAGAAGATCCAACTCCTTTCAATCGAAATCCTTGTATTTTACTGAACGCGATATATAACATGAAAAACAAAATTGTGATCGTATGTTACTCGTATGTATTCGTATGTTACTTGTATGTTACTTGTATGTTACTTGTATGTATCTGTATGTACCCGTATGTCACTCGTATGTATCCGTATGTACTCGTATGTATTCGTATGTTAGTCGTATGTTACTCGTAGTACTCGTGTGGTGTTATAGTCATGATCCTTGAGAGAACCTAAATTTGCAAAATTTCCCAGTTGAACATGTCTCCAGACCGCCCGGGGGCTCACACCTTCAGCACTAAAAATACTCCCTATTTCCTTCAAAAAAGGTTGGAATCTCTGCTCTCGCCGCAACGATGATCCCTGAACGAAAGTAACGTCAGAAGTGCTCTTTTTTCGCTGTTACATTGAGGCGTTTAGGCATATTTCATTGCGCTAGCGTTATCCAGACAGTTTTTGTCTCATGTGGAGAGAATGCGTGACACTTTCTACTTTCGGTCACATGTATCAGAATTGGCGGGAAACTCGTAGTTGTCTCGTTCGACATGGCGTTCAAGCTGCCATCTTTTGGCTTGCTTGGCCGCCCTACAACGCTCAAGAGAAGTTCTCTTTTTGACGGTTTACCTAAGTTTTCTTGGGATGACATCTCTGACAAAGAGGAAATTGGTCGGGGTACTTTTGGATGTGTGTTCACCGCCAAGAAAGTCGGTGGCGAGCGCGTCGTTGTGAAGAAACTCCTCCGGCAACATGACCGCGAAACACGTTTGTTCGCGAAAGAAGCGCGGATCTTAAACTCTTTGCGATTCAAGCACATCGTAAATATGAAAGCCGTCTGCGAGAATCCCGTTAGCATGATGATGGAGTATCTATATTTCGACTTTGCGCCATTCGGCCTGGAAGGTCGGGTCAGTTCGCTGCAGGACTATCTCGATTTAATTGGTGCAAAGGAAGAAGTATTATCACCATTCGCCTGTCTGCACAATAAGATCGCAGAAGATACCGCTCTTGGTTTAAATTTCCTACACGAAAGAAACATTGTGCACAGAGACTTAAAGCCAGCAAATCTGTTGATCTCTAACCAGCATTACTGCCATCAAAACATTGATGAAATTCGAGAAGCTTGGGCAAAAGAACCCGTAATCTGCAAATTGGTGGACTTCGGGGAAAGCAGAGCGGCGCTGCAGCAGACCGGAACATTGTGCCACACAAGAACTAATAATGTTGACCGAGGAACAGTTGTTTTTATGGCGCCGGAATTAGTTTCGTGCACGGGCGAACCGATGACATTAGAACAGTTGAAGGCCTGTGACGTTTGGGCCCTTGGAATGGTCATTTTCATGTTGTTGAATCCAGATCTCGAGTTCCCTTACCAATATGAGCTGGACCAGTTGCCTCAAAAAACATTTGAGTGTTTAAAGGGCGATATAGCAAGAAGATTTAAGCAATGTCTTCTACCGACTTGGTCTTCAAAACACAGCAAATTACAAGCAACCGCCTGGTGGGAACTAGAAGCGATTTTTTACGAAAGCACTCGTTTTGGCCCCAAGGACAGGCCTAGTGCTGGTCAAGTAGTGCAGCTGTTTCAGAATGTCAATACTAGGCCACCGTGTCGTGACATTCCACTGTCTGCGAGCCAAAGTACCGCTATTGAGTGCAATGATAAGCTTGTTGCAATTGGTGCCACTCCGTTGAATGAAAATATTCCTAATGATGCTACTAACAGCTGCGCCTTTCTGTCTGTGCTTATCACGGAGTTGTTTATTGTGGAGCGTTGTAACGTAAAGTCCGCCGCTGAAGCCAAGCAATGGAACGTGTTATCCAGTGAAATTGACAACATCATTCTTGCCATGCCCAGTCGGTTTAATCCCTTTCGAGAAATCAAACGGATGTATGATGTTTCAGAAGCTTACACCATTCTGCGCAAAGCAAAGATTGTATCCCAGGAATTTGAATTTCACGAAGAGCTGATTACTTCCCATGGAGTGTTTTCCAGAGATGGACGAGAGGCTCTTCTCAAAGCCACTTGTGCCCTTTCCACTGCCTCCCCAGTAACTAACGTTGCAATCTACAGCTGCGGCCGTTACATATTTGTTATTGGGTGCCATTCCAACCAGTATTTTCTAGTGGAAACACATCCTATATCAGAAGAGTTAGGGGGTGTGGGAAATGGTCTTATTAAAGTTTATCCCGCCCAGGATTTAAACTCGGCAAGACATCTTTGCTCTTGGATCTGGAAGAGGTTGCAGTTAAGTGGTGTCCAGGAAAATTCCCTGCAGTCTTTTCTAATTGTTGAGAAAAACAGCCACTGTCAGGTTAGTGTAATTCATACTAAACGAGGGAAATTGATGTTAATTTGAATGCAAAAACACTGTAAGATAGTACTTGTTCTTGGTTAAGTTATAAGAACTCGCTCGTCTCTACTATCCCCTTCTTTACACTAACTGAAATGATTGTATCTACAGTGGTTTGAAAATTCTACCAAAATACTTACTCTAAAAATGCGTTTCTAAGGTCCTAAAAAAGGACCCACACTAAGTGGAAAGATAGTGCAATTATAAATCCCCTGTTCTATGGTTTGACATATACGATTAGACATTTTGCTCATGACTCGTATTATTCCTCGCCACTACGGGGATCGAAAAAACACTGCGCAAATTAAATGTTTGGTAAGAACTCATCTGAAAGCTAGAGTTGACAGGGTGGAAAATATAGTGGACAGTATACATAATGACCGTTCAAGTAAATCAACAGAATGGCCAAATAAATGTCACGTTTTACCATGTACGCAAGCTGGGGCTTATTTGACCCACGGGTTTGGACGGAAACGCTGAACGAAGCTTCAGTTGGCGAAAGCTCCCGCAAGCTGACGCGAGCTTTCGCCAGACACGTTGTCAAGATCGGATGTCAAGCAGGAATCGTTTTCTTAAAATTGAATGCACTGGCAATCTACAAGAGCCTCTTAGGAAAAGTTTATCTCATATCTAAGAAAACAGGCCTCAAAACAAGGCACGGGCTTAAATAAGGCACACACCATTTATGGCCTGTTTACAAGCAGGTAGGGTAACCCTAGTGCTAGGGTTACCCTAGCAGGAGGGTTACCCTAGCGCTCCCACATTTCTTCTTTTTTTCATCGACGTGTTTACAAGGCAGCTAGGGTTACCCTAGCACTAGGGTAACCCTAGCTGAGCGCTAGGGTTACCCTAGCGCCAGGGTAACCCTAGCGCCTTGTAAACGCTCTGCTAGGGATAACTCGCCTACCCGGGACAACTTTATTTTAGCTCCAAGAAGCTAAATATGTTGTTTAAAAATACCGACAAACACAGCGAATTGTGACCAAGAAACATCGTGTTCATTCACAATTTGTCGTATTTTTGCACTGGAACGGAATTATTTTCGAATAACAGCTTCTTACGACAAAATTTTACAAGGTTAACTGAAGCGTAACCGGTGTAACCCGGGTAGTAGGGTTACCCTACCTGCGAATTTTTGCTTGTAAACCCGGGCTATCTTCTAACCCTCTTGCTAGGGTAACCCTAGTTCTAGGGTTATCCTACCTGCTTGTAAACAGGCCCTTATACAAGTCCTTCGCGTCTTACAATGTTATGCCACGTTGGTGTAAATAGGCCACTTCACGGCAAGAAACGGAACGATATCATTCCATACGTCCTTAAGTAAGAGGTTTTTTTTTTCAATCTTTTAATTCAGACCGCAGTCCACAAGAAATTCCACAGATTCTCCAAAATCTGTAGCGCACGACGTCTCCCGCTTGGATGGTTGTCTCCCAAATAAGGCTGGCAAGGAGAGAGAAGAAAATGGTATCATCCAAGATAAAGGAAATGACCGTTCCTTAAACTACAATCTGGTTGACGCTTCTGAAGAGAGAAAGGAAATTATTGGTCAGCATACGAGCGAAGAAGCTGAAGAAAAAGAAAAGAGTGTCACAGAGGGCCGTACCGGAGAGAATGAAGATCAAAGTGGTTCTGAAGAAGGGCATTTGAGCGATTTTTCGGAAGACGATCGACCAGCCGTTGGCGTCAAGGAAAGAGAGGCGAGAGGACGAAAGTTATCAACCAATTCTTACCGATGCTAAAATTGCTATGTCACTTTCCTCTGACGAAAACTGTGATGATACCCCGGCGTCAGCAAAGAAGCCAAGAAAGGTATGTATCCATACTCCATAGCTTGTACTATTATGCTATTGGTGGAGGCGGTGTGACCAAGTGGTTGGGAAGCGGGAATTGCAATTCTGAGATCATGGATTCGGGTTTTTCTCACTACCACTAGCTATAGTCTGAAGTATTTCGAACACGAATCGAGCGTTTTGAATGCATAGCCTTTCCAATTAAGAGTTCTTCTCTTCTCTCATTAAGTTGTACTGTTGCGTATACAATACTAACACTGGCGATCGCTTTCTCGTACAATAGGATAACTCCATCGTTGAAGTGTTAAATGAGGGGGCAAGCATTTCACACGTTCAAGTTCACGTAAGTTATGACATCCATGAAGTATAAATGCTATGGATGCTAGTTTACTTCGAATAGCTCAAAAAGGGTGGAAATCGGAACCTTCTATTAGGCGGACACCCTTGGGACCACGTTCTATTGTTTACTAAGGATAGGCTTATGGGATAAAAATGCAGCTTTTGTATGTGGCTGCATGGGACCACGACTGAGTGTCCGCTTGGAAGGTGTCGGCCTACGAAAGGTGGGGAGGTGTACGCCTGTATTTATTTTATTTATTTTTACACACAAAATTATGTGGATAACTTACAAAAGACTGGTGTAAGAAGTGAGAAGTTCATCCTTTTTTGGTGTGCTAAGAAACGTGGAAAAGACGTACATCGAACAGCAGTGTCGATCAGGGAAAAATCAGGGTGGTGTATGTAGGGAATCACACTTTATAAGTTGCTTTCAATTCAAAAACCACCAACCCCTTACAGATGATAAAGAAATGATTGGTCCCTTAAAAATTTTCAACCCCTATCAGGGGCGGGTCAGTCAGTTTTTAGCCAGAAGGAAGGGGTGGGTCACAAATTTTTGAGTCACCACTTTTCCAATTGCTCCGCAGCCCCCAGAACTTATTGACCAGTTGCTTAGCAGTTGATTACGTGACAGTTACTATATTATAATTTTTATAGGATGGTGTCGCCCTGGACAAGATCAATGAAAGAAAGCGCTCCAAGAATGCCGAACATCCACGCACAGGAGAAAGAGAGAGGTCATTTGATAAGGTAACTGTAACTAATCAACCAACGAACAAACCAATCAATCAATTCATCAGTCAGCCAGTCAGTCATTCAGGCAGTCAATCAATCAAGTAAGCAATCAGTCAATCAATCAATCGATCGATCGATTGTTCGATGAAATAATCGATCGATCAATCAATCGATAATTCTATAACAAATCATAACAGAAGGACCTTATATACTTTAAACAAACTTAATGTTCCATTAGTTTGAATCTACAATCATAAAAAAGTTTAGTTGGGAAATTAACTGTATTCGCCTTTACTATCTTGTACAGAGTCTCAGAAGCCTCTCTTGCAAAAGAAAAAGTGTGGATGAGAGTGACTATGATGACCACGACTTGATGTCCAGTACGTTTGAAAATCATTGCAGTAAGTGGTAACATAATATTTAGAGCGTCAATCAATGTCTTCCAATATATTTGTTGACCTTCACTTACGCACAAGAGATGAAAGTTGATGTCGAACAATGCACAGTCTTTCTAAGTTGCCTGGTTAATTTATTTGTAGCAAACAGACATGAACCATTTGGCCGGATGATCCTTAGCCTGCGTAGCAGTCGATTCCTTTCCTTTTTTTCGCTGTTTTCGCTTTCGCGCTTTCGCTCGCCTCCCACGGTCTCGGAAAGGAATCGACTGCTACGCAGGCTAGATGATCCTTATTTTCTTATGCTCTCATAAGGTGCCCTTAGGCAGCATGCTCTACTCTAAAGACTACTCGTACCACTTATTTTTCCTGTGGAAATTTAACCTTGTGGTAACACCAAATAAGCTTTCGGAAATTACCACTTTAAAGAAAGACAGTCACAAATTAGTATTTGTAATTCTCTGTTTAACTTAACATTCTTTTTAAGGACACCGTTTATTTCAGTTAAGTAGGTTGGGCCAATTTAAACGTAAAACCGACCAAAGTAGAACTGGGATTTATCGTCTATATTTATTATCATTTTTGCTACCTGATCATAAAAACGTCAGGTCTAAGCTTATAGTGTATCATTTATTTTGATCATGTTTTATTTTGGTCATGTTTGGATTGTTGTTTTCAGGTCATATCAATGGCTTTCCCGTATACAAAAGATCCAAAAGTGGAATTACTTCAAAAGAAATCCTAGACATTTGTATTGGTGGTAACGTTTCAGATGACAAAGTTTGTGCACGAGTTCCTGCTGGCATAACAGAGAGTGGAATATTCATCGTTGATCTTCAGGCAGTCTGCTATAAAGACCTGACAGTGGATGACAACGGAGTCTATGGTTCACATTCCAGTCCATCTGAGGACTTCCAGGTCTTTTTTGACGATCTGGGAAACATAAGCGCTGTGGAGAAAATTAACAAAAATGACAAAGAAACCATAAGTGAGATCCAGACCACACGCAGTCATTTTATCGTCCGAAAACAGTACAGTTGGCCCGGAAAAGACAAAAACTTTCGGCGTTTGATTGCTAAAGTTGAACACGAAGAGAAGTTTCTTCAATTTGCGATTGTGCAATATACGGTCAATATGACCTCTGACGAAGCAAAGATGCTCTTCGCCAATCCAGAAAACAGTAGAAAACGCGGCCGCCCTTCAGAGCCCAAGCTGAGAACAAAACCTAGTGTACTTTGGAGAATGAGAGAAATGGGCAGTAAGAGCAGCGCCAAACAAATCATTAACAACATTCACAGGGAAGTGGGTGGTGTAGTCTCCATATCTTCTCCATCAGACATCCCAAAAGACAGGCAGCAAGTTTACAACCAGCTTCGGAAAGTTGAAGGCAGGAAAAAATCCAGGAGCACCGGCCCAGCCAAGTCACCGGATATCACCAAGCTGTTATCATTACAACAAGCCGGAAGATTTGTTCGTGATGTGAGTCTGGGAGCAAGGTCGAAAAAGAACGGCGAGATGCGAGCAGCAGCTAGCACGTTTGCAGGCACCGATACCACTATCGGGTGGATAAAGAGATTTTGCTGTCCTGGTTCAACTCAAGCGGCAGTGGCAGGCGTGGATATGACATACAAGCTAGGTCCTTTCTATCTCACCACAGTTACTTTTCCTAATCCAATGTTCGTATACAAGAACAACGTGAATAAACACCCAACAACACTGGCAGCGGTGATGACCTCCGTCACCAAGGAAAAACGCGATTATGAATACTTCGCTAGATCGCTGAAGTCGGAAGGAATAGAGTCGCTGATGTATGGAACAGATGGAGAGTGCGCCCTTGAAAGTGGTTTTGAAAGCGTTTACCCTATTGCCGAAAGCCCCGCCCACAACAACATCCACCTACGCTGCTTTGACCATGCCAAAGGGGATATTCTAACGAAACTAAAAGAACTTAAAGTATGCGAAACTGAAAGAAATAAGATCCAACGAGAAATACTAGGAAGCGAGTTTGGGGGGAAAAGAGTCAAAGGTCTTGTCGATTGTGAGAACGAAACAGAATTTGAAGAGCTTTACGTCAACAAAGAAGTCCATTGGCCAGAAGAGTTTAAAGAATGGGATGGCGACCACCAAAGGGAGACATAGATCTATGAAGACGACCTTGAAGCTCTGTATGTTGAAGCCAACTAGAATTGCTGCAGGTCTTGGTAATCCACCAAATAAATGGGACAATCAGCGGACTGAATCGCTTAACAACGTGATCAAAGAGGCCGCAGAGAATCAAGTCACTGATCAAGCTTCTATCCACGAAACCCTTGAATCCGAAGTGTTCCAACAACAAGAAAATGAGTATGTCAAGGCTATCTACAGAATGGGTGAATACCGTTTGGCACCAGAATTCGAAAAGTTTTCCGTTACACCATCCGTCTGGACGCAAAAGACACCTGAGCAGCAACGCGAGCACGTGAAAAAAGTGTTTAAAGCTCCGGCGAATACTTCATCTTCCAATCAGGTTACGCCTTCTAAGAGGCTGTCCATTACATTCGAAGACTGTGAGGTCACCAGTGTTGCCGCTCGAATGTTGTCACAAATTTGGCACGAAGCGGAAATCATTCTCTCCTATAACAAAGTCATTGATTTGGGAGGAGGCGTCTATTGTGTTACGGAGTTTGGCAATAGCGTAAATGTCACAGTCAAAGGCAATAGCCACAATTGCAAATGCCGCAATTTTCAAAGCACAGCAGGCCTTTGCTCACATGTTCTTGCCGTTGCTGATACAATGGGAACCCTCGCTGCATTATTGGAAAAGTTCAACACGAAAACAAACAAGGCAAGCAGCATTCTGAACGCAAATATTTCGAAGCGGGCCGGTGAAAAGCCAAAGGAAAAGAAAAAAAGAAAAGGGCAAAACAATGTTGAACAAATTCCCATTCTAGAAGAAATTGAAAGGCCAGACAACGATATAGACTGTCAGAAACCTCTTGCGTTTACGGAAATATGGCACAACACTAACAAATTCCAAGTCGTGTTTACCAAGGAATGCACCAGTAAGGCTCAAAAGTGTGAGTCTTGCAAAGTCGAATTCGCGCGGGGTGGTGTGGTCTGTATACCTCAAGACATTGCAATATGTCACATGGAGCGATATTTCTATCCCAAGAAAGATGCCAACGGAAAAACTACGTATGAACCTACGTGGAAACGCGAGATCGCACGTTTTTATTGTGTCAAGAAGGAATGTATTCTACGCAGGCATCCCTATTTTTGGAAGGGTATGGTCGAAGTCCAGGATGACGTGAGGCAAAACTTAAAAGAAGGCCATAAGAAACTTCTAAAGGAGGCCTTACACCTGTCAATTTGATGTAGACAGATCCTCGTTGCATTTGATCCATTCCTGTTGGACAAATACACTTGAGTCAGGGCCATATTTGTCATGGTGGACAAATAAAACCAGACTAGTATTATAGACATCACTTTTCTTGTTTTATAAATCTTTTTTTTTACATATATACATCACGTTCTTGTTACAGTTCTTAAACGATACATAGTCGCCATCTATGACTAAAATCTCATGCCTTGTACTGAAGTAAACGTGGCCCCGTTCAGACTACCCTGGCCAACATCGGGGGCTCTTTCCGCGCACGGACTTTACCTCTTTACCTCTTGCCACGCTTCTCTGCGATCAAAGTTTCCAACAGAGCAGCGGAAACGTAACCGTAGAGTCCCGGAATGGGCACCAGCTAGTTTGAACGGGGACAATAATGTCTGTTTTTAACCATCTTCCAAAAAGGGCTAAGAGAGATAAAAAGATCCAGTTTCAATCCGACTGGAATTGTGTTCGGATGACGATTATTCTAGCCTTTGTGAGATAAGTGATCTTTGTTAATAGATTTAAATAGTTTAGACGGCGTCAGTATTACCGTGTTGTTACTTATTGTACGAACTATTTTAAATTGTTTGATAATAAGAGCTTGTCGATTATTCTAGCCTTTGTGAGATAAGTGATCGTTGTGTTCTAATAGATTTAAATATTTTAGACGGTGACAGTGGTGCCGTGTTATAATTATTGTACGGATTATTTAAAATTGTTCGATAATAAGAGCTTTTAGAAGACTACAGTTAGTTCCAGTTTTAGGGCCTGTTAATAGACTTAACAGTTAGTTCCAGTTTTAGGGCCTGTTAATAAGAGCTTTTAGAAGACTTTAAAGTTAGTTCCAGTTTTAAGGCCTGTTAGGGTATATTCTGATTAAATTTGTTATGAAATGCTTACAAATGCATATTAATATATATATATAAATCTTAAATTTGTTTGACAATAATATTGATCGTTAATTGTTTTCAATTGGAGTTAATTAAAATATTTTGAAGAGATTATAGGTGGTTTTCACTGTCACGGCCGCGAAAAAATAAATCCAAAACTATTGAGTCAAAAAAATCAAGAATATTACAGGTTTTAGAAAACTACTATATAAACTACTTGTCCAAGTCTCAGGTCTGTACGGTATTCCGTACTCGAGTTATCCATCAAAATGTTTCACGCAAATTTAGAGAGCACATCTGGCATTCACTTCTGCTACAAAAAGCGGTCAGATCACCATCATGAACGAGTAAACATTCAGATAAACACTTCTCGCAAAATCTCAACTGTTCAGATTGTTAAAAATCACAAGATGAAGTATTTTTTTTAAGTATACGTGACGGCCTTCTGGCGGCCATCTTTGATCTCGTGTGGCGTGAAACTCCGAAATTCAAAATGCTCTATCTTAAAGACGGCGAATGCTATCGAGCTAAAAACCTTCAACAAGATATGTATTAAGGACGTCTAATAGCCAGTGAGGGATAAAAACTCAGGGGCCTTGCGATTCTGGATTTTAGAATTTTGATGACGTCACGTGAAAGCCAAGAATTGAAAAGAAGTGCCATCTTAGAGTAAATAGACTTAATTTTATATACCAGCAATAGCATTTTTCAATTCGCAAAGTACAGATTTTCAATTCGCAAAGTACAGATTTTCAATTCGCAAAGTACAGATTTTCAATTCGCAAAGTACAGATTTTCAATTCGCAAAGTACAGATTTTCAATTCGCAAAGTACAGATTTTCAATTCGCAAAGTACAGATTTTCAATTCGCAAAGTACAGATTCTCAATTCGCAAAGTACAGATTTTTCAATTCGTTTCGTTTCGTTTCGTTTCGTTTCGCAAAGTACAATAAGCCAAAAATAACGACTATTCAAACTGACCGATTGTCCCGCGGGAACTGATTAAGAATAAAAAAGTGTGCCAGGCAAGGAGTTCACACCTCAAATTAGTATGCAAGAGTATAAAAGGCTATGAAATGTGTTTTCCTTGGTTGTTTTCGCTCGAAATCCGATCCAGAAGGAAGACGTGTTCTTTTTCGTTGTTGGCTGATTTCGCTTCGCCTCGTGTCATTCGACAAACCTTTTCATCCACTTCCCTTCCCGTTCCAGCAGTCCCGCCGTCACGTCATGTCGTGCTTTCTACACCGGAGAACTGCTTCACCTCAGCCGTATAGCAGTACCACGTCGTTTTCTGTTCGCTCGCTGAGTCGTGGCTCACCTTTGTGATATCCAGCACTACCGCCTCGCCCTGGCTGCGATTCACAAGCTACTCCACTTCACGCTTTTCAAGCAGAGCAGAATTTTAGGTAAACCTTATGACTTTTTTTGCTGTTAATTTAGAGCCCGTCTGTTTATGTGCCGCGGCGTGGCAAAACTTTGTGGTTTTTTTGGCGGTTTATGCCAGCGTGGTTGGCTTACTGGCCGTGTCTTCTATGCTAGTAGGTCAGCAAAATGTTGCCGGGTGTAGCCGGTGCGCTGGTTGTAGCCAGCGTGGGCTATTTTGGTTATTTTTTGACACTAGGTCAACAAAATTGTCATATGCTTGGCCGGTTGTAGCCGGCGCGCTGGTTGTAGCCAGCGTAGGCTAATTGGTTATTTCTTGACACTAGGTCAGCAAAATTATTATGTATTTGGCCGGTTGTAGCCGGCGCGCTGGTTGTTAAGCCAGCGTAGGCTAATTGGTTATTTTTTGACACTAGGTCAACAAAATTGTAATACATTTGGCCGGTTGTAGCCGGCGCGCTGGTTGTAGCCAGCGTAGGCTAATTGGTTATTTCTTGACACTAGGTCAGCAAAATTATTATGTATTTGGCCGGTTGTAGCCGGCGCGCTGGTTGTTAAGCCAGCGTAGGCTAATTGGTTATTTTTTGACATTAGGTCAACAAAATTGTCATATGCTTGGCCGGTTGTAGCCGGCGCGCTGGTTGTAGCCAGCGTAGGCTAATTGGTTATTTTTTGACACAAGGTCAACAAAATTTATTTTTTGACACTTGGTCAACAAAATTATTATGTATTTGGCCGGTTGTAGCCGGCGCGCTGGTTGTAGCCAGCGTAGACTAATTGGTTATTTTTTGACACTAGGTCAGCAAAATTATTATGTATTTTGGCCGGTTGTAGCCGGCGTGCTGGTTGTAGCCAGCGTAGACTAATTGGTTATTTTTTGACACTAGGTCAGCAAAATTATTATGTATTTTGGCCGGTTGTAGCCGGCGCGCTGGTTGTAGCCAGCGTAGACTAATTGGTTATTTTTTTACACTAGGTCAACAAAATTATTATGTATTTGGCCGGTTGTAGCCGGCGTGCTGGTTGTAGCCAGCGTAGACTAATTGGTTATTTTTTGACACTAGGTCAACAAAATTATTATGTATTTGGCCGGTTGTAGCCGCGCATTGGTTTTTTTTTTTTTACACTAGGTCAACAAAATTGCCATATGTTTGGCCGGTTCTAGCCGGCGAGCTGGTTGTAGCCAGCGTAGGCCAACTGTTTTATTCTTTTATACAAGGTCATCAAACTTGTCATATGTTTGGCCGGTTTTTAGCCGGCACGCTGGTTGTAGCCAGCGTAGACAGCGCATCAAACTTGTCATATGTTTGGCCGGTTGTAGCCGGCACGCTGGTTGTAGCCAGCGTGGGCTGATTGTTTATTTTTGACACTAGGTCAAAAAATTGTGATATATTTGGCCGGGTGTAGCCGGCGCGCTTGTTGCCAGCATTGGCTATTTGTTTATTTTCTGACACTAGGTCAACAAAGTATGATGTCTTTGGACGGTTGTAGCCGGCGTACTGGTTGTAGCCAGCATGGGTTAACTTAGTCCAGTTCTGGCCCCTCTCTGTCACGCAACGCTACGCTCACGTCAAGGGTCCAGCGACAATTGTCTGCGCATGCTCAACGGTTAGTCAGCTTCTTAGCTAATCGCTACTGCGCATGTATTTTTATACTGACAAGATGACGGATGTTTCGATCTCTTCGGCGCCTCGGTCAGTGAAAAGTATAGAGAAATGTTTCCTGAATACGATCCTGTATTTGTAGATGCTGTAAGTTCGGCTGTTTCTTCTTGTGTAAAGATGTAGCAGGTACCAGTAACGGACAAAACTACTCCAACTACAATCTAGAAGGTTTATTTCGCTTGGTGGGAGAGCTCCACCGAAACGTGCTTGCTTTTGTTACAAGAAAACTCACACACTAAAATAACAGCATTCATGACTTAAGTAATTGAAACAACATATATCCGACGAAACAACAAGGCTACAATTAATCACGCGAGAACATACAATTATTATAAACATGCAATTATAAACATGCTGACATATAAGCGATTAATACGTGAACGATAATATACCGACTGATCAAGATAACACTGAAATATGTTCTCCTACACATTCCCTTCATGCCTGTGATAATTTGCGAGGTATTAAGTCAAAGGAAGAGCTGAGTATTTTAGTTTTAAAATCTCCACTGAAGGCACTGATGGCGACCAAATATATTTTCTCTTTCTCCGGTTTGTCGAGTTTAAAAGTCACATGTGAGCTAAGATGCGCTGTGATTGGTTTATCGTGAGCATGCGCAGACAATTGTCGCTGGACCCTTGACGTGAGCGTAGCGTTGCGTGACAGAGAGGGGCCAGAACTGGACTAGGGTTAACTAAAATATTGGTTATATTTTTTAACTCTAGGTCAACAAAGCTGTGATGTAGCATCAGGGCCGTAGCTAGAATTTTTTGAATGGGGGGGCAATGAAGCGAGTGCCGAAGGCGCGAGCCGCTAGGGGGGTCTGGGGGCATGCCCCTCAGAAAATTTTGAAATCTAGAGGCTCGGAAATGCTATTTTCAGCATTCTCCATGAGATATTTTGTCAAAAAATCAATCTCGATAAAGTGTAAAATTACAGGTATTTTTAGTGCTTACAGCAATATTTCCGAGGTTTTGTTAACTTTATACATTCCGTATATCAGCCTTAGTACACTAAACATTTTATTAGTCTATTTCGTGTGTAAAAGATGTCTCCAGTTGGATTTCCGCTCCAAAATATATTTCTCAATCAATCGTAAATGTTCAAGTTAGTATGGTACCGGACAGTCAAAATATAACTACTTACTTAGTTACCTAAGAAGTAAGAAGTTCTCGCCTCTTCGTTCCCCCATCATCTTGATTTAATATGCCGAGCAAAATCTGGGGAGAGTACCAAGCCTTTGAAATGTTCAATCTTGTTTTTGAAAGACCCTCGGCATATATTTTTATCAAGAAGGCGGCTGTTTGAACGCGAAAAAAACACGCAGTTTTCGTTTTTCAGAAAGCATTACCCATTCTTGGGGGGGCAACTGCCCCCCTTGCCCCCCCGCTAGCTACGGCCCTGAGCATGCACGCCGGTTGTAGCCAGCGTAGGCTAATTTGGTTACATTTTTGACTCTAGGTCAATAAAATTGTGATACTCTTTGGCCAGTTGTAGCCAGCATACGTTAACTACTATATATTGTTAGTTTTTTGACATTAGTTCAACAAATTTGTGATACTTTAATTTTTCGCCCGGTTGTAGCCGGTGCGCTGGTGTAGTCGGTGGGCGCGCTGGTTGGAGCCAGCATAAGCCTAGCTAGTTGACTATGTCCTGTCAGTCTAGGTCACTGTTTTTATGTGAGCTTTGTCAGTAGAAGCCTTTATATTGTAAGGCCAGTTTGGGCTAAATTGGCTATATTTCTCCTACCACTAGGTAAGAACATGTTTCTTTTTGTTTCAATATACTTTTGCCGGTAGGAGCCGGCGTGCTGATATAGAAGCCAAGTTGGCTGCGTTTTTTTTATGCTAGGTCACCAAAGTTCTACCAATTTTTTGCATGTAGTGAGCAGTTAGTATTCTTGGTATGCCTTTAGCATTGGCTAGTTGGTTGTATTTTTTCATTCGAAATTAGGCTTGAAAACAAAACCGCGAACAGTTCCTTTGGTTGGTTAACATCCCAGGGTTATCTTAGACCCTTTGTGCGCGACTCCAGCAGTTGTGCCGGGTTTGTTCACCACCATCGGTCCCGTTTGTTTGTTTTGTTTTGGTTTCGCAGTTTTTTCATCGGAATGTGATCTATGATGTGGTTATATATGTGAATTATTTTCTTACCCTGAGCAGTTATTTGTGCTGTCTTTAAAATACATGTAATTGTTTTTTTTCCGTTGACGGGTCCGATTGTGGTGGACTTATCCTGGCGGTACAGTGGTACATTTGTTTTTAGGTTTGGAAAAGTAAAACTTTGATTGGTGCTTTTAAGTTGCACTTTATTTCGTTTGAGTATTGGAAAATTGGGTTTGGTTTTAAGAATGAGTTGAGTATTGGTGGTTTGCAAGTGACGTCAGCTGGGAGTCATTAACAAGAGATTTTCTAATTTGGCTTCTATTGTTTGTACCCCCAACATGGCCGCCGCGTCTTTGTCATTTGAATCTCTCGGGATTGGTTGCAAACCAGCAACTGGGAAATAGAGAATAGGTTTAAGAATGAGTTGAGTATTGGGTAATGTATTTTGGGTTATTTGATGAGTATTGTCAGATTAGGGATTGTTTGGTGAGGTGGTGGTGGTGGTGTCAGCCGTAGTTTTGTATGGATGCTTTTTGGAATTGTTTCAAATTACTTGAACAATGATCCTTTATTACTTCCCATTCTTAATCAGTGATCCGTGGAACAAAGGGCAGTTTGGATAGTTTACTATTCAAACTGACCGATTGTCCCGCGGGAACTGATTAAGAATAAAAAAGTGTGCCAGGCAAGGAGTTCACACCTCAAATTAGTATGCAAGAGTATAAAAGGCTATGAAATGTGTTTTCCTTGGTTGTTTTCGCTCGAAATCCGATCCAGAAGGAAGACGTGGATTTGAGTGGAGGCTGAGTACAGTGTAGATGTTTTGGATGGGTGGAGGTGGGGAATGGGTGGTGTGGGCATTGTTACGGAGTAAATTGTACTATTAGGTTTAGTGAAAACATTTCCCTCGTAGTTTAGTTGTACATGCCCAATCGATGTAGTTGTACACGTCCAATCGATGTTTACCGTAATTATCATATTGTCGACGCAGCAAAAGTAATTTTACTGGTGTTATAAATTCTATAGAAAGAGTGACAAGTGTCATGCATTAACAAAGAAACATTGCTTTTACTATTTATTTAATGCAATGCTGATATAATGAATAAACAAAAGATAGTATAAAGGTAGCAACATTGTAACAGCAATTCGATTTTACATTCGTGCGAGAGTTACATCGACCCGTTTCACGAAGTGATTAAATTACGTTGAAGTCAAGTCCTGAGTGAGAGTCATTGGTTCGTCCGAAGTCCGTTTGCAGTAGATCGGCGGTATTCAGAAATTTGTGACGAATTTCTATCCTCCCGCAAGCCAAGCGAGTTGCTCTGAGTTAAGTTTCCCCCAAATCAAGTCAGTTTCCAGTTCCGTTCATATTCCGTTCCGAGGAGGAAAAACCTATTGTCACAGCATTGTGAGTGCAAATTACACAAGTACTGTTGTAGTTATAGGGAGCACAAAACCGCTCGTTTTTGCCCACCCTCCCACCCAATGGTATCCTCTCTTTACTGCCTCTTCTTTCTCCGGATCTACTTTTTGTTCATTGTTTCAAATTACTTGAACAATGATCCTTTATTACTTCCCATTCTTAATCAGTGATCCGTGGAACAAAGGGCAGTTTGGATAGTTTACTGTTTTGCAGTCTAATTGTTCCTCCACATTAGCATGTAATGGTACTCATTAGCATATAAAAATCGGCTTATGCGAAATCGTTCTATTACATACTGTAATATATAATTACGTACTATATTAATGATTGTATTTCCATGTACTCTTTCAGGCGCATGCGCAGGAGTCCGAAGACACACGGATCCTTCAACATGACGCAATTTGTTTGTTGCAGCATGAACACAGCCTTATAAGTAGTGTGAACACAGCCTTATATTTAGCCGCAAATAGTCACTCAATTTTCATGTATTTGAACTTTTTTACACAATTTTGAGTAGGCGTGGTGCTGGTGTGATTAATATAACTAGGATAATATTTTAGATGCGTGAGAATTAGTGTTAAATTAACCAGAGTGTAGGGTAATTTTACAGCTGCGTGCATATTTGAGACGTAGCCCATCAAGAACTCCGGGTTTTTTTCCTAGAATATCCATTTTAATGTTACTGCTTGTCAAGTACAAATAGACGGTGAATTACTGCAATCAATTCTTGGGCTGGTTATAGCTGGAGTGTTGTCCTTGATTAAAAAACACTGTTCATAAGTTCACCCGAAAAAACGCTAAGAATATTGTTTTTATCTATTTTTCTACAAAAGCTAAACTAACGCTATAAACAGTCTTGGCATATTATGATATCATGGAATTTTCCGAGGGTGGTATTCCCAACTGCAATTATGGGAGGGGTGAGCTGCACAGTCACTGACCCAGTGAAAACAAAAATGTCACTCCATCATAACTATTTAGACTGCGAGCAGTCCCTCTTTCTTTCCGATAGCGAGCGCGAAGCGCGAGAGAGCGGAAATCGAGCGCGAAGCGCGAGCGAGCGGAAGTGAGGCACGAACGAGCGATAGAAACCTCGAGCTTGCCGTCTAATTGTTTACTATAGCATCCCCGGTTAGCCTGAGAATGACTAGCTTTCTTTTGTGGGTTAGGGTAACGTCCGATCTGATTTTGGTGTACATTCTAGTCACGACCCACCGTCATTACGATAACGGCGACTAAGCTGCCAACCATTGGTTGGACCAGTTCATGTAATTTTATCAAAAAACAGCTGTAAGTTAAAAAAATAAAACAAAATAAACTCAACATACATACATAAACTCTTGCTCATTTTCGTTTTAATTTATGAACTGTTAAATTACACAAGTATAAACTCTACTCCATGGTGAGCTCTTCATATCGGAAAGACGATACGTGTATATTTTAATTTTTTATAACACAACGAGAAAATTGTCCAAAGAAAGTACAAACTTTAACCAAACTTCGACCGGAGTGGAGTATATATTAAAACTATTAATATATAAATGTACACTTAAATATAATTTATAAAATTTGACTCAATAATTTAATTTTTTTTTCATCAATGCAGTTATTCTGGGGTAGATCCTCGAAGCGAGAGTAAAGAGAAAAGCCAAAATCGCCGAGAAAAAATTCTTTTTCTTCGCTCTTTTCGGCTTTCGCTTGCCCTTTTTCGAGAATGAACCACAATTAACAGTTTAGTTTAGTTTAGTTTCTCACAAAAAAATCGTATCTAGAAAAATGATATTGCATAGGCCAATTTCGATATATTAACTCCAAGGCTTAGGGGAATAAAACAAAATAAATTATTCATCCCTCGACCTCGATGTGATTTCTTTTCGAATTCTTTTGTTTTATTCCCCTAAGCCTCGGAGTCAAATTAGAACTTTAATACAGTCGAACCGCCACTGCCAGGATTTTTCGTCCCAATCGTACGTCTATCCATACTTTTCACTCTTATCGTAGCCTCCTTGCAACGGCCACCTCTCTACAACGGCCAGTTAATTCCGCCCCAGGGTGTCCGTTGTAGAGAGGTTCAACTGTATATCGGAAGAACAAGTACCATTATGGTCAATCTTCGTTAATAATCCGAAGAACTTCCGATTTTTATTAACCAATCAGAAAAAATGCACGACGCATTCGCAGGTAAACCGAACGCAAGTCATTTTGTGGTCATACGTCACGTGACTTAGAACCCTAACGGTAGGCTCAGTCAATTCTCAGAGATCGGCCGGATTAGCGACTTTCTAATGGCTGTGGTGAAATGTTAATTTGAACCAATCACAACTGCATAATAGTTGCTACTTACTGTACTGCTCTTAAAGGGACACTGTCCTGATTTTAGCATGATTTGGGGAAGCTCAGAAATATATCTAGATCATAGGAAGTTGATCAATAATGGTTTGATTCTGTAGAATAACACTCGACAAATGACAGGAACCCATTAGGAAGTGAGGATGACAAACGACAGCGAGGATGGAAATGGATTGCAATATGGATTTTTGAAAAAACGTCAGGATGTCAGTTTTTCAAAGTTTCAAATTTGGCTCGGAAATCTTTTAAATTTTGCAAAAATTTTGTTGCAGTATGGAATTTCTTGAAGAAATTGCTTTTTATCATTTAGTTAGAGTTTACTAAGTTCTTATTTGATAGATTTAAGGACCATTTCATGCATTTATAACAGTTTTGAGCAAATACGCCGGGACAGTGTCCCTTTAAGGGCCGACTTCAGGCCGATGTAGACGGTGCGATTTTTCCCTACGATTGCTACGACACGGCTTGGGTATCGTCTACACGCCCAAGCCTTTGTCGCGACAATCGTAAACAAGTTGTAGGTTTGATTTAAACTAAGCAATTCATGTCGTAGGCATGTCTTAAGCATGTCGTGTGCGACAAAGTTGTACCGTCTAAATCGGCCCTTATAATTTACTCCAAACCTGTCTCTAACCGATGAAGACGCAACCCCGCCTCCACCACTATAACGCAATTTAAATCTATACTACTTAGGGACATTTCTCTAAAGCGCGCGGATACGTAAGGAACGTCCCTGTCACCTATCTAAGGCGGACACCTCTTTATTAGACTGCAGAACAGTCGTATTTTTTGCGTTGGTCTGTCAAACAAATGCGCGCGGTCTTTGAACGAAAGGTCTGGAGCGAGTGTTAAAACGGAGAGTGGAACTGGGGAGAGACGCTGATTATTATTCTCGCGCCTCACAGGCTCGCGCGCTTCGCACGCGAGGATCCATGCTTTCGACGCTCCGTGCCTTGCGACCAGCGATTTAGAGAATAACGACTGTTTTGCAGTCTACCTCTTTATTTAAGGCCTACACATTTATAAGATAGACACCTTTCTGAAACGTATACCTCTTCAAGGCGGACACCTCTCGACAGTGGACACCTCCCTAATATACGGAGAACACCTAGACAGATGTCTAAATTAGAGAGGGTTCCACCTTAAAGAGGTGGCTGCGTTAGAGAGGTGCCCGCCTTTGAGAGTTGTCCACCTTAATGGTGGCCTGCGTGCAGACGTCTCCTATTGCGAGACGTCTGCACGCAGGCTACCTTAAAAGAGGTGTCTGCCTTAGAGAAGTGCCCACCTTAACGAGGTGTCTGCCTAATATAAGGTGGACATCGCCCAAAGGTGGACAGTCAGGGCAAGTTTCGAGCGTTTCCGCTTGAGATGGAGTTGACTCAGGTTCAGTTGTGACACTAGTAAATATATATTTCCCTGATTCTGTTCTTTGACTGTTGACACGTAAAAATGCGCTACTCGTCGTTATCTCGGTCGAAGCAGGGGATAAGACACGTGACAAGAATTTCCAGGAAGAGACCAGGGATCTGGCACCGTAGGAGCTGGAGAGAACATGGGACGTGCTCGGCACATATTGGAAACAAACATAGGCCTACCATAGTCTGACAATCTGGGTTGAACGGGTTCAAACCGGTCGTAGTTTGTAATGTCTCTTTGTGGGTACCAGCGTGGGTCATTTGGAACCAGATGCGGCAGTACCTCTCTCTCTCCGTTATGTATATGTGAATGTGTAGGCAGGGTGGGTGCTGTCCAACAAGGAAAAGAGTGCTTTTCGTAAATTGTTTTCAAACGTGCCTCCTCCTCTCTATCGTAAACCGCTTGTCGAAGATAATCACATTGGTCTCTCTCCGTGTAATATCCGCAGAAACGGTTGTCTCCGAAGTTCATTTCACGCAAATGTTCACGCGCCACGTGATCACGCTCTACACGATCACGCTCTACGCGATCACGTTCTACGCGATCACGCTCTACGCGATCACGCTCTACGCGATCACGCTCTACGCGATCACGTTCTACGCGATCACGCTCTACGCTTCCATCAGTGAACATCAACGGGGGTACAGGACTCAACTTCTGCTGTTTAGCGACATTTTCCGGCTCTGTTAATTGTTTCCTTTTCCCATTTAACATCCTGTTATCTCTCTGCAGATCGTTCATGTCTCCCAAAGGCTCACTCTTACCTCGAGCATCTCTACCACGACTCCCATCTCGACTCCCATCTCTACCACGTCCATCTTTGGTTTTTCCTTCTTGGGCAACAATCTCACACTTGTTTGAAGGACGCGGTGGCTGACTCGTAGTAACGTTGAGCGATTGTACCGTCTTGGTAGTCTTGTCAACTGACTTACAGTGCTTCACTGTGTTAGCACTTGGCTCTACTGACTTCACAGATACATCTTGTTTTGCAGTGAAGTCTGTGGTGTTATTCACTCCACTGCATTGCCGTTTGTTGGTGTTTCGTGTTTGTGGTGATGAATCGAGCTTGGTTGGTTTCACTGCTTCACTCAACGTAGCTGTAAATGGTTTATTTTCTCTTGAAGGTTTCACCTGAAGGTTATGATCAGTGTGGCAGCTCTGTAATGTTTTTGGTTTCACACTATCAGGAATCACTGGTTCTTGTCGTGAATCTGATCTAGCCTCTGCAACATCGTTGGGACAATTTATTGCTTGAACTCTTTCTGTTGAATTTACAAGGCATTTCTTCTCTTGCACATCTGTTGGACGCTCTGATGAACACGGCAAATTGATTATTTCCTCTCTTTCTGTCGCGTTTCCAGGGTGCCTCTCCTTCATGTTCACCTCTGTTGAACACAGCAATTTCCCGCAGCAATTTACCATTTTCTCTGCCTCATTTTCAGGGTGTTTCTCCTTCCCTTGCACTTGTGATGAATGTGACAACTTGCCCGAGCAATTTACTCTTTCCACTCTTTCTGTCGCATTTCTCGTGTGTCTGTCCTTTCCTTGCAGTTGTGCTGAGTATGGCGATTTGTCTGTTTCCACGTTACCAGGGCGTGACTCCTTCCCTTGTACTTGTGTTGAATATGACAACTTTCCCGGGCAATTTACTGTTTCCACTCTTTCTGGCACATTTCTGGTGTGTCTGTCCTCCCCTTGCAGTTGGGCTAAGCGCGGCGATTTTTCTGTGCAATTTCCTGTTTCCACGTTACCAGGGCGTGACTCCTTCCCTTGTACTTGTGTTGAATATGATACCTTGCCCGGGCAGTTTACTGCTTCCACTCTTTCTGGCACATTTCTGGTGTGTCTGTCCTTTCCTTGCACTAGAATTGAACATGGCAATCTGTCGAAGGAATTCGTTGTATCAACCTTTCCTGTCGAGTTTCCTGGGTGTGTCCCCTTCCCTTGTAGTTGTGTTGAACATGCGTTACCAGGGTGTGTCTCCTTCCGTCGCGTTTCTGTCGAATATCCAGTCTTACTGGTTTCTTCACGAAGATCCATTAATAATGGCGGCATGGTAGTCGGTAAAGCAACGTTCTCTGCAGTTTCCATTGAGTCTCTTAGCGAACTGTTCGGTTTCTCAGTGCAGCATATTTCTATCAATGGAACAACTGATTCATAACTCCCTCTATCTGATACCTCCGAGTCCTTTGATTGGATTGCAACCTCTTTTGATCTTTCTACGCTGCGGGACGTTAGTGACGCTGAGAGTTTAGCTAAGCTTCCTTCCGCGCAGTTCACTGTCAGCTTAGAACGCTCCACTGAACTCTCGCCTTCTAATACATTCAAATCCTCTGATAATTCACTCCAATGCAGTTCTTCTCCTGACACTTGAGAAACGCGCGCGTCATGAACAATTTCCCCAACTCTCTGTGAATCTACACACATGGATCCAAAGGTCTTCAACTCCTCTCTTGGACCCACTCCTTCACTGTGCTTTTCAGGTGGGCATGCTTCGGGAACGTGATCTTCCGAACATGGCACGATCGTTTCCGAATCTACATCGGAACATATCACAACCTCTGGTACCATACACACACCTCGAAATCTCTCCTCGACAAGGGTATTTTCTTCCTCGGTCGTTCTCGTTTCCGTCGGAAATATCTCGGTCACGTCTTCATCAAACCCGAATTTTCCTGGAAATCTGAAAGTGAATGTTTCTATGGAATTCACTGGTGAACACATTACAGTTTCCGGTTCTGGAAAATCGCAATCGTCGATCATGGGCCAGAATTCAATTGGTTCTAGAGCTCTGTCTGCTTCAGACCCTAAATCAGTCACTTCAGTAGCTCCTACATCCAGTTCTTCGATAGTCAGATAAGAGCTCTCTTCTGTGAGTTGGAGTTCAGTGCAATCGGTGGCTCCCCTCTGTAATCCCCAGTCTTGATATAATGACGTTTCAATGACACCTCCCAAATTCGCTCCTGTATGTCCGGGTAAATCCTTGACTTCTTTTTCAAAAGCTGTACAACTGACGGCCAATGGCGTGCAGTCTTTTCTTTCATCTGTGGTTGCAGTGTCATCAGAGTTTTTTCTGTCGATACCGTTGGTACTTTTCAACGCTCCTTTACATATGTCGTTTGTGACTGTTTTGAAATGACTGGCGGTTGATTTACGTGGCGCAGACTTGCAAGGCTTAACAGAAGAAAGCTCAGCACTCTTTCCATCGACAGGTTTACAAAGATTAGGTTGATCACAGTTTGTCGCTACTGTGAAAGCATCTTGCAGTGTTTTCAACTGGCGTGAGCACACTTGTGAACACTTCTTTGGTGAGAAAGAAAATCCAAGAGCTTTACGGTTAGTGAGCGAGAACGTTGAAGGGGTGTCTTTGTTAGGAGAACAAGTCGTCTGTATCGGGGCGTCTGATGTTGTTGACAACACTGGATTCTGTTGTGAATCTTTGGCAACACTGCTGTCAGTATCTTGCTCAAGTGACGAAGCCAGACATGAATACGGTCGTTTTCTACTGGGTAATGTCGTTTCAGAACAACAGTCTGTGGTAATCTTCGATGTTGTTACCTCTGGTGGTAGTGTCTCTTCGCTTATCGCGACATTTTGCTTACTGGTATTAGTAACTTCAGACAAACTATCTGCACCTTGACTAGAACCATTTATTGGCTTTTCCGTCGATGAAAGAGGTGCTTCGACGCTCTTGGTATTGCAACTCTCCAGTACCTCTGCCGATTCCGTAGGCGGTGCACTTCGCCTGGTGTCACTCTCGCAAACCACAGTGTTGGATAACAGTTCTGAGTCATCGGCAATGTCCATATCAATAGGTTCTACAATGTCACCTGATTCTAAGACTCTGGGGTCGACATCCACGCGTGTTTTTGTATTGTCCATTGGAAATGCCCTCGCGTCACGCGTGTCACACGCGAATGACGTCCCGTCACGCGCGACGAAGTATTCCGACGAATCTCTCGAGCTCAATTCAGTGTGAGCGGTTGTTTGAACATCGACACTTACAGCGACGTATTTCCAAGCGTCCCCAGGATCACCGAACACTGACGACAGTGTCTCTAAAGTCTCCGTGGTATTTGAATGCGAAGAACTGTCAACCGCGTTACGCGCGTGTTCTCCTCCAGAATACGGCGCACTACTACCTGTCAAGTTCAATGAATAATTTGAATTTTTCGACGAGGAATCGTAAGGTGGCATCGAGGGGGTGCATGAGTAAGTGTGACTTAAAATAATCGGACAGAGCGGTGACTCCGAGATGTCCATATCAATGGTTTGCAGATCGTCTTGCAACTCTGTATTTTTGTTTTTATGGAGTTTTGGGATTTCCGCTCGAGCCACAGCTTTTCTCAAGTTGCGTAAGGCTCGCTTGTCATTCAGGTATGACGAGTTAGTGTTCCAGTTTTCTAGATGTATGTTTACACCATGAGGAGATTTCTCTTCCAATGCTTCAAAGGGGATTTCCAATGATTCTCTGACCTGCTTGTCATTCAGGTTTGACGAGTTAGTGTTCCAGTTTTCCAGGTGTAAGTCAACACCGTTAGGAGATTTCTCCTCCATTGCTTCAAAGGGGCTTTCCACTAAAACCCTGGAAGTGGAAACAGCTTCGTCTCTTGTCATCAAATGTCGTGTTCTATCTGCAGAAAATTCATCTCTTTGCTGTGACTGTTCGAGGTATTCTGGCAGACATTTCTCTCCAGGGTTCACCGATACGCCTTTCTCGTGTGGATTTCTTCCGTCCTTTTTCACCGGTGTATCAGACAAGAACGGAATCCTTTCCGAACCAGGGAAAAACAGCAGTGGCGAATCGGGCCAAAAAGGCGAGAAACTCATACTTGAGGGGCTCGTACAAGCAGCGGACGGCGTTACTGCAGATTCCTCCATTGTCACGCGGGATTGATCCAAACTACCATGAGCTAGGGAAGCGCTGGGCAAAGTTTCATCGCAGTTCCTTCCATCCGTTCTCGAGCGTGCTGGTTTTTCTGTTGTACATGAGTCCTCGACAGTTGATGGCGTTACTGACGTGACCGTCACGCGTGACCGTCCTACATCTGAATGAGCTGGCGAAGTTCTATACAACGGGGCGTGGAATTTCTTTGCATCAGTGTTAGAGTATGCTTGGCTCTCTCTTGTACAGGAATTCCCTTGATGAGCGTTACAGCTGGTTTGTACCTCATGGGGTTCCTTTGCTTTAGGAGGCTTAAGTTCAGATTCTGAATCACCACCTTGGGGTTTCTTGGAAACGTTAGAACACTTTTTTAAAGTCGCTAAATGAGAAATGTAAACAGCAACTAACTCCGATGGCAAAGATGTCAGGGTATTGGCAGATGATTCACTGGAGTATCCTTTAAGGTCTGGAGTTGTTTTGGCCCTCTTTGTATCAGCTTCGTTACACGATTGTCCATCTTGGGATTTCTCACGACTTGACGCCGAGTTCAGACAATGTTCCTCGGGGCTTGTTCTACTGTCATGCGAATCGCCTTTAACCGCTTGGGAATCATCACTTAATCTCCCTGCATCAGACCTGTGCATGCTATTGCCGTTAGAAACCTCTGACGGCATCGCGGGCATCGCGGGCATCGCCGTGCTGTCTGCTCTGAAACCAACACTTCCGGAAGTGCTCGCACTTCTCGAAATCCTCTGTAAACATTTACTGGCGTCCTTGGCAAGACTGTATGGAAACGACAAGGATCTCTTGGCGATCTGGCGAGGATGGGTGTGTTTTGGGCTCAATCGAAGATTCTTCTCCGGTGACGATACCACGATCTTGGCTTTGTGTTGCGCTTTTAGATCTAACGATGCCGGTCTTATGGCGGTCGCAAATGTCCCTACAGGAGTACCTGTGTGGGAAGAGGGCGCTGATCGACTGCCTGCTGGTGGAACGACAGGACTTGCTAGAGGCCAGACGGTGGTTGCAATTGGGGACAGCGGGATTGTGTGCCGGCGACACACAATGCAAAACATTCTGGGTGGTTCCTCTGCCGCACAGAATCCTACAAGTAAAAGAATTAGAACTACTTACTTTTCAATTTAAGGAGGCTTTCGAACGACTGTCTTAAAACTAACACCAAAGCAATTCCGAATCTGATAACCATGAGAGATAACCAATAGTTAGAGATGTCTGGTTACCTGGTAAAGGGACTTGATATTTCGAACTTGAAAATGCGTGCTTGCTTTATGCAGTGGACATATGTAGACCACTTGTTTTGGGGTTCACGCGAGCTAGCGGCAAAAAAGTCGGCGAACGAAGCGAGCCGTCGAGAAGACGTGACTCGCACCAAGAGCCTACTCGCAAACTGGGACAGAGCGTAATTTGACTGTTTCAGAAAAAGCTGCTTTATTTTCCTAATTTATCAATTTTTAATTAACCAGTTGTGTTTCGCATAAATGACTCGTATAGATTTCAAATGCAGACTAGAAGTTACAAAAATGACAATTTTAATTTCATAGAACCAACTGAACAGCAATACAGTACAACAAGTACCTTGAGCGAACAGTCTTGGATAAGTTTTAGGTTGCATTTCACTCCAAAAGAAACTTACCAAGATGTACGGCTAGTTTACTGGAGGGAACAAGGAACATGGTAGTGAAAGAATCGATGGAAAGGACGCCAGCCTGTGAGGAGGAAGGAAATGAGGTTTAATTTAAAGGAGCTATGTCACGATATTTTAAGTCATTTTTGTGAAGTGCAAAATCATCTTCAAACTCAAAGAAAGCCTCAAAATAATATGTTGATTATCAACTCAGAGTTGATAAAGGTAAATTAACCGCCGTAGCGAATTTCTAAAAGCTGACGTTTCGAGCGTTAGCCCTTCGTCGGAGCAAAGTGGAGGATTGTGGGTTGTGTGTGTTTATATACTAGAGTATAAGGAGTTCCGTGATTGGAGGAAGCATGGTAACGGAGAATGCATGAATAAATTAGTTAGTTAAACGAGAAGTGTTCGTTGATCCCATGGGGAGCCAAGGTGCCGATTTGAAAGATAAATTTGTGTTCTGAAGTTTTACGACTTTCAGTGTTGCCTTGATGAAGGGAAAGGCCGCAAACAGTCATGTTTTCAAAAGAATGACCGGGAAGATTAAAATGTTTAGACACAGGTTTAGAGGCATCTCTATCGTTGTTTTTAACGTCTCTCAAATGTTCGCGGAAGCGATCTCCTAGTCTTCTTCCTGTCTCTCCAATGTAAAGCATTTTGCACAGAGTGCAAGTTATGCAGTAGATTACATTAGTGGATGTGCAGTCAAAACGATCGGTGATTTTGATTGAGCGTTTTGGACCTGAGATGTTGGCAGTGTTGTGAATGAAGGGACAGGTGTTGCATCGCGCGCGCGAGCATTTGAAAGAACCTGCTGGTTGTTCGTCGGTTTTAAGAGAACTTTTAACTAAAAAGTTGCCGAGATTCTTGTCTCGTTTGAAGGAAACAAGTGGTGGTTGTGAAAAAATTCTGCCTGTTTCCAGGTCGTCTTGGAGTAGTTTGAAGTTAGTTAAAATTATGTTTTTCACGGCGTGGTTTTGTGGGTGGTAGGTAAGTGTAAATGGAATTCTCTCTTCCCTGGACCTTTGTGACGTTTGTAGCGCGGTTTGTTGGTTGGTTTGTAGCGCGCGGTCTCGTCCTGTAATGACGGCGGAGTCGGGATAATTGCGGTCTTTGAAAAATTTGCACATTTCGTCTGACTTGGCTGTGAAGTCAGAGTCATCGCTACATAAACGTCGAAGTCTAAGGAGTTGAGAATAAGGGATGGAGTTTTTAACATGCGGTGGGTGAGAAGATGAATGAAGTAAATAGCTGTGGGAGTCACGTAAATTTAAGGGCTGGATGAAATGAGTTAACAAATGTAGTAAATTGATTGAGTTCGTCTTTAGTGCAAGAAGCGGCGCCGAAGCAGTCGTCGATGTAACGGCCGAAAAGTTCTGGTTTAGGTCCGGTATATTTATTTAGAAGTTGATTTTCAATGTGACCTACGAAGAGATTGGCATAATTTGGTCCCATTTTTGTTCCCATTGCGACTCCATTGACTTGTTTGTAAAACATTCCAGAGAATGAAAAACAATTTAGTGTTAAAACTAATTCGGCTAGGCGGAGCAGTGTTTCAGTGCTAGGCTCCTTGGTGGTACGTTGGTCAAAAAATGTTTAAGCGCTTGAAGTCCTTCGTTGTTGGGGATTACAGTGTATAAAGATGTGATATCCATAGTGAAAATAAGCTTGTTTTCGTTGGCGAAGTTGAAATCGCGAAAAATTGTCAGCGCGTGGTTGGTGTCTTTTATGTTCGTAGGTAAAGATTTAACAATCGGTGCCATGATTTTGTCAAGGTAACTGGAAATGAGTTCGGTAGGGCAGCTATAAGCGGAAACAATAGGGCGGCCCGGGTTGTTGGTCTTGTTTGTTCCCATTTCTAAGCAAGTCGAACGAATTTTCAGTTAAACAAGATGCAGAAAAATTTCTACGCCGGGTTCAACTTAAAGCTTTTTTTCATGACAAAGACAATTCTGAAACCACCGAAAAAGATGTTTTCGAAACGCTTAAGGTGGCTGGTAAAGGTTTACAGCCCTTGCGCTTTGATTGATTGATACTACCATCCTATATCAGTTGATGTTAAAATAAAGGTATCAAACGATTGCCCAATCATCGGTGAACACGTTATGATAATATTTGTGACATAATAAGTTACCATAGCAACAGTATTACCTGTCAAAAACACCCTTATTTTTAGCTTTAAGTGCTTATAACTCAAAAACGAGCCCGGTGACCCCCATTTTTTATAATTGAATAATGATCAGCATGTTAAGATACAACTTTTTGCAAAGTTTAAAAAAATTCTGCGGAGGGAATTCAGAGCCACCTTAAATTTTCGAAAATTTAAGGTGGCTCTGAAAAAATAAGGGTGTTTTTGACAGGTAATACTGTTGCTATGGTAACCTAATATACCAGGAAGATGATCATAATGTGTTCACCGATGATTGGGCAATCGTTTGATACCTTTATTTTAACATCAACTGATATAGGATGGTAGTATCGATCAATCAAAGCACAGGGGCTGTAAACCGTTACCAGCCACCTTAATGTCCGCAAATCGAAATGGACTCCCCCAGAGGGCCAATTTGCTTCCTTAGACTTTTTGTCAAAAATGCCGCCGTGACATTCAAAAACTTAACTTCAATTACAACACCAAATTGTCTAACTTATCCAAAGAAGAATGGACGGCTCTCAAAAACTTCGGCAAGCGCAGACATTGTCATCAAATCGGCCGACAAAGGCGGCGCTTTAGTTGTTTGGCGGACCGATTTATACCAACAAGAAGCTTTTCGGCAACTTTCCGACACCGCTTTCTATGCCAAAATTGACAAAGACCTCACTCCAGTCAACCAAAAAATTGTGAAGGAAACTATTCAGGACCTCATCTCCAAACAAGAATTACCACCTACTGCCCAAAATCTCGTTATTACTACTCCCAGGACTTCAGTTATTTACTTCAAACCTAAAATTCACAAGACCAACAACCCGGGCCGCCCTATTGTTTCCGCTTATAGCTGCCCTACCGAACTCATTTCCAGTTACCTTGACAAAATCATGGCACCGATTGTTAAATCTTTACCTACGTACATAAAAGACACCAACCACGCGCTGACAATTTTTCGCGAGGCAGCACCACAGTTTCATTAGAAACTAATCACTTTTTCCTCAAAATAATAGTTTAATAAGGTAGAAAAACACCAAAGAGGTAATAATAAACCAAACAGGAACAAGGATGGTTGAGGATGGAGAAGATTAAGACGGATTGCGAATGGTGAACTTGAAAAAATTGGCAATTTTTTTCAAGATGCGCCAACTGTGACGTAGCTCCTTTAAGGTGGCTGTCTAGAGTATGAGCGCGCGCGCGCTGGCTACGCAAGCTTTTGCCAATACGCGCGCTTACGCAAAAAATGTGAACAAGTGAACTGCATGGCTCGAATTTTTGCAGCTATGTCAAGCATTTCAAAGTAAACATTCATTTATAACTTATGTTTAAGCCCGGATATTGCTGTTTGAACTTCCAAAGATGACGAATTTGTAAATTTCATCCAAGGAATTGCATAAAACGCCCGGTAAACAAACCTCATCGATCGGAAGTCCACGCATGCTCAAATAGCGATCTTGACGAGTTCCTATTTTATGACGTATTTGTAGGGCAAAATGAGAAACTTTCGTCTTTGTTTTCTCGAGTTTCCTTCGGTGAAAGTTCGTAAAACTTAGCGGAAAGGTTATGCTTAGTTTGCTTTACTTGGTGCCCGTTTTTTAGGAAAATTTAAAAGACCAGTTTTTACGCAAAGGCAAAAAACACAATTTTGTAAAAAGCGAAGGAGCTGCCTTGACAACCCCAATTTTTTTTCCTCATTAAAATTCTTATCTGGGCAGACTTTATATATTGTGAAAATTGTAGAAACTTTCACCGAAGGAAATTGAAGAAATTTACAATTAAAACTTCGTAAGCATTTACAAACTCCTTTGTTTGGACAGTTTTAATTCAAAACCTGAAGTCAATATGTTATCAGGTATGGTTGTCGAACACTATTTCATCATTACTTATTACATTCTGGAAGGTTTGGGTGAACTGGTAGTAAAAAAGAACGCGAAAACCAGCTTTCAAAATATAACTCACGCGCGCGCCTCACAAGATATGAAAACCCTATGGAGCCACCTTAATAATAATCTTTAATGATCCCGACCTTATCATATAAGTGATTTACAGAAGAGTCCTACTAAAAGAAAAATAACGATTAAAGGGAAAAGTACAATGTATAGTTGATGTACCGTAAAAGCTGTATGAAACTCCCCGGGAATTGTTTCTTTTCAAGCGGGCATTTCAAGGGTGTTGGGATAGGGGCTTATTAGCGCACATAAAATAGATGTGAGAGACTGTTTTATGTTTATGACGAACGACAGCGAGGATGGAAATGGATTGCAATATGGATTTTTGAAAAAAACGCCAGGATGTCAGTTTTTCAAAGTTTCAAATTTGGCTCGGAAATCTTTGAAATTTTGCAAAAATTTTGTTGCAGTATGGAATTTCTTAAAGAAATTGTTTTTTATCATTTAGTTAGAGTTTATTAAGTTGTTATTTCATAGATTTAGGGACCATTTCATGCATTTATAACAGTTTTGAGCAAATATGCCGGGACAGTGTCCCTTTAAGGATAAATAGTCGAACCCCTATTAAGCGGCCAGTTACCAAAGTCCCAAAACTATTGTCAGTATAATACTGTAAATAAAACCCCCATTAAGCGGCCACCTCTATCAAACGGCCGCGGCCACCTTTTGGCCGTCCCGATGATGGTTCTCGTATTGTTTTTACCTCTGTTAAGCGTAGTTTGGCCTGGTTTTGAAAAAGCTGATGATAGACAAGAGTCCGAAATAGAAGGTGACGACTGATAAAAACATCCAAACACACATTTATTATCGTCTTGTGTGATTCCGTTGTCACTAATCTTTTGATTTTCTACCACGCCTTATGCTAATTTATGACGAACCCCTATAAGCAGCCACGTGCCATTTCCCAGATGGTGGCCGCTTAATAGAGGTTTGACTGTAATTTCTTCGCTCGACACTCTATCCGCTGTTCATATATGACTTTATTGATTCATATTGACCACTTATTATAATTTAATAATTTATATAGCGCTATTTCTAAAGTTCACAGCGCTTAACAATATGTGTAAGTTAAAATTAAATTATTAGATCACCTTCAGTTCCCACTCAGTAAACAAATCATAAACTCACCGATTTGGCTTTAATGGCCAAGTGTCTGGTGAAGCCAGTGAACGTTTCACTCGGTTGTCGCGGCGCTACCTTCATCGTACAAAGACTAAGAACCTGGTTTCTGTACAACACTGTGGAAAGAAAATAGTTTATAATCAATATGGGGGATACGGAAAATAAACACGAGGTCACCAACATTGTCTACCAAGTTGTGAAAAAGGTAAGTGAGCCACACTACCGGAGCTTAAACCGGTTTCCATAGCATGTAGTATTGGAGTATTGCTACTCCCCCTGGATGGGATGCTAGACCACCACAGGTTTATTTACATGTAACGAAATGCTGGGGGTAACCTCAGGTTTCAGGTTACCCCAGTATTTTGTTAGGTCGCTCTCGGTGCTCGTGGAGAGAGGCACTGAGAGTAGCATATCTTGTCCAATAACATAACACAGTGACCCCGACAAGGGTTCAAACCCAGGGCTCTTGGTCCGGAGTGCAACACACTCACTCATGTCCAGGATTGAACGCAGGTATTGTTTTTTAAATACTTCATATATGACTGGGTTATTTGTCATTTTCATATTACTTCATATTTGACAAAATTATGTGTTTTGGTGAACTTTTATCAATGAGGACACTTTGTGATGCCTATCATGAGGAGCGTGCATCTCATTTGCGGTCAATCCTTTAACACACTAGCCATTATGCCATCACGCCTCCCGCTGTAGCATCAACTTTAATGTTTAAACTTTACTGAGTCAACTGTTTTCAATCTACGTGAGAACGGCCGTATGTCGTTACAACTATTACAGTGTTACACGTGAGACTAATGCAGCAATTAATCAAATACCATAATTTCAAAACATTTTAATTAATGTGGTGTCATTTGCTCAAAACAGGTTCCTGATTAGCAGGTGGGGGAAATGACTCTCGGATAGAAATAGGGTTTTCCTTTCTGTTAAAACGATAATGCAAACATTAAAAACCTTATGCGCTTATTATTTTTTTAAACTGACTTTCAGGATGACGAGCACACGCTAACAAACTCGTTCCCAGGGTCTCTCTCTCTCGTCTTACGGTGGCCGGGTAAACAAACACGAATAAGAACGAGATTCGGAAACTTTAATACTCACGAGGTGACTTCCAGGCGCTTCTTGCGTCTCCAGGTAACATCATACCCAGCTGTTTTAATGGGATTTTCTGGACACATCTAAATAAGATTTCCTGCAACAACAATCAGTGATATCAACAGTTTTGAACCAGGACTTGTATCGTATATACCGTACAAAACACTCAGCAATGTCCAACGTAGAAGGAGTTGGAGGTACAGTCCGCATGCAGGCTACTCACCAAAAGTTAAATCCCAGTCTATGCCCCGCCAGTAATGACACACATCCCAGGCTCTTCTCGTTACTCGTTACCAAGCCTCTCCACGCCAGAATACCATCTTCGTCATTAAAGGACGGCGTCTTAATGTCCTGTGAGGAAAAAAATATCAATTATAAATTCATATACAGTTGAAGCTGACACTCTCGAAAGCGGACAGCTCTACTTACGGCCGCCTTGACAAAACCCCGTTTAATTGAACTCTAGCTCATGCAAACTATGTATTTACACATTCCCTAGCCTGAGATTAGGCTCCTAAAAAAAATCTGCGAGCGAGCAGGCAGCGACTCGGCTCGCTTCGCTCGCAGATTTTCTTTAGGAGCCTGATCTCAGGCTACACATTCCCGTAAGCTGTCAGTTCCAGTTGCGGACATTTTTTCCGTTTCCTGAGGGTGTCCGCTTACGTGAGCTTCGACTGTAATCATTGACGAGGGAATCAATCAGATTATCGGATTTGCAATAGACCATGAGAAGTGTTAGGTAACGCTTCGAACCTACCTCACTGAGTTTAGTAGATTCCTTGACAGGACTTGCTGGCTTCTCTAAATAAATCAGTGGTTTTATTGGACTGGTCGGTATTTCGTTTCTCTTCAAAGGTATGACAGCAAAAGGAAGACAGTGGCGCGGGCGTTTTAAGGGCAGTCCTTCGTCATCATATTCATAGAGATAATACTGCAAAGAAAACAGCCGCCATAAATATGATCAGTGCAATAATCTTTGTATTATTTTATATTGAAGAGCGCCGTACCGTTGCAACAAAGTTTTTGACTTATGTTTGACAACTTTTTGACATCTTTCTGTTGTGGGGTTAAACCTGCAAATCAACTTCAGTGCAAGAACTGTGCGAGGCGGAGATGTCAATTGTTAGAACTCAAACGTGGACCTGACAACTCCGCCTCTCATATTAGTTCTTGCATTTTGATTAGCAAGTTGAAACGAAAGCCATTAAAAAGTTTGTCAAAAAAAAATATGTCAAAAAGTTGTCAAAAATTAATCAAAAACTTTGACTTGACTTAGGTGCGTACAAGTATACCGCATGGAAAAACTCTGAAAACATAACGATATGAAACACAAAGTTATACAATCGTCAAATGAACATCACAAGTCTCTGAGCATACTGTAACGACATAAAATACAAAACAAGCTCTACCTAGGCAATGGGCATCTTCAACGACATCTATGTCACAGTTTTGTACACTGTTTGTAACTCTTGAAAAACGTAGCCTAATTTTTCAAATCTCAGTCTCAACATTCCCCAACCGTATACAGTCGAAGCTCTTGTTGCGACCACTCTCGTAAGCGACCAAGCTCTAATTACGACCACCATTGTGAAACCCCGCTTGAATTGTCACCGAAACTCTGTAATTAAAAGCTCTCATAAGCGACCGCTCCCGGTATCGGTAAGCGACCGCGACCACTTTTGGGAATTACCAACTGTCCGTTGCTTTTGTTTTTAAGCTCTCGTAAGCGACCACTTGTCTTGCTACACATTTCAGAGACATTGTATTATTTGTAATCATCTGAATAAGGCCCAGTTCAGGCGCCGTACTTCACATGAGCCGAATCGAATTCGAATTTAGGCCGACCCAAATTAATTTAGACCGGCTGAATTGATTCAGACGCCGAGCTTAATTCAGCCGAACTTAAATTAATAGGGGAAAATTGCTGTTATATTGAAAAATACATTATAATAATTCATGCATTTGTTTCGGCTCATGTGAAGTTCGGCGTCTGAATCAAAGCCGGTCCACAGCCGTTATTCCCGGCTGAGCCAGGCGGGAAGAACGAATGAGCCGATCCAAATTCATTCAGCCGTTCTGAATTGATTCAGACGCCGTACCTCACATGAACTTAATTCATCGAATTCGATTCGGCTCATGTGAAGTACGGCGTCTGAACTGGGCCTAAGAGAAGTTTTCAATCTCTGTGGATGCGTGACCTGTACATTCGCTTTCGTACATTTCATAAGTAACCAGCCTCTATTGTTTCAGCGCGTGGTCACTTACGAGAGCCCATTCTCGTAAGCGACCAGCTCTAGTCACGACCACTTTTTCGAATTCCCGAGGTGGTCGCTTACGAGAGCTTCGACTGTAGTAGCCATCCAAATACATCACAATGACAAATACAGATACAAACATTGTTACTCCTTGTTACTTTTTGGTATAGTATCTCCCCTTTCGTGATTTTCTACCTTGCTAAACTATTTCCGTTGATTTGAAGAAAAATCTCTCGTTCTGTACACTAAAATAATATGACCAATATACAGTTACCTGAGTGCTTCGCATGAGGTCTGTAACTGAGCCGAACTTGCCGTATTTCTTGCCATGTGGCAGTCAAAGTTTGGCGTCGGTTCTAAGTTCGGCGTCTCGGGATATAACTTTGGTGTAACGGACTTCACTCGGCCTTTTACTATCTACGGTGAAAGAAATCAATAAAATCGTCGCCATCGCTATCGTCACAGACATCACCCTCATCGTCATTATCAACGCTGTCGTCATCGACAGGAGCATATCACCCCGGAGCCTCTATCTGTACTGATCAATGACAACAGCGTAGTTACACCTTGGGCTATTTTTAGAATAATTCTCCCGCGAAAAGATTTCAGTGTACATCCGCGGACAATAGTGATAATTCGTAGTAACGACATTCCGCCGTTCTAGTTTTATTCCACGTTCCTCTCGTCCATTCTTGGTTTTATTTTTAATCTGAAACATGAATGACAACCTCGTCCTCGTGCTCGCAACGGGTGATTTTCGCGGCAAAAGTAATTCTAAAAATAGCTCAAGGTGTAACTACGCCGTGTCATAGACCCAATAAGGGAGATGGAGGCTCCAGGGTGATATGCTCCTGTCATCGATCATTATTATTAGGGAGTCATTAAGCAAACCATGACGGCAACAAGAACGTCGCTAAACAAAAGGTTTTATGAGCAGTACAATGGCTCTGCACCTGTGTTATACTGTTTGGTACATTTGTTAGCCGTCCTCTGCAAAACAACAACGTGAAATCACCAAATTCTGGATTTTCTCAGGGTGTGAACCACGACAACGAATTTTTGAAGTTTCTCTAAATTCCAATTAGATCTAGCCTGCGAAGACAGACGTAATTTCCGAGCCCGGGAAAACCAGCTGCTCTCGCAGACTAAATTAGATCTGGAATCCGATGGCCACAGCTTTGTCAGTCATAAGACTGTCATCGTCATCATTATCATCATCATCGTCATCATCAATGATCAACGTCATCATCATTATTATCATCGTCGTCGTCAACATCGTAATCGTGCTACCCTCTTCCCGTCAATCGTCATACAAACAAAGTCAATCCCGACACGAATACATGGGGTTAATTCAGCGAAAAATTGTTTAATGGGGTATGTTATGTTTACGAGTTAATATGTAATTTATTTACTTGATTGATAAAGGGAGAAGTATATCGTCTGCTACCATTACTGTTGATAGTGATATTGTAAACGGCCAGCTTGTAAACCGTTAAGCCTGGTTTTCATTAGCGACGCAAGCACAAGCGCAAGCAACATACGCAGACGCAGTAAAGTGTTGATTTGTCCTAAACAAAAGGCAGTGATGATCAACGCGTTACTGCGTCTGCGTGTGTTGCTTGCGCTTGTGCTTGCGTCACTAGTGAAAACCAGGCTTTAGTGGTTACTCTACGAAGTGAGATAGTCTACGACTATGAAGTGAAATATTTCAATATTGCAACTCGACAGTTTCACGCACTTACTTTAAACACTAAGAGATAGGCTGCTCCTGAAGTGGGCCAACTAAGCGCCCTGAGACACAAATCAGGACATCTCCACACAGTCACCCCCATGACCCCATCACCAAGGGTGTGGTCCACCCCATCACACTCCAATCCCATCCGGCATATCTCCTTTACGCGGCTGTCCTCCGTCTCAACGCAAAAAGCCAACTGTTGTGTGAGTTCCTTGGGAGATCTACCCTCTTCCCGTAACGTAGCTCTCTTCTCGTGGTACTCGCGCTCCAGGTTGGGATTGTCGACTTTCTTTACATGTGAGATGCTCACGGCTCGATCCAGGTCGTTTGTGTCCCATGTCAGGCGCCGAATAGCGTGTTCAATCTCTTTAGCTTCTCTGGAGTCGACTGGTAAAGTGTACTGACAATCTGCAATGACATTCGGTAGCGTTCACTTTTAGTTGCGATCGATAAATGCGTGCAAAGCTTGGACCAATTCTTAAATGGGCTTTGTCACGCTATTTTCGGCAATTTAGATCTGTTACAAACAAACTAGGAAAAAAAACTTCACATGGTCACAATGAACGCGAAACTACTCCCTTTCACGGCAGTCGGAAAAAAATTGTCAGATTTTTTGTCATTTGCTTAATCTCTCTAACACGCTTTATAACGGCGTGATTTTTTCGGAATTGAAACAGCTGTCGAGACACAAGCTTTACTTGTTCCCCAAAACATCCGCTGGCTACCATAAACCCTATAGCTTGAGTAAACAGATAGTCTATCTTCGCGCGCTTAATTCTTCCCCCGGTAAAGAGACTGAGTCTGAGATTCCATCTGGGAAATTCAGTCCATACTGACGATGTACCTTTACAGAGATTCGTGTAGTGTATCTGATTAGTTGTTACAGTGAAGATGACGCTACCGTTGCCACTCGGCAAAGTTTTTGATTAATTTTTGACATCTTTTTGACAAGTTTGATGGGTTCCGTTTTGTGGCGCCCACATTTGAACTAGACTAGAAACTAAAACCATTCAAATTTCACGACTCCGCCTCCAACACTCCTTGGATTTTGATTGGTCAAGTCAAACGGAACCCATCCGAAAGTCGTCAAAAAGTTGTCAAAAAGGTGTCAAAAATTAATCACAAACTTTGTCGAGTGGCAACGGTAGCGTCATCTTCACTGTAAGCCCGTGCCAAACGAGGATGATAGTTGATGAGAGTTCAAACTCTCGCTCTCGGCCTAAAACTCTCCTGCGCTCTCATCGAATTTGAACCTGCTGAGCCAAAGTCTGGACGAGCCACCCTACCCCCCCCCCCCCCCCCCCCCCTTTAGTAGCTGAACTTTGTACCAATTTCGTAATAGATTTTCGGGACGCGTGTTGGATTTGAGACGTGGGTGTGTGAGCTTCGGAGATGTCGAGACAGATTAAAGAGTTTTGAATCATACGTTTCTAATGCAGATTTGATATACCGTTCACGTTTGGTATACTGCTCAAATTTTTCAGGAGAGTCGTCGAGAGTTTCTCTCGTACGGCCCACGCTTCATGATAGTCGATGAGAGCCCAATCTCGTTCCAGAGTCCTCGTTACCCTTGTCGAGCGGTGGAGCGGACAACAAGGACCTCTGGGATAAAGCGATCCGCCTGACTTGCGCAGTAAGACCGGAAGTCCACGAATCTTGGTGTCCGTTAGTTGAAACATGGGGTCGAACACATGCGCAGTAGAGCCGGAAGTCATAGAATCCGGTCGTGGCGGATCGCTTTATCCCAGAGGTCCTTGTTGGCCGCTCCACCGCTGGACAAGGGTAACAAGGACTCTGGGAACGAGATTGGCCCCGGCTTTGCTCTGGAATTTTCGCGCGCAAGTACGGAGCTACCTCATCATCCCAGACTTCGTTCAAGCGGGGGAAGTATTGAGTGCATGAAGAGAGACATCTATTTACTCAAGGTTAATATAAAAATAAACAAGGAAGACGTTTTCTATCTCGTAAATATTCGGAGTTTTCTATTTCTTAAATATTCACAGTCGTGACACAAAAAGATATCGACACTGCAGGAAATAGTCTTTTAAAATTTAATCGAATCTGTAAAAGTGAGAGTTTATATACTCTCATACAGCCTCGAGGAGCTATATTTAACAGTTATTCTTCGAGGACGCGCCGGATATGAGCTGATATATATAACCAACGAGGCGCTTCGCCGAGTTGGTTATAATCAGCTCATATCCGGCAAGTCCGAGAAGAATAACTGTTTTAGTAAATTTTCAAACACTCAAATAACCGGAAAATGAAAAAAAAATTATTTCCGCTCGAAGAAAAATACATGCCTACAA
Organism: Desmophyllum pertusum; assembly: GCA_029204205.1. Lineage (NCBI taxonomy): Eukaryota > Metazoa > Cnidaria > Anthozoa > Scleractinia > Caryophylliidae > Desmophyllum > Desmophyllum pertusum. The sequence continues at coordinate 368,982 of MU825434.1, read as the reverse complement.
ATGAACAACAAATGCAACTGAACGAGCACTGAAGGAAGCCCGAAACAAACTTTGTTTACTAGAAGTCCCGAACTGAAACCAATACAAATCTGCACAGATTTAAACTGAATGAGAACAGAGGTAGACCTCTGATGAAAACCTGTTTACACTACAATTTTAAGCTTAATCCATTCAGTATTGTTACCTTGTATTTCGAAGAGGCTTGTCAATTCCATAAGCTTTCAAAATCAGCACAATAAATTTATCGGGAACGAGAAAGCATAAATATCGCAGTCGATCGTCAAGCGTTGGTGATGGTACAATCGAGGACCGCTTCACAGTGAAATTATCTTCGAGCATCACTCTTTTTCTTTCCATCCATGTAGATATTGACGTTTTCCTTTGCTTTTTACTTCAGTGAACGTGATTGGGATTTTAACTGGCTCAGTTTCGCTGGTTTCAACACAATTGATTCTGTAGTCGTGCACGATTTGCTCGCCGTAAACAACCCGTTCAGCCGTTCATTCAACTTGTAAAATGAATATAATGTTCAGCTCCACAATTATTTCTGATCTTCCAATTTTAAGCTAAACCATTTGCACAATTTTCCAGAATATACCAAACTTTAGAAGACACAGAGCGAAGTTGCTCTCTTTTCATTCAACTTGCAAACGGACACCGCGCCAGCAGTTTTTGCCGCCGTTTTCATACAAATCATGCTTCATTTAGATTGAACTGAAAAATCACTCAGTCGATATATAAATTTTTAAAAAGTAATACCGAAGTTTAACATAAAGCTAGCGACGTTTTTAATCAAACAATTATTCCTTTCGCCCTTGTTGGATATACAAGTACAAGAAATTCATAATTTTTCCATATTTGGTCAACTTAAGGATAATGGCTGAGATCCATAGAGGAGGGAACCAATCAGAAAGCTAGAAAATCATTATCCAGAGGTACAAATTTACTAATAAAGTAATATTCGCAATTTCTGCAAACGTATGTACGACAGGCTGTATGCAAATTCAGCAAATCGTTACTCCTTATATTTAAGTGAGAAAAAATTAACTGGGAAAATCTTCAAGTCTGTACAAGATAGGACTAATACAAATTTATGAATTTTACATATTTTTTAAAACTTAAAAGTTGTCAATGTGGGTGGCTTTTCGGTGTTAGGTGAATGTCGTAATTTAATAGAAAAACTACAGGTGACCAATTGTTGGAATTCAGTAGTCATTTGCATAATATATTGCCTATTTTGACCTGAACTTTTCCAAATCATATACATATTTAATAAAAATATTGTAAAACCTTGATGAATCGCAATTGTCTGAATACGCGTTTCAAATTAGAGAAAGCGCTGAGAAATTCAGGCATTTGTAGTTCGGCAACACAAATATCAAAAAGGTCCATTCTTAATGAACTAGCCGGGGGCAAAATAAATGGAGCAGTTACTAAGAAACAGACGATGCCATATAAACGTTTAAACCATTTAATAAAACAAACTGCAGATTGAGGGAGCAAGACTTTTCGTGTTATGACCTGATTGGAGCTGAAAATAATTACTGCAAACAGACATTTCTAGGCACCAACATTTGCTATTAATAATGAAATGGAACTTTCAATCATTTTCCTAAGAGAGACAAATTTATTTGCTAAAACATCGTTTTGACAAATTTGTTTCTGGAATAAAACTGTACCATAAATGCTATTATGGCTATATTCGCACATCAAAATGCAAAGGTTATATTGTTTGTGATCAAGAAATTTATATATGCAAGAAATTTCAAAGAAGTTTAAAATTTAACAAAACAACAATACAAATGGCCGGAGTTTTGGCAATATTTATTCAAGCAGGCGTGAAAATTCACTTCTGTTAAAATTCGTCACGACTTCGGGAACACCTTTGTTTTCAGATAGAAAGACATCTACTATAAAAATAAAAATTGTATAAATGCATTCTGCAAATAAAAATATTTATTTTTGTGTTAAAACGCCGGCAAGGTATGCAATATGGTGCTAGGAAAGTTTAAAATTTATATTGAACTGTCGCATTGAACGGGCAAATTTCATGTTGGAAGGGGTTATTAATTTTTAAGAGATCTTCAATGGGTTAGGCTAACAGAGAAGTTCACTCATTGACGCGTAAAATTAACATTTGAAATGTCTTTACCTTCAGAAGGTCTTCTCTCCTTTCTTGGTATCGTGTATGTCTTGAAGGGTCGGTACGAATCTCGCACATCGGCCATCTTATCTCTCACAGTTGAGTGGCTATAAAAATAAAAGAAAGATATTACAAAAACAAAAATATACAAAAATGTTATTCTGTGTTATTATGACAGTGAGCGCGGGAAACAAGAACTGTTCTCATTAAAAATAAAAACAATTCACAATTTACGGCGCTGAAACTGTCACAGAATACATAGCGTTATCTGCATAATACACCGCAAAACTCGCAATATCTCACCAATACTGTTTGCATAATTCGCTTTTTTACGTGTAAATAATTTCGCACGCGACTGCAAAATTGTCAGCTTATAGAAGAAATATTAAGGCGTCTTAGAAAATTCCTTCTTTAAAACTCCGAGACAAGAACATCGTAAAATTTGCATTTTCATTCTTGACACCTGTTTGCCGTGTTTATAACTTAGCAATGACGTAATATAAATGGGTAAATGAAAGACTACGCAGTTTTTATACCGGAAATTTCAACACTGTTCGTGAATTCATTCAGTTCGTGACTGAGAACGGTCGCATTGTATATTGCTGGCCCGATTAGAAATTACTTAATCGACAACACCACTTTAATTCAAATTAAGATACACTCTCGATGAAGAAAAACGAGGAAAGGGTTCAATTTTGAAAGCGAATTAGTAAGCTTACGTGTAAATTGTACGACGCGGAGAACAGTGCAAGCTTACACAAACTCGATCTAGTCGCCGATGTCAACTTCTTCTTCGATAAAAGCAAACATGATAGCTACATATTTTACCCAAACTTAACTTAACTAAACGAACTAGGATTAAATGGTTTTCTTGCGCCTTTTGGAAAGCTGCTCGTTCGTAAACGTAAAAATATTTGTCAACATGAGTCATACCCTCGTGATCAACAAAACTACGCAAGCTTTTAAATTATAAAATATTTTAAAGCACCTACCAAAAATAACACGAATCTGCCACGGTCCTTCTGAAGAAATGTTAAAAACCTCTCCATTCAAGATTTCGAATAGAATTTCGATGCAACAGAAATAGCGGACGTCAAAATACCTGCTGCTTTCGCTGAAACTGAAAATTTCGGACAATATGGCGGCTGTCAGTTGGTCGTCAAACGTCACACAATGCGTTTGTTTTGCGCGCCAAAGAGAGGTGGAACTCGTGGACCTATGAAATGGCGCCAAATCATCCCGCCGCCGGCCGTAACAATGTGGCATATGCATTGTTAAAACTTTTCGCGCTTGAATCACTAGCCACATTTTCGCGCTTTTATAATAGTAGTCATCGTTTAACAATAGTTTGAAAGAAAATAAAGAAATTTAAATATTTGCATTCATCGAGACCCAACAAAGAAAGTTCAAAAAAGAAAAAAAGAAAAATTAACACCATTGACAGAGAAGACCTTCATCTTCTCTTACACCATTCTATTCCTTTATTATGTTTATTGGAAATAATATCGACAAAAAGGCTTTGTTGGGGGCGATTTAACAAGTGTAGAATAAAATAATTCATCGTCTTTAATTTATCTGTAGAACGCACAATGGCCTCTTCAGTTGATGTCGGTCGATTTTTCTCTGCAAGCTTGACTCTGACTTTTCGGCTGTGCCGCGAATCAGAAAAGCTGAACACTTGGATTTAACGCTTGGAGTTTCCTTTGCCAAAAATTGGTCTATTTTTTTCCAGTATTTATTTTATTACTATTTTCGCAAAGCTTTTCTGCAAAAACAAAGGGTCAATTTGAGTTTCCTGGCTATTCTTCTTGCGGTTTGATCAGTCATGTCAAAGTTAGAGTGTTCAGCTTGTTTTGATTCGCATGCACGACCGCGTGGAGACTTTGCTCAGATATTTCACCTGTTTCCTATATACGCAAATCAAAAGGTTGGATAATTGGCTCCAAAATGGCATATAAACAGGCATCCTATATCTTTATTTGTATTAAAAAAAAACTCCCTGAAAAAGTCACTGACGATAGTCAGACAAAACGCGTGGGATAATTGAAAGGCTTCTTTATTCACTCCCACACATTTCCGTGTAACTCGTACACTTCTTCAGGGAGTTTCACAAATAAAGCCAGTCGTGCTAAATCCACTGACACTTAAAGAGTCCTTAAATAAAGTCATTTGTGCCTGCAAAGCGTTTTAAAATACGAAACATGGAGGCTAGACTCCGAGACGTAGAGAATCGCTCAAAAAAAGAGACTGCGAGACCCATGAAACTCCACTAAAATTTTGCGAGACCGGAATTTTTTGAAAGACCATTCGCCACCTGACTCCTATGGAAAACCGTAATATGAGAAGTATAGAATATAGAACTTATGTAAAAAAATATAATATTTTCTAGCGCTTGCTTCTAATCAATGGTGAAATAAATACCTTCTACAAAATTCACATTTACGCGCTTATACAAGTTAACAAGTTTTTTATTTTTTCTCATTTTTCACAGGTTTTGAAAATTATTTTATTTTTTCCAGACTTGAAAAAGACACAGACCAGAAAATATGGTGTTTAAGTTCCGGTTACAAAACAGTACAAGGCCATGCAATTATTTCTGTTTTGAAAAGTGACTGAAGATTAAAAGACTTCCATTGTTAGCCCATGGTATCATGTTGAAGACGGGTTAAAGATCAGTAAAATTTTAAAGATCGGATGATTTTGCAGGCAATCCTCGATTATATCGTGCATGATTCAGTTTCGAAATCAAGACGGCGGAATATGAGTCAGCTTATAAAATATCAACATCGAAAATAAGAAACCTAATTTTGCACGCGTTCCCTAGCTGATGAAACGCAAGATTGAAAAAGGCATTCTTTCGAAAGGAAAAGCGTAGTCATCGAAACCGCGACACGGTACACTATAGGAGTCTTTTTTAACACGGCTTTGTTTCGCATTTTACAGTTCATAGAGTATAAAACGCCGTGTATTAAATGCTTACCAGAAACCTTCGTTAGGAAATTAAATTTTCTGTTGAAAATAGAAGGTTTCCTCTAGCCCTAAATTGTTGTTATTCCTTTCTATTAGCTAGCTTCCTCTCCCAATTTCAATTCAATTTAGTCAGTTTTCACTTCTCAAGTGAACCTTATGTCATCTTTGCCATTATATTCTAAGATGAAATGTAATCTATCATAATTGTGGAATTCCTTTCTCCTTTTTTTGTAATCACTTTATTGTAACCTACATAACTTTACTATGAAAGGATTGTAACAAAATTTAGTATTGTAACTGGACAAAATAAATAAACAGGTTAAAAAAAAAAATTTTAAAAAAACATCGAAAATAAGACACCTAATTTTTGTAATCACTTTATTGTAACCTACATAACTTTACTATGAAAGGATTGTAACAAAATTTAGTATTGTAACTGGACAAAATAAATAAACAGGTTAAAAAAAAAAATTTAAAAAAAACATCGAAAATAAGACACCTAATTTTGCACGCGCGCCCTAGCTGAAACGAAAGATTGAAAAAGGCATTCTTTCGAAAGGAAAAGCGTAGTCATCGAAACCGCGACACGGTACATTGTAGCAGTCTTTTTTAACACGGCTTTGTCAGTTTCGCATTTTCCAGTTCACATAGAGTATAAAACGCCATATATTAAATACTTACTAGAAAATTCCAATCTGAAAAAAGTCTTATTAAAAGAGGTTTCACCCTCTGGCATATGACATGCACTGCACTGACATGCACATGCTCCCGCCTCGATTAGTTTTGTAACTAGTAGCGGGAGCAAGCACTCTTGTAAATTATATATATAAAAATTGAATAAAGTTGTTGTTGTTGTTGTTGTTGTTGTTGTTGTATAGCGATTGAGTAATGTCTTCATGATCAGTCAGAACTGAGGAAAATGCACCTCTCCTACGCATACCGCATTGTTTTGACTCGTCAGACAATTTTTCGTTGCGGAGTTTTATTTGGGGTTTTCTCTCTCAATTTAGTTATGTTTTTTCTTCCCGAAATTGGTAAAATAAGCAGGAAAATCAGACAAAACTCCTTAAAATATTATTTTCGTGCAAGTAACAACAATATTTTGTTTTTCAATAAGATATCCGTTGTTTGAGGCTATACCCTTTTGTTCATATATGGATGAGTTTTATATTGATAAGCCATGTCTTTGTAAACTTATGCGAAAGCTGTCAAACTTATATACAGCTTCGAGAAAGGTTGCCGGAAAAAAGCGCACGCGACAATCCCGAAAGGTAATCTGGGATATGATCAGCAAGGTACGTTCCTGACACTGTAGCTGTCGAACCTACTTTTGTTGCTTTCTTTTAGCACTTGCAAACATACGTACATGGCGTCCCGTGCCATTTTCTCAGATTTCCCTGAAATGCTGAAGTCAAGGAACCGTGAACTTAAAACTACCCACAATACCTTTCGTGATTGTCGCGTGCGCTTTTTTCCGACAACCTTTCTCGAAACAGCTGTACACATACAATTATTTTGGACAGTGGATAAATAAAAACGCATACGATGGCGATTTATCCATTTTCTGTACTTTTACGTTAAGGCCCAGTAATACGGGCAACATTTTCTTTCAACTTGTCGCGCAACATTGTTGTGTTGCAATTAAGTTGAAATGTGTTTTTGCGCGTATTATTAAAGTTTAACTGGTGTCTACTTCGCGCAACATGTTGCTGCAACTTGCAACACGGTGGTAATACGCGCACACAAAAAAAAACACAATTCAACTTGCAACGCAACAATGTTGCGCGATAAGTTGAAAGAAAATGGCGCCCGTATACAATCCAGTAGGGGTCTTCACTCGGACATTTCGAACTTTACCGTCTTGTCCGGGGTACACGTTGACGATTCTTCCGGCGATGTTCCAGCTTCCACGAATTGCCTTTGGACTTTGGACTTTGGACTACCACAAAGTCTTTTACTTCCATTTCTTTCGTGGAATTAATAATGTGAAAACATCCCTTGCCCACCGCTTCCAAAACGAGTCTACGATCTTCTGCACGAATTCCCGACTCGAAGACGGGGATTCTTGGTTTCTCTGAAAGGGCTTTGTGTGGCACGTGAGACGATGCTCGTCCAAGCAGTATGACGTTAGGACAAAGGTACGATCCGTTGTCAGGGTCGTTTGGAATACGGCCAATTGGACGCTGGTTGACGAGATTTGCCACTTCTTGTAGGCACGTGTACAGCTCGAAGGGCGTCAACCTCTATGGCCGTGACATATTTTGTTAGCTCGGATCTCATGTACCTTGCAGCGCCTCCATTTTTATTTAACATCGCAAAAACGAGCAGAAGTAGAGAAGCTGGACCGCAAAATAAAGTGGTGACTGACAGCAGAAGCAAACACTGCACTTCTATGTACGTCCGCCATTTTGATCAGCAGATCGGGAGATTCTTTCCGCCAAGATTCACCCGACTTTTGTCGCGCCGGCAATCGTTTTCAGTTCAATATGACACGGTTTCCCGGCCGTTTATGGAATTCATAACCGTATCGTTTTGACTGGTATACTCCACTTTTGAGAGCGTTTTCAAAACGATGCGGTTTTCCAAAATGAAAGGCGTAACCGCGTCGAAAACGTCAGTCACCAACAACAGTCCTTTTCAGGACTACTGACATACTGATTAATACACTCACCCGAACTACGAAAACCATGTAGTTGGGCCTTATTAATCATTTTCTTCCATCACATGAATGCACTATTTTTTTTAAAACACGATACGGAGAACGTCGCGTGATCTGAAATGGATTACATACCAAGCCAAAGAAGTATATTACCACGCAACTCGTGATCTTATAACAGGCCTTTTGTTTATTGGTTTGTGTTTCTTTGTTTGGGTTTCAATCATTTATTCTAGGCTAAGTACATTTATGTAGTCCATATTAGTGGTCCACTGACAAACCAGGTCCATCGGGATAGTCAAACTCATAGGGCCGAATATTTAAACAAGGTTTAGACTACACGGTTTCATGAACAAAACCGTGGCCTAACTCGACTTTAAACTGGCCAATCTAAATGTGTTAACGTCATTTACAGTAAATCCTGTTTAGAAGGTGTATAACGCAGACTAAAAAATAAATTAGCTACTTAGACTGACTAGACTGCAACAGTCGTTTTTCTCTAAATCGCTGGTCGCAAGGCGCGAAGCGCCGAAAGCGTGCGAGGCGAGCGTCTCTCCCCAGTTCCACTCTCCGTTTTCACACTCGCTCCAGACCTTTCGTTCAAAGACCGCGCGCATTCGTTTGACAGACCAACGCAAAAAAATGACGACTGCTTTGCAGTCTTGAGACTGACCTGCTTATACTTATACTTATTTAGACCCATTAAATTCTCTTAACCACGGCCTACCTTAGCCGTTCATTTAAATATTCGGCTCATTGTCTATAAGGCCGGAGCAGGGCATAACTCATACGTCGTCTCCTTGTTCATGTACATGCTGGACTACGAGCAGTCCCTCGTTTTTTTCTCGCCACCGCGCGTCTGCCGTGTCCTCGAGGTGATTTTCGCGAGCGCGCGCTGCTCTCCTACTCGACTATCCCTGAGAAAAATGAGGTACTGCTCGTAGTCAGTGTACAGTGGAACCCCGTCTTACGACCACCCCGTTAATACGGCCACCTCGTTATTACGGCCACTTTATTTTGGCCCGAACAAAAGCTCAGTCACTCATTTTAAAGAACCCCTTTAATACGGCCATCCCGTTATTACGGCCAGTTTTCTTTGGCCCGTAGGTGTCCATATTAACGGGGTTTCCCCCTATGTTATGCTAATTCCACTTTGGCAAAAACAATTATGTTAATAAATTTGTTACTTGCTAATTCAAGCAGAATTAAGGTGGTACCGGAGGCTAAAGTTACCGTTTCAGTCGATTAAGTGTAAATAAAAAGTTAAACTAAAACTTCATCAACATTGGGGCTCAAAACTGAGTTAATTGGGATCTTTTAGAACTGCTCGTTTATAATTAAAGGGACACTGTCCTGATTTTAGCATGATTTTTGGGAAGCTCAGATCATAGTAAGTTGAACAATAATGGTTTTATTCTGTAGAATGGCACTCGACAAATGACAGGAACCCATTAGGAAGTGAGGATGACAAACGACATCGAGGATGGAAATGGATTGTAATATGGATTTTTGAAAAAAAAACGTCAGGATGTCAGTTTTTCAAAGTTTCAAATTTGGCTCGGAAATCTTTGATGAAATTTTGCAAACATTTTGTTGCAGTATGAAATTTCTTGAAGAAATTGCTTTTTATCATTTAGTTAGAGTTTATTTTAATAAACTCTTAAAAGTTCTTATTTCATAGATTTAGGGACCATTTCATGAATTTATAACAGTTTTGAGCAAATACTCCGGGACAGTGTCCCTTTAATATCCTGTTATTCATTGCAAGTAAATAGATAAATAAATAACAACTGGATTGGGTAAAGATAAAGTTATTATTTCCATATTCTGTCGCGTAACAGACCAGGAAATTTCAGCACAAATATACAGTCGAACCCCTGTAAGCGGACACCCTCGGGACCAGAAAAATTGTCCGCTAAGAGCGGTGTCCGCTTATGGGAGGTTAAAAATGTGGTGTTTGAGAGGTGTCCGCCTACGGGAGGTGTCCGTTAGCGGAGTTTCGACTGTATGGTGTGCGAGAATTATTTTAAGACTGATTTCAAGATCACTGTCAACAGAACTTGCATTTATTTCAACTGATGTCAACTGGCTGAAGAGTATGCATTGTCATGCAAATCAACACAACTAAATCTAAAGAAGTTGTTGACATATGTAAATACTGTTTCCATTCATGAAAATCGCTCTTTTCACTCATTATTTGTGCTAGCTTTTCATTGAAATTTCTAGCGTTCATATTACGCAGTATTTCACCGGTAAATCCGTGTAATCCTTACATTGTGATTTCCTTTTGAGTCTAATTCTGAACATGTTGTTGACCTTGGATACATTGTGGATTGGAAAAGCCGGGAAAATTGTCCAGTAAAAGCGCGTTGATATGTGGCAAGCTTCCCCCTACTGCCAGGATTCTCGCGAATTATTCCCACAGGTCTGACACATGACCGACCAACCAACGATAGCCTAAATAAATATATTTTACTTTCCCGAGGATTAACCATTTCGCTGAAAACTAGCAAAATAGATCATTTTAGTAAAATTTCGTAGGAGATACGACACGCCTGACACGCGTGGAAAGGGAAAAATATTCGAAAATATCTAAATCCCGGCTAAATACACCACTCAAAACCGGCCGTTGTCCAGGTCAAAGTCATTTCGATATGGGATCATATGGTGTAAAGCGCCTTCAATTTATATCCCCGTTACATCGAGTATCATTTCGCCGCTTTGTTGAATATCCTAAATTAAGAAAATAAAAATGATTCCGAAAGTTACATTTGTGTTATGGCAACCAATTATTGTATTGTTTGCGTAAGTTCGAGGAAAAATATATATGGTATTTTCGCAATCTTGTAAGCACTCGTTATTCTCTGAAATTAAACGGCCCTCTCGAAAATAAAGGTCATTGTGTTTGGTGTAGATGTGAAAACAAATTATTTCTCTTCATACCATGGGCCCTGAGGGACGGTGAAAAATCCAAAACACCGCTAAGCCGGTTTCGCGCGTGGGTGGTTGGGCAACTGACACAACCGGCCGCCGGTCGGTTGCGCCACTAAAAGGTCCCAAAATGATCGGCGAACAGTACGATGTCTATGATAGTAAGGACGTCCAACGCTTAACGCAAACGGCACTTAACGGCTTGGTTAACTGTTGCTATAAGCTGATTTTGCAAGCCACACAGACCGTCGTAAAACGTGCTCACTCGTGTGTACATGTAGACCGGCGAAGAACGAAGAGATTGGAGAGGCTTAAACTACAAAGTAAAGGCCGGAATGCCACTACACTAGAAGCTAGTCAGAAGGAAAATAAGAGAAAATGGAATTACTGTTACCTACTTGCACTCGATGGGACTCGATTTCTTTTCTCCGTCAGCCGGCCAGGGACACCGTGAGTTAGTTGAAATTATTTCTAGCTATCCGATGCAACACGTCACCTTATCCATGTGCTGTCTTTGATTGATATTAAGCATTCATTCATCTGGGAGATTTGTCTTGCCGGAAAGCCTAGATCACGCGCGCGAACTGCGCACAATATTTTTGCTGACCAAAACACAAGCATTGTTTTCATTGTTTTCTTCTAAAGTTTACATGTATGATGTAATGTTTCTAAAATTATTCCGTGTTTACTTAGTAGTTGCGGTTTTACATAATTTTAATTATCGCCTTTCTTCGATATATCAGTTGTTTACAACATTTTTAAGCCCAACTTCACCTGTCTAAAACTGATTGCCAGTAAATCTCACGAAGTGGTAGCGACTGGAAAAAAAGTCAGGCGTTTTTCACATTTTGAAACGGCATTTTCCCGAGTGTTTGCGGGTAGGGGAATCACGCCCTTTTTTTCAATAAGAACGTCCAATTTTTGAGCTGAGGTTTAGCCAGGGCTGAACGTTCTTCGATTTTTGGCGATTTGAGCCTGAGAACGTTCTCTAAAAGATGTTTTTTACACATAGTATAGCATTCCAATACGAACGTGACCGGACGTGACCCACACAGCGGTCAAACGCAAAAATTGCGCGCAACTTCCGTTCCGCGGCCTTGACTTTTCCATGAGTTTGAAGCGTAATGGCCGCGAAGTTTGTAAGGAACGTTATAGAACATGCAGTGGTAAACAAAATACGAGCTGAGACACTTTTTGATAACAATTATTACATTATCTATGCATACTCCGAGTATAAAGCTTAAGTTTTCAGTAAATTTCTTAAGTTGAGCTTTTAAGCGGACGACATCGCAATTTAAGACATTTGACTGCAAAGTTTTGGCGGGAACTGCGCGCGCGCAGTACGTTTGACCGCTGTGTGGACGTGACCATATGCCAGTAAACCAGTATCAAAGAACATTGTGGGCTGTGCATACGGAAATGAGCAAAATGTAGCGGTGAATAATAGAAACAATAAAGCCATTCTTTAACAATAAAATATTGTTTTCTATAGTATTTTTTCAGCATGTTCTTAATTAAAATTTTGGACACGGCTCAGCCTCAACCTCAACGTTCTTATAAAAATAAGAGTATAGGCTTGGATTACAACAAGAGAGGATGATCTACTACAACTGATTACGTAAATTGGCCTATCATGCCCGCCGGCATTCCTATAAAACCCGGCGTATCACATCGAACGTTCGGAGATCGAACTCAATCGAACTTAAATCGAACTAAATCGAACGATTGAGTTCGATTTAGTTCGGTCATCGAACGAAATCGAACTCGCACAAAAAAAATTGCGAATCGAACAAAATAGAACGTTCGGCAGTTTTGAGATCTTGATTATAAATACATAATAGATTCAGGCTCCATCTGCCCTTTGGGTTATTTACAGGACTGAGTTGTCTGTCACAGTGTGCTAATGAGACCCGGGATGACCATAAAATAAAGAAATATAAAAAACGATGACATTCGATTTCGTTCGATTTGGTTCGGAAATCGAACTCACAAAAAAAATATGTGTTCGATTTCGTTCAATGACCGAACAAAATCGAATTTAATCGTTCGATTGAGTTAGATTAAGTTCGATTAAAATTTCGTTCGATTTCGTTCGATGTGATACGCCGGGTATGAAACAAAGTATATTGTGCTCAACTTATCATAGAGATCAACCTTTTACACCGTGTACGACAATGTAACTTATGTAGCTTTGTGTAATATACAATGAGAATGTTTGTCAACTGAAAAAGCCGGCCAGTTTCATGGATTGATTTTGGAGTTTTGTACGAAACAAAGAGGTGACTCTCACGTTGTCCGTACCATGTACAGAGGTTATGTTTCAAAGAAATATATATATGATAAGCCGGGAGAGGTGTCCGAACGGAAAGGTTTGACTCGGATCGAGTATAGTATAGTACATTTCAAAATGAATTTCAACGGGTTCAAGAAGCAGGCGTGGATATTGTACAAAGCAAACAAACAAAAAAGGCTCGAAATTATACGTCGTCCAACATATACAGTACGGTAGATTTCGCGACCTCCTTCCACTGACCGTAGCCGGTCCCACCTTAGCCTATAGAGCGTATTCACTCAGTCCTGTGGGAATTAAATGACAAAGGTCGTGGCAGCCATGTTGGTGCTTTTGTACGGGGACAAAATCAGACAGCGGCCCAATTTGAACGATTTTAAAACCTCTTTGCATAGGAAAGATTATAAAGAAATAATGACCATTTAAGTTTTTATAGCATTTTATTCTTACATGTAATTTAGTAGTTCTATAGTTAAAACTTTTAGTTTAATGTAGTTAATGTTAATCACGACTCTTAGGAAGACCATGACATTGTATGATAGGATATTCGTGAGTAAATAAAGATTGATGATGATGGACACCAATATGGCGGCTATGACGTCAAGTGAACACACTCTATTCCAAGCTCTCGCGTCCGGGGACGAGCGAATAAGCGGACGAAGCGAAAAAGAGCGAACGAAGGAAAAACGAAGGTGGGGAGAGGAAAGCTCCTTTTTTCCTCTCTCCAGTCCCCCTCGTTTTCTCCTTCGTTCGCGCTTTTTCGCTCCTCCCACTTTTTCGCTCGTACCCACTGTCCAAGGGAATGGAGCAGGTTAGCCCGCCCCCACGCCCGTCGACAAACGCCTCCTTTCAAGCTGATATCCGATCTCACCCCTAAGGGCCTATTTACATGAAGAAAAGTTGTCCCTGGTAGGAGGGTTACCCTCCTCCCCGAGCCATCTTTTACCGAGCGTTTATATGAAAAAGTTGTCCCTGTTTTAATTACCGAGCCAAAACGTGTCCCTCTCGCGCTCGCGCATGCTCTATATGTTCCGACTTGTCCCTGGTAGGTGAAACAACAATAGCCAAAGTGTTTATATGGAAAAAAGTTGGCCCGCCCCTCAGGGTCACCCTACCTTCAAAGCGAGTAACCCTCCACCCAGGGTTACCCTGCCCCCCGAGCCAACTTTGCGATTTCTCATGTAAACGGTTCGCTGCTGTTTATAAAGAAATGTATGAAAAGTTCTCTCGCCCGGGGTTGCTCGGTATGGAGGGTGACCCTTCTACCAGGGACAACGTTTCTCCATATAACCAGGCCCTAAGTTGAATTGTAAAGCGCATATATTTGAACTTTGGAAAATGCGCTATATAAATACCATTACCATTATCCCTTGTGGTGCATGGTGATGCCTTCATTCCAATAATCCGCCCCTATTCTAATAAGTGTCCCTATACAACATTTGCCCCTGTTCCACTATTATTTCAGTACTGTCGTTGTGGTTTGTAGGCCAAGTTTGACAAGTACAGGGTACAATGAAGCTCCCCGTCCCGAAGGCGTACTGATTTACTATACTGCTTATACCTTCTCTTACTGTATTGTACGATTTCCCGGCTGTATTCACTTACTTGAAAAATGACTTGAGGAGAACACTTGTTGCCATAGCGACACTCAAATCAACTTGGAGAGTCTTACCCTAAAATAAAAACATACAGGAACGTCAAAATTAGGATGGGTGAAGACTCAAATAGACCATACACTTACTGCAGTCTTGTGATGTTTACAGGAAAGTTAGGTGTGATTTGTTTCATTGTTTTCCGAAACTGGGCGTGGTCCCGGGGGGTGGACTCCCATATGAAAGTGACAGGGATGCTCGTCGTCTCGTTTAGGGGCGTAAATTACGGATTTTTGTATCGCTTAGGGTATTCGAATTCAGGACGGAACGCTGATATTTTTAGCCGCCATCAATAAGGTATCGTTTAGGGTTGCACACAAGAAATTAAAGAAAAAACTATGTCATACTGTGTTGGTAGTCTCATTACCGAAGATTGATTGCAACTTAATTAAAGCGGTAACTATAACTCTTTTTTGCCTCTTTTAGAATGGTATCTTTTAGGGGTCAAATGAAGCTTGAGCCACGCCCAGATTGGTCTCCTTTAGGGTTTAATTTAAAAGTTCCGACGAGCATCCCCGTCACTTTCATATGAGAGTGCCCCCCCCCCCCCCCCGGGGCGTGGTCATGCTTAAAACAAGTGATCAAACTATGAATTATCATCTCTTTTCATTTGACGTCATCAAAATTCTAAATTCTACACTTTCAAAACATTAATCTCTATCAGAGATTATCTTGTCTATATGCAAAGTTTAGTATCGATTTAGTGCAAAACCGCAGAGGGACTGCTTTCATTCTAATTTAGTGCTTCATTTAAAAAATAAAGCATTTTGAAATTTGTGATGTCCCGGATGAACGTGTTTTGAACTGTCACAGAAAGGGACATTTTTATGTCATTTTTAATTTTTTTAGACATCATAATAACTTAGAAGTAATATCTAAAGAGCTTTAAAGTGAAAGTATAGTTAATAGAAGGCTAAATCAAAACTGGGGTATTCATTGCGGTCCTGAACCAGAAGCCAAGGTCAGAAAGAATTCCCCAGCATTTTACAGCTGGAACATACTCACTTAGACAAACGGAAATAATAACTGAGTAGTTATAAGAAAGTTACGTGTGGCCTAACCTTGATCGAGGGGGGCAAGGGTATTTCGTGACTCCGTGATTGGCCATTTCTGTGGTCCGTGAATCGTGACTTACTGAAAAACCGTTCTGTGAATCGTGATTGAAGTATATTCCGTGAAACGTGATCTGACCCTGATCTGCTAAAATCCTTCACTGTGAATCGTGAATACGTTGATATTAAAGACCATTAAAGAAAATAAATCGCGAGTTTGCGACTTATTTGACTTATTTGGCCTCACCTGATGAAATACATTGTCATATATCATCCAAAGACTTCAAAGATAAAATAGTCCGTTTCGAAACCAGTTGATTTCCTCTCAAGGGTCCTCCAGGGAATTCAACGGAAGTGACGAAAGTGCTGAGACCACCAGTGCGGCTGAGGTCAAAGATCAATTACATCAGTGTGATCGTCATGGCGGCTGATCCGGACAAAGTCTTAGCAGTTGTAGACTGCGAGCAGTCCCTCTTTCTTTCTATAAAGAAAGAAAGAGGGACTGCTCGCAGTCTATAGCAGTTGTGGAGGCAGTTATTTTCTACCACGCTGATCCAGAATCGGGAAACAATAATTTGCCGGCACAAAAGAGCATGTAAGAATTGGCATTAAAACGTCTCATCAAAATCTAAACGCCTTCACAAGATACGTGACTAGCTTTTGTGGAATAAAAGCGGAGTGCGTGAAACGTGGTCTTGGAGAAAGCTTCGAGGTGAGGATATGCAGGCTGGTAAAGGATAGTACCAGTCAGCCTAAAGCATTCTCCATCAACACACAGGAGCAATGGGATCTGGAAATGCCGATCTTAACTGACTCCACTTCATCTTCACTTTTGCAAGGTACGTTGTTTGACTTGTTTTTATGACCTTTTACAAAGTCTACAAACCGCACAAGGTTTTGGCTCGATGACTTCGATTCTTCAAAACCTTTAATAAATAAGCCGTTATTGGCTTATGAATTTGTTATGGCTAGGATCGTTAATCTCAGATAAAATACAACAGTTAACAGTTAGTTAGTTAAACCAGACACTCAAGTCCGTGCAGATGATTTACAGTCAACTTGGCACACTTCAATCAACCATCCAAGCGATTAACAAAGACATCGACGTTGATCTCCATTCTTGCCTTACCACTCAAGTGGAAAACCTACATGCTGTTGGTCATTTTAAGGATGAATTTCCTACAGTTCTCAACTTTGCTCGCAATCTGGGAAACTCTGTATACGAAAGTATCAAAAGGATTACGAGCTGGGCAGCCTACTATTTCACACATCCCACCTCCTATTATCCAATTCCCGACAATTCTATTTCATTGAAGGAAATTTCAAAACTTCCCCATCTTGGTAAAACAAGGCACTTGGATTCTAAGCAAGCGCAGATGATGAGGGAATGGGCAGTGCTGCATGGCAAGTGCGTTCGCCAACGCACTGTCAGGCAAGAAACAACCAAGTTCAAAGCTGGCACCTTACCTCTAAATATGTACCGCCCATCCCTTTCAGACTACCCCAAGGAAAAGGTTAACCTATTCCAGAATCAAATGCCAGACGCACCAATTATCGCCCATGAAGAGGAAGAGAGAGAGGAAGAGGAGCAAGAGCAAGAAGAAAACGGAGTGACTAGCAATCTCCAGGAGGACGAATATGACACGGATAGTGAACGTGAACATGCAGTGGATGATGATAATGATGATGATGATACACTGACATTCATGAGGGCAGTAACAACTCGAAGTGGACGAGCTGTGCGAGTGAGATTTCTTTCATAAGATGCACATGCCACTCAAGAAGACCATGAAGATGAACTGAAGCAAAGCGCGCTATTGTACAAAACGTGATTAGAGGTATTTTACGTTACTACGTTAACTACTTTTGAAACTTTTTGGACCAGTATTTCCGAGAATCGTGAAAACGAATTTTTTGGCCGTGTGATTCGTGAAATGCAAAATTACGTTTCGTGACTTCGTGACAAGACCCCCCCTTGCCCCCCCTCTTGATCGACCACTGACCACAAGATCAGTACAGGTACATGACACCCGGGATGACAAACACAGAAATCTCCCGACGAATTGCCGACAGCAATTGTCACTAACTCAACTAACTAACTTATTATAACTCAAGCCATTGAATACTGAATAAACTATTAAACCAAATGTTCAGCTTCTCAACAGTTGTGTTCAATTATTGGGCAAGACACTTTCTCCGGCTCCACAGGAGTCAGTGTAGATGGGTGAGCGGCGAACCTGACAAAATGCTGGGGGGGGGGGGGGGGTAATTATTAAACCAGCGATGGACTACAGCTAGCACTCCATCCAAGAGGAGTAGCCTTCTCCTAATTGCTTCATGCTACAGAGGCAGCTAGTCCCGAAAGGCCCGCATAAGTGGAGCGCGGGACGCGCGTGAAGGCATGGAGTAGGGTAAAAAGCAAAAAAAAAACACTCCCCCCTCCCTTTTTTTTGCACGGCCGCACTCACGCGCGAGTGTGGCACGCGCGTTTCGTGCTCTAACACGATCCTCCGAGCCACCTGTGACGTCAGTTTTAATACCTACAGGCAAACTACAAGGCTAGCTGCAATTAAGCTTAACGATGGTCTGGATGGTTGAAGTGTCTGAAGTAGCATTGCAAAATCATTCTGGCGTTACTGACCTTTGCAAGTTTTCCGTCAGTGCATGTGATGTGTGTGATCGTGTACGCGTGCCGTAGTTTAAAAAAATAAATTCTTGCATTTACATACCATCGGCTCCTATATCGTCGTTGTTATGAACATCCGCGAAGTCCGAGAAAGGAGGAATCCTACTAGTAATAGTGATGCTGGTTTCCAAACCGGATTTGTTTAGCATAACAGTGACCGATTTTCAGTGCGCTAACGTTGCGTGACAACTCATCCCTTACGCCGTTACGTGGTGGTCAGTGGACTCTCCTATTTCGTCAGTCTGAGCCAAACCTATTTCAATGTTTTTGCAGTTAATAAACGATCGTTATTCAAAATCGTTTGAGCTTTTCTATACTGAGAGACGGAGTGGATCTACGAGAGCTGTGTACCAGGGTAAACTGAACCTTTCACCAAACCGAATACACCCCTAAGATCAAACAATGATGTGTGTCTGATATGTCCGGGCCGGCTTCTGATATCGACATAATCACCTGTTTGTTTTACCGGTTTATAAGCTAGCCAGATTATTGGTTTAACTCCAATAACAAAACAATCCGAGATATACTGATTAATGACCCGATACAATGTAAATATTGTAAGTAAACTTTCAAGTTTTTTCTGCAAACTCACAGAAGGGATGTGACCACACTTTATTTTTCAACTGCTTAATTTGGAGGTCACAGTGAGGCTTGAATGAGTCACAAGAAACCGGAGTAAATCAGTCAGTGCAAATCAGAGAAGGTAAATTTCGTAGTCGGGAGACGGAACGGTTTAGGGAGCGGGGAGAAACGATGGTAAAGGGAGCAGGTAGAAACCTCGGGGGGCGGGGGGTACTTGACCCATGTTTGGGTATAGGGGTGCCGCTGAGGGTTTGAAAACCTGACCCTGTTTAGGACAAAAAAAAAACAATAAAAACCCCTAAAATCCCTACCCTGTGTAGGACAACATCCTCTATTTTAGGACCCTGTTTAGGTTGCAATTCAGCGAATCCCGTTGACTGATATGCGGCAAACGTCTCCGATCTCTAAGAGGTGGACATTGGGGTTTGCGGTATTGCGGTATTGGACAATTTTTCATCATGCGGTATTTCGGTAATTCTAATCTAAAATTGCGATATTGGGGTATTCTCAAAACCTGCGGGATTCGTTTTTTAGCGTCTCGGTCGGTATTAAAAATTATCCTCCATTGTTTTACGACCTTTTCGACCCTTTTCGATCCTTTTCCAGTCGCTTGTCGTTTCGGAAACGCTTCGAAACAGCTCTAAGATCCTCTAATCCGCCGTCACGCGAGTTTATATTAGTCATATTACATGAAACGTGATAACAATTTGATCGTTTTAACAATCTAAGCGGATATTTGCGCGAAATTTAACGAACAGAGTAGCAGTTTCGGTATTGTATCGATTTTTGACAAGGTATTGGACGTATTGCGGTATTTGTCAATTATTTTGTGGTATTGCGGTGTTCAGAACCCCCCAATGTCCCCCTCCTCTAAATACTGTGTAAACCATGCATATTTTTACGACGACAATCGTCACGGCAACCATACCCTGTTTAGGACAGGTTCAGAGTAGTTCCTCTCCCTTCATTTCGGAAAGGAAAGAGGACTTCTAAATGGTCTGTTTCTACGACTCTTATCGGGTTCACGTTCGCTAGTATGAGATGTCGAATATCTGATGTCAGTATGGCAGCCATTTTCAAGACTGACATCATAACAATTAACGTTTATCAAAAATCATTTATTCTGTTGCAATTCAGTAACACTGTGCACACTGAGTTGGCAAACGTATTCGCGTCAAACTGACATCAGTCAGTTGGTAAAGTCGATATGCCGGCCATTTTGATTCGCGCTTCGCGCACGCGATATGCTAATTATAACCTCGCGCGTCGTACTCGTGAAAACTGAGCTAGTGTCGATAACTAAGGGCCTTAGTTATCGACAACTCACTTCACACACTGGCTTTTTGTTATCGACAACTTTTTATGATCGACAACTGTGTCTCTAGTCTGTGGAGGCCCTAAAGTCTTGGGTTAAAATACATAGATTTTCACCTCCCGCAAATTAGCAGGGCTATTCGAGGCGGGAGGTGAAGAAAAACAAATTATAATAAGGGTAGCTAACAGTAGTGTTTTAGTAAGTAAATAACAATAAGAAAATTTCGGTATATAAATGGCGTAGAACAAAGAAATTAAAGTAGTAATTTTGTTTCTGTATAAAGTAGAGAAGAGAAAGGAAAACTTACTTACAAACTAACAAAACAAAACAAAACTAAACAAACAAAATTAAGAAAGAGATCTGAGTTAAGGCTATCTATGAGGGAATTGACTTCAACATAGTCGTCCTGAGCTGAGAGTATATCAAACATATGGTTGCGAATTGTTTTTCGGAAAATTGACTTAGGTTTGTCTCTCAGGGTAGGTGCGATATTGTTCCAGACTGAAAGTTCCAAAACGGGAAAATGAACGTCACAGTCACGCGCGAGTTCGACGCGCGCGTTTCGAGCTCTGATCACCTGTGACCTGTGACGTCGGTATTTTAATACATACAGGTAAACTGTACTACAAGGCTAGCTGTAATTAAGCTTAACGCGATGGTTGAAGTGTCTGAAGTAGCATTGCAAAATCGTTCTGGCGTTACTGACCTTTGCAAGTTGTCCGTCAGTCTATAGTTATGGCGTGTAACTGTGTACGCGTGTACGCGTGTACGCATATAATTAAAAAATGAAATACTTGCATTTACATACCATTGCATCGGCTCCTATATCATCTGATCATTGTTATTGTGAACATCCGCGAAGTCCGCCGGAAAAAGGAGGAATAATAGTGATGCCGGTTTCCCAAACAGATTTGTTTAGCATAACAGTGACCGATTTTCAGTGCGCTAACGTTGCGTGACAACTCATCCCTTACGCCGTTACGTGGTGGTCAGTGGACTCTCCTATTTCGTCAGTCTGAGCCAAACCGATTTCAATGTTTTTGCAGTTAATAAACGATCATTATTCGAAAGCGTTTGAGCTTTTCTATACTGAGAGACGGAGTGGATCTATGAGAGCTGTGTACCAGGGTAAACTGAACCCTTCACCAAACCGAACACACCCCTAAGATCAAACAATGATGTGTTTCTGATATGTCCGGGCCGGCTTCTGATATCGACATAATCACCTGTTTGTTTTACCGGTTTATAGCTAGCCAGATTATTGGTTTAACTCCAATAACAAAGCAATCGGAGATATACTGATTAATGGCCCGATACAATGTAAATATTGTAAGTAAACTGTTGATGTTGTTCAAGTTTTTTCTGCAAACCCACAGAAGGGATGTGACCACACTTTATTTTTTCAACTGCTTAATTTGGAGGTCACAGTGAGGCTTGAATGGGTCACAAGAAACCGGAGTAAATCAGTCAGTGCAAATCAGAGAAGGTAAATTTCGTAGTCGGGAGACGGAACGGTTTAGGGAGCGGGGAGAAACGATGGTAAAGGGAGCAGGTAGAAACCCCGGGGGCGAGGGGTACTTGACCCATGTTTGGGTATAGGGGTGCCGCTGAGGGTTTGAAAACCTGACCCTGTTTAGGACAAAAAAACAAACAATAAAACCCCCTAAAATCCCTACCCTGTGTAGGACAACATCCTCTATTTTAGGACCCTGTTTAGGTTGCAATTCAGCGAATCCCGTTTGACTGATATGCGGCAAACGTCTCCGATCTCTAAGAGGTGGACATTGGGGTTTGCGGTATTGCGGTATTGGACAATTTTTCATCATGCGGTATTTCGGTAATTCTAATCTAAAATTGCGATATTGCGGTATTCTCAAAACCTGCGGGATTCGTTTTTTAGCGTCTCGGTCGGTATTAAAAATTATCCTCCATTGTTTTAAGACCTTTTCGACCCTTTTCGATCCTTTTCCAGTCGCTTGTCGTTTCGGAAAAGCTTCGAAACAGCTCTAAGATCCTCTAATCCGCCGTCACGCGAGTTTATATTAGTCATATTACATGAAACGTGATAACAATTTGATCGTTTTAACAATCTAAGCGGATATTTGCGCGAAATTTAACGAACAGAGTAGCAGTTTCGGTATTGTATCGATTTTTGACAAGGTATTGGACGTATTGCGGTATTTGTCAATTATTTTGCGGTATTGCGGTGTTCAGAACCCCCCAATGTCCCCCTCCTCTAAATACTGTATAAACCATATTTTTACGACGACAATCGTGCAACCATACCCTGTTTAGGACAGGTTCAGAGTAGTTCCTCTCCCTTCATTTCGGAAAGGAAAGAGGACTTCTAATGGTCTGTTTCTACGACTCTTATCGGGTTCACGTTCGCTAGTATGAGATGTCGAATATCTGATGTCAGTATGGCAGCCATTTTCAAGACTGATATAACAATTAACGTTTATCAAAAATCATTTATTCTGTTGCAATTCAGTGACACTGTGCACACTGAGTTGGCAAACGTTTTCGCGTCAAACTGACATCAGACAGTTGGTAAAGTCGATATGCCGGCCATTTTGATTCGCGCTTCGCGCACGCGATATGCTAATTATAACCTCGCGCGTCGTACTCGTGAAAACTGAGTTAGTGTCGATAACTAAGGGCCTTAGTTATGGACAACTCACTTCGCACACTGGCTTTTTGTTATCGACAACTTTTTATGATCGACAACTGTGTCTCTAGTCTGTGGAGGCCCTAAAGTCTTGGGTTAAAATACATAGATTTTCACCTCCCGCAAATTAGCAGGGCTATTAAAGGCGGGAGGTAAGAAAAACAAATTATAATAAGAGTAGCTAACAGTAGTGTTTTAGTAAGTAAATAACAATAAGAAAAATTTCGGTATATAAATGGCGTAGAACAAAGAAATTAAAGTAGTAATTTTGTTTCTGTATAAAGTAGAGAAGAGAAAGGAAAACTTACTTACAAACTAACAAAACAAAACAAAACTAAACAAACAAAATTAAGAAAGAGATTTAAGGCTATCTATGAGGGAATTGACTTCAACATAGTCGTCCTGAGCTGAGAGTATATCAAACATTTGGTTGCGAATTGTTTTTCGGAAAATTGACTTAGGTTTGTCTCTCAGGGTAGGTGCGATATTGTTCCAGACTAAAGTTCCAAAACGGGAAAATGAACGTCACAGTCACGCGCAAGTTCGACGCGCGCGTTTCGAGCTCTGATCACCTGTGACCTGTGACGTCGGTATTTTAATACATACAGGTAAACTGTACTACAAGGCTAGCTGTAATTAAGCTTAACGATGGTTGAAGTGTCTGAAGTAGCATTGCAAAATCGTTCTGGCGTTACTGACCTTTGCAAGTTGTCCGTCAGTCTATAGTTATGGCGTGTAATCGTGACGCGTGTACGCATATAAATTAAAAAATGAAATACTTGCATTTACATACCATTGCATCGGCTCCTATATCATCTGATCATTGTTATTGTGAACATCCGCGAAGTCCGCCGGAGAAAGGAGGAATAATAGTGATGCCGGTTTCTCTAACAGATTTGTTTAGCAGTGACCGATTTTCAGTGCGCTAACGTTGCGTGACAACTCATCCCTTACGCCGTTATGTGGTGGTCAGTGGACTCTCCTATTTCGTCAGTCTGAGCCAAACCGATTTCAATGTTTTTGCAGTTAATAAACGATCGTTATTCAAAAGCGTTTGAGCTTTTCTAAACTGAGAGACGGAGTGGATCTACGAGAGATGTGTACCAGGGTAAACTGAACCCTTCACCAAACCGAACACACCCCTCAGGATCAAACAATGGATGTGTGTCTGATATGTCCGGGCCGGCTTCTGATATCGACATAATCACCTGTTTGTTTTACCGGTTTATAGCCAGATTATTGGTTTAACTCCAATAACAAAACAATCCGAGATATACTGATTAATGACCCGATACAATGTAAATATTGTAAGTAAACTAATAATGTTGACAAGCATAATGACTTCAAGTTTTTGCTGCAAAATCACAGAAGGGATGTGACCACACTTTTATTTTTTCAACTGCTTAATTTGGAGGTCACAGTGGGCTTGAATGGGTCACAAGAAACCGGAGTAAATTAGTTGCAAATCAGAGAAGGTAACGTTTTTCGTAGGGAGAAAAATGAGTTTAAAAATAAAGAGATGGGATACTTAACTGTCTGTGTTCCTTTCCCTTCATTAGAGGACTTCGAAATGGTCTGTTTCTACGACTCTTATCGGGTCTTATCGGGTTCACGTTAGTCTGATGTGAGTATGGCAGCCATTTCCAAGACTGATATAACAATTAACGTTTGTCAAATGGAGTACATGACAAACAAAGCAATCTCCCAACGAATTGCCGACAGCAATTGTCACCGTAACTTAAAGCGATAACTGTAATAAACCAAATATTCAGCTTTTCAACAGTTGTTAAGTTTCAATTCTTAGGCAAGACGCTTTACTCTCGCAGTTCCTCTCAGTCCACTCAGGAGTGTAGATGGGTGAGCGGCGAATTATTAGGGCAACCTGACAAAATGCTGGGGGGTAATTATCCTGCGATGGACTACAGCTAGCACTCCATCCAAGGGGAGTAGCCTTCTCCTAGTTGCTTCATCCTTCGTCCTCCCGACCAACCGGGAGCCGGAAAGCCACTGAGACAACCAGTGGATTCCGTCTCAAACCACTGTCTAGCCTAAGTAGTAGTCGTTTCCTTTCCAAGAGCGCGGGAGGCGCGTGAAGGCATGGAGCAGGGAAAAGAGCAAAAAAAAACCTCCCCCTCCATTTTTTTTTTTTTTGCACGCCACACTCACGCGCGAGTTCGACGCGCGCGTTTCGAGCTCTGATCACCTGTGACCTGTGACGTCAGTATTTTAATACATACAGGCAAACTGTACTACAAGGCTAGCTGTAATTAAGCTTAACGATGGTTGAAGTGTCTGAAGTAGCATTGCAAAATCGTTCTGGCGTTACTGACCTTTGCAAGTTGTCCGTCAGTCTATAGTTATGGCGTGTAACTGTGTACGCGTGTACGCGTGTACGTATATAAATTAAAAAATAAATACTTGCAATTACATACCATTGCATCGGCTCCTATATCATCTGATCATTGTTATTGTGAACATCCGCGAAGTCCGCCGGAAAAAGGAGGAATAATAGTGATGCCGGTTTCCCAAACAGATTTGTTTAGCATAACAGTGACCGATTTTCAGTGCGCTAACGTTGCGTGACAACTCATCCCTTACGCCGTTACGTGGTGGTCAGTGGACTCTCCTATTTCGTCAGTCTGAGCCAAACCGATTTCAATGTTTTTGCAGTTAATAAACGATCGTTATTCAAAAGCGTTTGAGCTTTTCTATACTAAGAGACGGAGTGGATCTACGAGAGCTGTGTACCAGGGTAAACTGAACACTTCACCAAACCGAACACACCCCTAAGATCAAACAATGATGTGTTTCTGATATGTCCGGGCCGGCTTCTGATATCGACATAATCACCTGTTTGTTTTACCGGTTTATAGTCCGATTATTGGTTTAACTCCAATAACAAAACAATCAGAGATATACTGATTAATGACCCGATACAATGTAAATATTGTAAGTAAACTATTAATGTTGACAAGCATAATGATTTCAAGTTTTTGCTGCAAACTCACAGAAGGGATGTGACCACACTTTATTTTTTCAACTGCTTAATTTGGAGGTCACAGTTGGTCTTGAATGGGTCACAAGAAACCGGAGTAAATCATTTGCAAATCAGAGAAGGTAAATTTCGTAGCCGGGAGTATGAGAAAGAAGTAAAAGGGAGAAACTGAGCTAAAGGGAAGGGAGAAAAATGAGTTTAAAATAAAAGAGATGGATACTTAACTGTCTGTGTTCCTCTCCCTTCATTAGAGGACTTCGAAATGGTCTGTTTCTACGACTCTTATCGGGTTCACGTTCGCTAGTATGAGATGTCGAATATCTGACGTGAGTATGGCAGCCATTTCCAAGACTGATATAACAATTAACGTTTATCAAAATCATTTCAGTAACACTGTGCACACTGAGATGGCAAACGTATTCGCGTCAAACTGACATCAGTCAGATCAGTCAACGCTGTAAGAGACTGTAAGAAAAACCATCACGCTTTGCTCAGAGAGTATCAACAACCATTATTTGTCATAAAATCAAAACGGTTGAATAACTGCAAGTGAGGTGGTGGGGGTGGGGGTGGGGGTGGGGTTGGGGGTGGGTACGGCTCCGCCAGGGGGTGGGTACGGCTACGCGTAGGCAAGACAAAAAGCTGAATAGTCCCCACTTGTGTTTTTTCCGGTTATTACTGAGACTTTGCTATTACCATAATTAACCAATCGAATGTAAACAAAACTCAGTCCAGTACATTCGGAATCGCGATACAACACAAACTGTTTACAGTTATATACGTGTCAGTGTCCAGTGCCAGAAGCAAGTCGAAATCGGCCGGCATCCGTTTCAAGAGACAACAGTAAAAATAACAAAGAAATTGAAAGAAAAAAATGAACGGAAGAAACCGAAATAATTCAGTGTAGATACGGATCAGTTATTTTCTTGATACTGAGTCGAACCCCGACACTTTTTCCTCGTCCAGCTAACAATTTCTCGTATATATTTTCACTGGTAATAATAAATGTCCGTCTAAAAAGAGTCTAAAAAGTTTTCACTGTGGAACATGTCCGAGTATAGGAAATCGTATGAACGCGAGTGCAATTCGTGATTTATGGGCACGAGTGATGTTTTGAAAGTTCTCAAATTGCACGAGCCTTTAGGCGAGTGCAATTTGAGAACTTTCAAAACATCACGAGTGACCATAAATCACTAATTGTACGAGCAGTTCATACGATTTTTTGTTTTATAATATTCTCAACAAAATATTGCTGCGGCCATCACGCTACTCTGCACACGAAACGCTTCACTAGTTTCCAAAGTGCTCACATGTTTTATTTGAACGAGCAGGAAACCAAGCGTGAACTTTTGAAAGAATTACAGTACTGTACGTAGTTCAGAAAAGAAACGGCAAAAACGTCTCTACTTGTCCGGTACCGTTTATCACAATTCCGTATTGCACTCTATAACCTATTTATTTATACATTCGTAGTTGACCAATCAGAAGCTGCATATTTTGTTGAGTATATTATAAAGACAGTTTATAGACAACGCATATTTTAGGTTAAAGACGGGTTGATTTATAATTATCAATAAAACGAATAAACCTGACAATATTAGCATGACGACCATGGATAGCGGTGTTCGCATTAATGGGTTTGACATCCTTGACGGCGTTTAAATTTTTCAAACTTCGATTACATCTGGACGTATTTTTTGAATGATGTTGCCGAGACAAAACCGGCGCGAGCCGGACCTTAAGGACACGTCATCTTTAACAAGGGAAGATAACTTAAAATAAAAACACCTCAAGTTTTATTAGAAAGCGTTTCACTGAGATTTGCTTCCAAATACAGTGAGAGAACTGATCAATATAGAATTGAAGATGACCTGAAAATAACATGAAGTCATGCACGGCGTAGAAGTGGCTAAAGTGCATCCTCCTAACCGTCATGTCGGGTGTTTGCAATAAAAGTTTACAATAAAAGTTATTCAATTTTACTTTCAGCTATAATTTCCGATTGCGATTGATAACATTTTCCTGATTGGACTAAAAATATTTTCCCAGTCGGTCAGGGGTGGGGCATAAGATGCAAGAAGCCAGTAGCGAAGCGAGACTATGAGTTTACATTGCATCAGCATGCATGAAATTAAACAGTGATGTTATTCCGAATTGAACATCAGGTAGAAGCTGTTTATTTGTCCATATGTTTTTTCGTTATTTTATTTTTTATAGTTTCAAATGAACGTAAAATGAATTTGCACTGCTCAGTTCATAGCCGCAGAGATAATTAAGTAGTGATGCTTATGTCTACCGTTTGTACAAGATAACTATCTTATGCTCTCTCGGTACTCTGTCGAGTGTTCGCTAGTTAAATTAAACCTGATCGGGAAAAGTTATGACTTTCTATAGAGCTTAATTACTTCAGTTATGCCATCAAATATATTGTCGAAATATTAATGTATAAAGCAACTCACCGTCCCATTTTGTCACTTAGCTATAGTCGTAGCAACCCATGAAAATAACTTTCAATATTTCGTCAGTCTCGTAAAATTTGCATACATAACTTTAACAATATCTACAGGTATGTTCCTCAGACATCATTCGTTTCGCATTGTTAAATGTTGAATGAAAAACAATGGCTTTTCACCGGCGGAATAATGAAAACTTCGACAAGCTGTCTTTCAGAACTCAGCCCTCCGGGTCAGAAAATATTTGTTCACAGTCTGTGAAAAATACTTATATTCGGTTGACGTCTTTTTGACGTCTATTTTGAAAACACTTGAGAATAATGTTTTTAAAATACGAGCCGCAGGCGAGAGTTTTATAGTAGTTTCTCAGTCTCGGCAAACGTCAGATTGCGGTTGATTCTCTTTACACTTTTCCTCAAATTGCTGGTTTGCAACCATTCCCGAGAGATTCAAATGGCAAAGACCCTGTTTCTGACCGAGTTAAAGGCGAGGTCCATAAACTTGCAAAAAAGAAGTCAAAAACGAGACCAGGGGCAAATGACCAGGCACACTTCTAATTCTGGCAATACAGTAGTACGGTTGACCACCATCCTCGTTCCCAGAGCTCCTCGTTTGTTTCCTTTGCGCAGGAAACGAGTAGCCCTGGTCGCAAGAAAAAATGATTTTTTCATTGGCTGATAAAAGATGAATGCGCAACACGAATTAAATGAATGGATGTCCGGAATTTTCGGACATCCGGTAACGGCTGAGACCAGAGCCTCCGTTTCGCCAACCACGTGACCAAAAGAAACAGAGGATCTGGGAACGAGAAATGGGTTGACCACTTACAATAGTTTGCAAATTTCGATCAAGGCTTCCAAGTCCTTTTTTTTTTTTTTTTCAAACCAAGAGCTTTAATACGAAGTGCTCCCATCAGTTTTAATGGTTCGCATCATGGAAGCAGACAGCAGTATAAACTTTTGCAGATCTATGTTAGGGTGGAGCTCTAGTAATTTCTTCTTGAAACCGTGACTTAAACGAGGGGTCTACTTTCTTTTTATATTCATTTTATATTTAGGTAACAGTCACTGAATTGTAAAAAAAATCACAATTAATTGCTTTTCGACAATGTCACCCTTGGGTTTATTTGTTTACAGCATGTAATACCCCTAGCCCTGCCCCTCAAGGGATGGAAAAGTTTAGACTTCGAGGCAGGCGAGCGCAAAGCCCGGTCGGAGTCTAGGACTGAATTGTAACTTCCCAACAAATGCACAGGGAAGCCCTGGAATTGACGGAGCCATAAAAATAATACTGGAATTAAAAAGCCCACGATCAATGGTGTTGTTAAGTTTTTGTCCCACGCGCACGCATAGCTTGGTCACATAAATAAATGCGTGACGGACGTGACTGGTGACGTTCGTTCTTGGCGTAACTTCTTGCGTTACATCCCAGGCCTCCACAAAACACTTGCGCGCGGTTTCCTCGTCTTTGGAAAATTCAGAAACCCTTGGTCTCCCTCTTGATCTGAACGCACAATTGCAGGAAGATGTCCTATCTACACACTCACTGGAGGATGTTGATGTAGTAGCGTTTTTGCTGTCGATTATGTTAAAAATTACAGCTCCAACGAATTCAAACTTTGGAAACGGAGGACTTAAGCTTACGTCTCTCTTATTTTATAAGCTTACTCTAGATTCTACGAAAGACGTATTTCATTCATTTCAAACTTTATAGCCTCATAGTTTTTTCAGTCGTAACGACACTACAGTGTATAGCTTAATATTATAAGAAGATTTCAAGAAGTGAAATTAACTCAACGATGACTGGGCAGAAATTATTTGACCTGTCACTGACCCGTCCATCATGTCAGAGCTAGAAAAAGATCGAATGGGAACTGTGCTAGCAAGGTTTTCAGGTTATAAACTCACTTAATTTAATCTTTATTGTGGTTACACGGTAAAAATAATCAGCTTTAATACAGAAATATGACATTAGGGAAAGTTCATTTACTATGGAGGGTGGGGGGGGGGGGGGAGTATGAAGATGTTGAGGGAGGCCCTGAAATTTTTGGAGCGTGTAAAAGGGGGGGGGGGGGGGGGGGGGGGCTGTGGAAAATTATGAGGTCACAGGGGGGGGGAGAAATTTATTTATCTTGATAACAGCACATTAATTTTGCTTTTTTTCTTATAAAAGATAAATTGCAAATTTCCAGCCCATACAATACACACAAATCTTTGTTTTGACAAATTTGAGCTTTGACATATTAATTGTCTGACAATTCAACAATATCTTGTTCCGAGAAACAGGGATACAAAAATTTTGGTTTTCTGGTTGAGAATTAAGGTAACTCCAGAGTTTATATCTTAACTTCCCACAAACGCTTTTCGAGTCTCAGGAATGGCAGGAAATGGCGTTTTAGAGGGAAAATCAAAACTTTCCTGGGGAACATGCCCCCATACCCCCTAGAGGCTCGCACCTACGACCCTCGTGCCAAATTATAAAGGCGTACACGCCCCCTTTCCAGAAAATCCTGGATCCACCCCTGTAGTTTGTTTTGGCTGTGAAAGATTTTTTAGAAGAGTTTCACTTTGAGGGAAACAAACTAAGGTCTCTGTTAACCTGCGTTCAAAATGGCTGTCGATGTGATTACAGCAATAATCCACTGTTTATATTATGTTTCTGGTTTTATGGAGCTTGTGATTGGTGACTGTTCTGTTAGGAAATGGGGGGGGGGGGGGCCTCTGAAATTTCAGTACTACTGGGTTGGGGGGGCTTTGAAAATTTGATGGCAGCGTGAAGGGGGACCTTGAATTTTCTCATGTTATGATGCTGCATCATTTCATACCCCCCCCCCCCCCCCCCTCCCCTCCTTTCCATGGTAAATGAACTTTCCCTTACCGTCGATTTCACTGCTACGCGACCTTTGAAATCAAAACTCACTTTGGCAATAGGCTTCCGTAAATCATGCGTACCTAATATCAAATGGCTTTTCTCCTGAAAATAACAAAATTGTTTGCTTTTGCCAAAATTTGGCTGCCTCCAAAACAATACTTCTGGTTCTTTGAAGGGACCCTCCTCCTTCCAATTGGGGGTGTTTTGGAGGGCACATTTTGAGATTTCAGGCTCTGAAAAGTACATTTTGGTGGACCCTGGAGATGGTTTTACAATGGATAATGGTGAAAGCAAAAAAATCATCAGGTCTGATAGGGGGGTCTGAACCCCCTCCCCTGGATCTGTCACTATGATTACATGTGTCAAAAATTGGATCACCGTAATTGGACACCATTCGCTCTTCGATTTAAATAAGAGTCCGAGGTATTTTAATTTGAGTCAATCTGATACAATAGACCTTTTACGGTTTCTGACACCATCTTGGTTGGGGGGCAAACACGGCAAAATTTTAATACAGTAAATGTATGGGAAAAGTGAGGAATCTAATGTCTGATAATTAACGGAAAATTTGAATCCCGAAATATTTATGAATTACAAACTCAAGATACCAGGTAAAAGAGATTACTGATCAAATTTGAGGAATGTAGCCTCCATACATTTGTCTGTAAAACTGAGCCACCGTTCGCGGGAAAATTTAGAAACATTTGTATGAAAAACTAAAATGCGATTTCTCGCTTCCCAGCACAGCTGTATCCTTCAAATTTGATCGATAAAATATTTTGCTAGGTATCTTAACTTTGTAATTCATAGAAATTACAGAATGTTAAAAATTATTGGGCATCGAACTCCAAACTTTTCCCATACATTTACTGTAAATTTTGCCGTGTTTGCCCCCCAACCAGATGGCGTCAGAAACCGTGAAAAGGTTCTAATTATTAATATTTTGCAGGAATGGAGAAAGGAGGGTCTTCCATTGTCAACAACAAGCAATGAAGCTGCAAAAATGTTTGATGCCTCTCTCACTCAGGTTGGTTTAATGTTACACCCATGTACAGCTATAGCTATTATTGTACACGTACAGTTTTTATTTTTTTTCCTGCTGCAAAATTGAGCCTATGATGAGAGGTTGATCCTAGAACTAATAAGGCTCATCTAGCAGGCGGATCACCTAGCATCATGTATTTTCCGCATTCTGTTTACATGTGAATGGTTGTACTGATCGATGTACTTGGCCTTACATGTAGTGCTAGGGCGGTGGTATGAAGTACAGGTCACAGTCACAGGTCACCCTATAAAGGCTAGCCCTAACCTAATTAGGGTTAGGATTAGCCTTTATAGGGTTAGGTTAGGGCTAGCCTTTGGGTGACCTGTGACTGTGACCTGTGACTTTGGGTGACCTGTGACCTGTACTTTTTACCCGCCGGTGTTAGGGTCAGGATCAACCATACTATGTATAACTGTAGCTGATAGACTGGATGATTCTATCGATTGGGTAGACCTACATGGAAGTTTAAGCTACATGCATGTAAACAGCCAACTAGTATGGTTAACCGCCTACCTGAATGAAATTTAAAAGGTTAAAGTCAGGTCAACAAGCCTCAATAGTTTATCTGGTCAGCAGTTAACTCCATAGCATGAAGCGACTACATGTACATGTAGGAGTATCGCAGGTAACCCCCCAGCATTTTGTCGGGTTGCCCTGACAATTCACTGGTACCCATTATTTACTCCTGCTTGGGAGAGGGGAGTCCCCCCCCCCCCCCCCATCCCCCTCCCCCTCCCGGGGTGCTAAACATATAAGAATGCATGATTTTGAGATCCAGTTCAACAAATTCAATGCATTTTTTAATGCTTCGACCTGTAAAAATAATGTACTGATTTTCTTAACACTGCAAACAGCTCTCTACAACGGCCAGCCAGCGCAATGGGGTGGAATTAACTGGCCTTTGTAGAGAGGTGGCCATTATGCAAGAAGGTTTCAATAAGAGTGAAAAGTATGGATAGACTTACGATTGGGATGAAAAATCCAGGCCGTTGTAGAGAAGTGGCCACTGCAGAGAGGTGGCTGTTAGTGGAGTTTCGACTATTATGATTTTTTTCTAATGCAGCAGCTTCAAATGGCATGGAAAAAATTAACAGAAACTGACAGTTTCAACCTAAATAAATGGATACCAAACGTGTTTTCCACCTATCGTGGATGATCCTATATTTTAATATGATTGTGTTAAATAAATTTATTTTCAGGTGATCGCACATCTTGAAGATGACAGTGTTGGTGGTTTAGAAGGTTCAGTGACACGGATGCTTGAGGCAGATCCCGATTTTGGTAAATACTGTATAAAAATTTATATATTAATCTTATTTGACGGAACATTAATAATTATTATAATACAGCGGATATTTTGCGAGTTGCATAGTATTTTTCTGAGCCCCTAGGGGCGAGGAAAAATGCAAGCAATGATCAAAATGTCTCCATGTATTACATTGTTAAACCATCGAATAACGGATTTATTATTCCACCAATATCCTAAATTTCCAAAGTATACAATGTACTGGTACGGCTTGAAATGTCCCATATGAGTTATTTTACTTTATTTATTTTACAGAGTAGGATTTCCATGTTACTACAAATGTACATGTACCATTATCAAAGCATTGCAAAAAAATTAGCTATTTTATCCCAAATATATGCCACCACCCTCTATAAATTATGAAGATTGGGCAAAGAACTATAATTTTTATGTGACTAATGTCCTGTAAATTTTCGAGCTGGTTTGAATTGATGGGACTAGTCTCATGGGAAACAGCTATGGCCGGCCCTCAAATTGTGTTAATTGTCTCATTTGTGTACTGTTTGTGGGACTATAGTTCCCGGGGGGGGGGGGGGGACTCCCATATAAAAGTGATGGGGGTGATCGCAGTACCTTTTAGGGGTTAAAATTTGTGGTTTGGTACCGCGCGCGCGCTTAGGGCGTTAAAATCTAAAATGACTGCTGTTAGAGTTATTCCGGTACCTTTTAGGGTATTAAGCTGGAAACAAATATATAACAGGGACTAGTTTTTGTTTTAGATTATTGGTACCTCTTAGGGGTGAAAATGAATTCGAGCCACACCCACAAAACGAGATTTTGGTACCTTTTAGGGGTTCTTTTCAAAATTTCCGGCGATCACCCTCGTCACTTTTATATGGGAGCCCCCCCCCCCCCCCCCCCCCCCCCCCCCCCGGGACTATAGTCCCCGCAACAAACTAAGAAACCAAAATTGGACTGTCCCCACAACTTAACAGCATCCCCTAGTGTGTACTCATGCATGTACACTCAAGGTATAGTCTAACACTAGCTTGTCCCCAGGACAGTCAGTCCCTGCAACCAGTATTCAAATGTAAACAATTCAATAACAGCCGGGACTCGATTCTCTCCAGGTATTCAGACCTTAATGATTCCAAACCATTTTGTACTAACCTTCATTTTCTAAAATATATATTATTATGCCAGAACTTATTATTATTAGAACATAAATTATCTGATGATCTTAATTCTTATTACTAAATTGATTTTTATTGTGTTAGTTATGGGTCATGTCTTGGCAACTGAACTTCAGATCAAAAGTTCCATGGATGTTATTCAATCTCTTGCTGCCAAAAAGAACCTTACTGACAGAGAAAAGCTGCACGTAGATGCTGTGAAAGAGTGGTCTGCTGGGTGAGACAATATTGTACAATTTAAACCCTTGGGAGGAACTGCTATGTATGTCTCTTTTGACCCTGACTAACTCTCGCCCACCCTCTGTTTCTCTGACATATCGAAGGCAGCATAGGTTTAATTAAGAGAACAACAGTACTGACTTCACCTTTACCTTGCTTACAAGAATGGCTAAAAATCTTCAAATTATTTTGATGACATCACATGAAAACACCCTACACTGTACCACCTGAAAATGTCGACCCATTAGGCTGTGGCGAAAAAACTTGTCTTTGTTGCATGATCCAAGTCCATTGCGTCCATCAATTGGCAGTTATATGTCTAATCTTTGCTGAAGAAGAATTTATAAATAGGCATTGTATGGACAGCTGGTGACAATAACAAGTACATGCATGCATCCAGCCACATCAATGTACATGCATGTACTTAATTTGACTTGTAAAACCGTAATATATGATATCATTGTATTTTTTCCTAGAAATTTAACCAAGGCACAAGATATCTGGGATGACATTGTTGTAGAATACCCCACAGACATCTTTGCACTTAAGATGCTCACAGAATATAGTATATTTTTGGTCCAAAGGACAGGATAAGAGATAGTGTTGCAAGAGTTTTGCCGCATTGGAAAGGAGAAATACCATTATATGGGTAAATGATTCAGCGAAGTTTAATAATAATTTTATTTATAATAAAGTTGCCAATGTGACACACTCTGATTGGTTTACAGTGTGCATGCATGTGTACAAAGCATGGAGCTCATGAATGCTCGCGCCATCCACCAAGATTGTTTTGAAACTAAAATGCAAATTTGTGAGGAAAATCGCAGATTGTTTATCATAAAACAAAAAAGCTTCAACTATGCTCTGTTCTGTGTCAATCTCAGTAGAGCACTCAGTCTCAGGAAGCGGCGAGAGCACTCAAGAAGTAGGGAGAAACACTTGTATCAGCTCGTGTTTCCACCTACACTTCTTTCATGCTCGCGCTGCTTCCTACTTGCTTTAACATAACAGAACAGCACAGTTGAGGCTTTATTATTTTGAACTGATCAAGGGTGTTATAAAAATATACACAATAATTATTAATAGTACGGTAACCCCGAAGTATGTTGAGTATCAACCCCCTCACTCAGTACAATGTAAGTAATGACACCCCGAAAGTAACAACAAGTTTAACAACCTAGTAATTTCTCGAAAGTAATAACCCCGGGTTTGTGTGCTGGCCGGGGTCGTTGTGTTGTGTTCTTGTGTAATTAAGGACGGTGCCTTCCTATTGTTACTGCGCATACGTTCTGCGCAAAATTTCTCGTGTCATTAGCGCGCGCTCGAGCGCGCGCACATACAGAACATTGCAAAATCTCTTTAAGGCTAAGCTCGGCAGGGAAATATATGGTCGTTTTCTTCATATAACTTACAAAAACGCGTGGTGACCCCTACTTTTTATGTTATAAATGGAAGCGGTAAGCCTATTAAACATATGATTAATTTTTTGTTGTGTGCAAAAGTTATTTAGACTGTATTTTTGGTATACCAGAGGAGAGCTGTCAGGGTTGATAATGGCTACGTTGCGATGATTTTTAATTAAAAAAAACACATAAACAGTAGTTATTATATTACCATTTGTTAAGTATTTTAAAGCTTTTTTATATTTATTGTTGCTTTCGTGTATGTCAAGGCAAATCCAAAGAAATCTGCGAAAAAATATGTTTTAATTTCTTTTTACCGAGAAAATGCTATTTCAGCATTTTTTTCCAGATTGAAGCTTGATTATCTCTGAAAAATGCGTGGTTACCCCCAATTTTCTTTTTGGAATCCAATAGCCCTTGCTAAGATCTGCTTTTCCCGCATAGTCATAAACCGCGCAAAATACTTTGGTATTAGGACTGGCACGTCCTTAAGACACTCAACTCTCACAGTCCGTCTCTCCACCCAGGAGTAAATGGGTACTGGAAAATTGTCAGGGCAACCTGACAAAATGCTGGGGGAGTGGGGGGGGGGGGGGGGGGGGGAGTGCAGGGTACCTGCGATGACTATCATCCCATCCAGGTAGAGAGTTAGTGATCATGACACTCCTATTTGCTTCATGGTATGGAAACTGCATTAGATAACCAAATTATTGTTTAATAAAGTGTACATGTACAATACTTATTCATGCAATCAAGTTTTCCTAAATAATTTTAAAACTACTGCAGGTATCTCTTTGGTATGCATGCATTTGGTTTGGAAGAGACAAATTTCTACAGAGAAGCAGAGAAACAAGCTCGTAAGGTATGCACATACATGTATGTATGTCTTCATCACATAAATTAGTACATCTCAATAGCTTCCATTTGAATTGTCACAGTACACCAGGGTGTCATCCACTGAGTTAAATTAAGTAAGAGCCACATTTGAATGGTGACACACCCTAGAGTTTTATCCACAGACAAGTAGCTACATGTACATGTACTGTAGAACCACAAATTACTGATGACTTAAGATTTGGCTCCTTAACTTGCACAAACTCCAAAATAGGGTGAGAAAAAAATTAAATAAATATAAATTGATTACTCAGAAATTTTCACTTAAAAAAATAACTATCTATTTTCAAATAATTATTGTACTCTATAACTGAGTGAAGTTGATTTTTTTAAACAGGGATTAGAGCTAATTCCTAAAGATACCTGGGCAACACATGCATTAGCTCATGTTTATGGAGATGGAAGGCCGACAAGATGAAGGAATTGAATTTATGAATCAAACAGTGGAAAACTGGAAGGTGCATTTTTACTTCAATCTTTAATTGTTCGTGTTTATGTGACCAGCCCTCTCAAAATGTTTTGTAATAGTAGGCACTGCATAAACAGGAGTACAGTGAAACCTCCATTAAGGGAACACCCTTGGGACAATGAGAGGTGTCCCTTTAATAGATAGAGGTAATTCTAGATTACAAAGATTATATAATGAGCGTTAATTTTGCCGGGACAAAAGTTTGTGTCCCCTTATAAATTAAAGTAGGTGTCCTCTTTATGGAGGTGTCCCAAAGTAGAGGTTCCACTGTGGTTAAAGTTGGCAAAGGCGAGTCCTCTAATGTCTGTTAAGGGAGACTGTCCAGTGTGAATTACACGTAAATAGCAAATAATGGACTGCATGCGCAAAATCGCTAGTCTCCTTCGCAGCTTAAGTAGGAAGAAGGCGAAGCATTGCGTGATGAACCAAGTAACGGCTGCGTAAGGTGACTACAAAATTGCCGGCTGTTGGCACATTTTGAGAGGGCTGAAAGTTTGGGAAAGCTTAAA
The DNA here is from genome assembly GCA_029204205.1 of Desmophyllum pertusum. Taxonomy (NCBI): domain Eukaryota; kingdom Metazoa; phylum Cnidaria; class Anthozoa; order Scleractinia; family Caryophylliidae; genus Desmophyllum; species Desmophyllum pertusum. The sequence goes on along the minus strand of MU825434.1, from coordinate 330,740 downwards.
ACTGATGTGTATAATTTCTCAAAAAATCCTGGCCATTGTAGAGATGTGGCCCTTTAATACATGACTCAGTACATACAGTACAATGTAGTGGAGGTTTGACTGTAGTAAGTAAAATAATACAGTATAAGGTCGCAAGTTTTTTAATGCAAGCTCAAATTACATTTCTTTCTTCACAGCCATGTGAGTCATTGGCCAGTCATAATTTCTGGCACTGGGCTTTGTACTATGTTGAAAAGGTAGGTTCTCCACAGTTTTTGTCTGCTTCGCTTCGCTTAGGCCCATCACTCCAAAAGTAGCATAGGCCATCAACAACACCTTGCTAGCGAACTCAAGCTTGGGCTGTCCGCTCGAAGTCCTTCCAGGTGGAACCTATCATCTTCAGCTCATCAACAGTGTCCCGTCGCCAGCTGTTTTGGGGATGCCCTCTCTTCCTCATTCTTTGATGGGTCCAAGTCAGAGACTGGCGGTGATGTTTGTTGGTGCTTTTTGTAGGGTCTGGCTAGCCTCCTCGCAGACGTTCTTTGGGCTCGTCACGCAATCTTCTGCGAGGAGGCTAGGGTCTGGCCAATCCAGCCCCATTTTCTCCTTAGAATTGGACCTGCCAACTGATTAGTTTTTTGCCAAGCACCATAATAATTTTATCTATCATTATTTTATAAACATCTTATTGTTATACTTCTTCCAGACCAAGTACTGTTGTTGTTGTTGTTGTTGTTGTTGTTGTTGTTGTTGTTTGTTGTTGTTGTTGTTTGTTGTTGTTGTTGTGCTTTGTTTGTGGAATCAATATTAAAATCAATTAATTATCAACTTTTGTCCTTGCTTTAAAAAACATGTTCAACTGATTTTTCTGTCTCTTATTTGTTTACTGAATTCAGGAGACTATGAAGGTGCCCTGAACATATTTGATACAGAGGTAAGTTCTTCTCTGTCAGGTCACCTTGCCTCATTGCTAAAGGCCTGGTCAAAACGGTCGCAACATTCTCACAACATTTGTTGCGAGCCAATGTTGTGACCGTTTGACCACCCCTCACAACAATGTTGTGAGATGTGAGATGTTTTGAAGAGTTTGAATTCATTTAAACTTTGTCTCAACATCGTCACAACATTTCTTTTGTTCTTGAAATGTTGTGAGGTTGTTGTGGCCGTTTGATCGGACATGGTCACAACAAATGTTGTGAGAATGTTGTGACAAATGTTGTGACCGTTTGACCGGGCCTTACCTCATTGATTAAGTTCCTTCAGTTTAGAACTGTTTTCTCCCAGCTGGGTGTCCTTAATCCCCATTTTTCTGGCAATGCTCTAAGGTATTCAACGCTATAAAAAAGGTTAAGTCTGTCTACAAGCCAAGTGGCTTATCAGGCCAACACTTAACTCTGACTAGGAGTATTGCTACTCCCCCCCCCCCCCCCCCCCCAGCATTTTTTGTCACGTTTCCCGGTACCCATTTACTCCTGGGTGGAGAGAGGTATTCTAATTTAAATTATCTAAAAGAATAGTCGAAACAGAGGTTGAGGTCACTGAGAAGGAAACCGTAGCCCGCCCACTTTCGAAGGACATGCCAAAAGTCCTTACTTAGTCTATACACTTTACTCTCACAGTGCCTCTCTCCACCCTGGAGTATAAATGTACCGGCAAATAGACCAATTTCGATATATTAATATTCTAACTTGGCTCCGAGGCTTAGGGGAATAAAACAAAAGAAATCGACAATAAATCAGATCGAGGTTGAGGGATGAATAAATAATTTATTTTGTTTTATTCCCCTAAGCCTCGGAGCCAAGTTAGAATATTAATATATCGAAATTGGTCTATTGTCAGAGCAGCCCATTCAGGATGTAGCAATACTTCTAGTCACTACATACTACGGAAACCGGAGTTAGGTATTGGCACTGATGAGGCAGAGCCACCTGGCTACCAACCCCTCAGACTGGAATAGACTTTAACTTTTATCGTATACCTGCCAACTCACACACATTATGGGTGTGTCACACGCCTGCGGATCGAAAACATCGATCACACGCATACAGGACAATTTCACACGCCTGACTCGCAATTCCTGACTACTTGTTCATACGTGAAACAATTGGATTCAATTTCCACCCAAAATAGTCCAATGAACGGCGCTAAATGTCGCGTTTGAGATAAGCGTGATCTTGGCAAGATCGCGCCAAGATTTTGAACTTCGCACCGCGACATTCGGCAGCCTTCGGAAATCATCGGAACATCTTCGAGAATGTTCGGAAGTCGTCGGAAACATATTCGGCAATGTTCGGAAGTTGTCGAAAATTTTCGGAAATTAATTTGGATACGAAAATCACACGCATTCGACTAAGGAAAAGTTGGCAGGTATATTATCGTCAAGATGGCCACGCCCAAACCAACTGTGCCACTCCTACTCCTTTTGTAACTTTTTGTAATCACCAATAAAAAGTAAACATTGAGTTGAGCTACATACCGCTAAAGTACGCGCGATCCTTATGAAATTTGTCTTCAAACAAGCCCAAAATTCGACATCGAGCGCCGCCATTTTGAATCGTACTTACCAGCCTGGCCGCATATACGTGACGTCATTCCGTCCAACTTGAAATTGGCGGGAATCTCAAGCACAGCTGGTGCATGCTTTTCGTCGAAAACACGCTTGGTTTTGGACGGAATGACGTTACGTATACGTGGCCAGGCAGCTATAAAGTACTATTCAAAATGGCGGCGCTCGATGTCGAATTTTGGCTTCAGTAACTCAACTTAATGTAAACTTTTCATCGGTGATTTAAAAAAATCATACTTTTTGGAGTGACCTTAGCTTGTCCTTTAATAGCAGTGCTATTGAAAATTGCAGTCTGTTTGTATGTATGTAGTCGGGGTTGGATATAAAAATCCTAAACGTGTCTGATGCTGACTTGAGTAAAAATATTCAGTACAAACGTTTATGACCGAAAATCGTCAGCCTTCAAATTAACAGTGGTGTTCAAATCAGTATCTAACTTACAACCAGGCTCGATTTTCCAGCCGTTTTGTGAGCCCGCGTTCCTCGCCTCACACCACGTCACAGACAAGCGATACGGACCAGTGATCCAGCCGTTAGTTGGGAGGAGGATGCAAACCAGACTCCCAAAACGGCTGGAAATAGAGCCTAAGCTTGCACGTGCTGGCTGGCAAATGTAACGAATGATCGATACGGGAGATAACAAATAACGCGAGTGACTTGCACATTTCTGGAATGTCAATATGCTCATTGCCCGCATTGGGGTCTTTCTGAGAATGCCAAGCCTCAAGGAAAAGTCTCTTGTGTTAATCATGCACTTTGTCGACAATAGTGGCATGATCAAGATCCATGTTATGGACAAACTAATTTGTGTTGTCGCGTCCATACTCCTTTCTTAGCTTAAGGTCCAATCAAAACGGTCACAACAATTGCCTCAACATTCTCTCAACATTTGTTGAGAGCTGATATTGAGGCCGTTTAACACCCCCTCTCAACAATATTGAGAGGTGTTGTGACATGTTGAGACGAGTTTGAATTCATTTAAACTTTGTCTCAACATCTCTACAACATTTCTTTTGTTCTTGAAATGTTGTGAGGTTGTTGAGGCCGTTCTCAACATCTCTCAGCATGACACAACAAATGTTGATACAAATGTTGAGACCGTTTGATCGGGCCTTTAGTTGATTTTGGACCGTCATTAATTTTCTGACCAGCTGGTTGTAGCCTGCGAGTAGGCTCTCTGTTCTCTCTCTCTTATAAATCCTTCAATGGAGAGCCTGGTCGCACCGCAGGCTAAGCAGGTCATTGTTGTTAATTTTCATTGTTTAACTTGCAGATTGCACCAAGATGTAAATCAAGTAACACTTTTCCCTTGTCGGACGGCTCATCTCTATTGTACAGATTGAAATGTGAAGGTCGGTCAACAACGCACAGTCATGTTTATTTTATTATTTCAAATTCTAATACCGCAGAATCCCGAACGCAAGGAGGGTCGTTACTTTCGGGTTTAGTAGCTTCTCAGATGGCAACTTGCAGGTGGTCGCTACTTTCGGATAGTCAAATCCTGTTAAAGGGGCTATGTCATGCAATTTTTAACAATTCCTGTTACACACAAACTACATATAAAATATATTGAAACCACTAAATAATGGTTTCAAACCATAGAAAAACATAAAACAAATACTAGGAAGCCGCAATGAAGTGCGGATGGTCAAAATTGGACAAGATTGAAACGGATTGCAAAAAGGTTAACGAGACGGTAAATAATGCTTAGAAATCATCTGTGTTTGTTATGTTACTAGTACCAACCACCGACATATCAGTCTCGATAATTTAATACGCGTACCAAAATTGCTCGATTAGCTATATAAATCGACATGCGAGTGAAACTCATTTCCATACGAAAGGTTTTGTACCAGGACCCGTTATGAAACAGAGGCAAAGTTGTAACTCTTTAAAATCTCACATAAGAGCGAAAAACACAACTTGAGAAAACATCGCTTGAAAATAACTCGATCAATATTCACGTTTTTGGATAATTGTTTTGGAAAGAAATGGTGAATTTTTAAGCTTGGTAAAAACTTGGTAGACATTATTCTGTCAGTGTCACAAACTACTCGAAAAATAATTCCGAGTTCTCCCAACAGGAGTCGAACCTATGACCTTCCGCACACCGGTCGGACGCTCTACCACTGAGCTACAGGAGACTCGTGGGAGCTTAGGCCATGTAACTTGGCTCAAATGTGACAAACTTCCCGCATACTGCTAGGATTTAATAATTACTGTACTAAAAAAATTCAAAAGGTACATGTACACGGTAACCTTAAAAAATAACAATCATGACAACTTTTGAAATCTTATTTTGCCAGGAGTTGATGTTGGTGACAGATGGGATCAGCTCTGTCAATGTTGGGAAGGCCACGCAAATGATCACTTTTTGGTGAGTGCAGGGACTGACTGAAAAGTCCAGGAAAAATAAAGTGCCATCAGCTGGCTGTTTGTATGAAGAAAGTAATGACGCATAATCTGTCCAGAAAAATTATATGTCTGCTGTTTTATGCATTTAGTACAAGAGAGGATAATCTAAGAGAAGTATTCTATGGGTCTCTTCCGTTATGATAATTTGTTGAAATCTATTTTTAGTTTTCAGTCCATAGCTGAGCTATTTTAAGAGCGCTACCTGATTGGTCAGTTCGAGTAACGTGATGCCGGAGCCTCGATCAGAAGGAAATAAAAATAACTTTCACAGCAAGGCGCACGGAGAATCCTTCTCTTAGATCATCCTCTCGTCTCTTGTAAAAGACGGGACGAATTAGAGCGGTTTTCAATTGAGTGTCGTAAAACCAAAACCAAAGCAATTACAATGGCCAATCACAAAAATGTAAACAACGGGACGAGCCAATGAGAGCTTGAAGCAAATACACGTAACCGGCGCCAAGCGCGGTATTGGTTTTGGTTTTGTATTTGATTGGTTGAGAAGGTGGCGCGATCATAGAGCGTAGTAAAGCAAAACTAATTTAAAAGTAATTCTGGATTACTTTCGACGCTCAATTGAAAACCGCTTTAACTGATGTACTAAGTCCTTAGTTCGTCGTTCAAGACACACAGACAAAGTTCGTCTTAACGCATTATCCGTCTTGCGCCCGTCATTATACTGGGACGCATAACCATACAGACGCATAATTCGTCCGATGCCCGCGTCGCGTCTTTATACACACAGACGGATTATCCGTCTCAGCCAAGTTCGTTCAAGATGCACTAAAGCAGATAGTTCATCTAGACGTATAATGCGTCTTGTGCCCGTCCTGAGAGGTATAACCAGACAAACTAAAAAAAAAAAACTGCCCAAGTTCGTCCAGACGGATTATGCGTTTCTTGTATAAAAACGGCCATTATGTTTTCCAGGCATTTACTGACAGTCACATGATTATGAGCACGTTTGGGTGCAAAGAATGAAGACTTGACCATGAAGCTCTTAAATTCTTTGAGAAAATATGCGAGGTATGACATTAACAATAATTGTTACATTTTTCAATTAGATTATGAGCTCGGGATTTCTATGATGTGATGAGATCGAATAATCTAATTGTTTTATTATACAAGTCATAATAAAACGAGACTCGCAGCTCTAAATCCTCCTCCGAAACGTCGGAGAAACGAGAAGAAACCGCCATTTTGTAGACGAGCTCCAGCCACTCGTATACTAATGCATTGATAGTAACGAGTAGCTCAGCCAATTAGATTGCCGCATTTGCGTTAGTGTAGTCAGTCAGTGATACAAGGTACTCAGATACTGTATCATTTTGACGTCAAAATAGTATTGTATTAAACACACAAACCTCGTTTGGCGTTCAGTTTTGTACTTTGCTCATCTATCGTTTGTTTGTTTGTTTGTTTGTTTTTCAGAGATGGTCAGGCCCTAATTGTGAAATATCTCGTGAAGTTGGTCTCGCCGTATGTGAAGCATTTGTGGAGGCTGATAAAGTACGTGTGCATCTGATAGCTGTCGTAGAGAGTGACCCTTAACCCTTTCACTCCCAAGAGTGCACTATGGAACAAAATCTTGAATGCCATTTTGCAAAATTGTCAAACACAAACAGCACCACATGAAAGTACTGCTCAATAGCTTTCATTTGGATGGTCACACACTAGAGTTTCATCCACAGACTTAAAAGTTAGAAACACCTTGTATAGTATAATAAAACAGTAGTGTACCACATGAAAGTACTGTGCAACAGCTTTCACCTGAATGGTAACACCACAAACTTAAATGGTACAATCACATTTATTGACTCGAGGTTTGACTCTGGGAGTGAAATGGTTAAACAACTTTGTTGTTGCCATCAAACCAAGTGTAACAATTTTACTCTCTGTCTTTTGCAGGGAAACTTTGATAAGGCCGTGGAGATATTAAAACCTGTGCGTTATAAAATTGATCTTTTGTGGTGGAAGTAGAGCTCAGGTGAGGATTAAAACACTTAGGGCCGAGTCTAAGTAGTTAGTTTGCTTAGTGTGTGTTATACACCTTGTAAGCAGGGTTTACTGTAAATTTATGACGTTAACACCTTGAGACTGACCAGTGTTAGGCCACGGTTTTTTAAACCACGTCTAAACCTTGTTTAAATATTCGGCCCTTAATGTTTGAGAAGTGGCTAAAACAAAGTGATCATTGTCGATAGACCACTGGTCTTCAGTCAAGGGGGTGGAAACGTAATTTCCTACATTTTGGAGTCATTCTGAGAGGATATTGCCAGGGAGGGAGGGAGGGGTGGGAGGGCGGGTTGGAGGGAGGGAGAGAGGGACGGATGGATGGTTCGCCAAGTTTATATAACAACGAGATAAAGGAAACAACAACATCCTTTGTATTTGGACTCAAAAACTAGCTGTTGCACAACTTTAATTGACTGTCACATTGTTGTATGAACTTGGAGTTTACCTTTATTGTCCAAAAAAAATCTGACTAATTTCCATAAAACGATGGAAACTGGTCAAGATCCGCATTACTAATACCTGGTTCTGTCCACTCTAGCGTGATGTTTACGAGCTGTTTTTTGATACATGCTGCCATGCAATCGCCACGTAAACAAGATCAACAATTTGTCAGGTAATGGTTCATCCCGCACAGCGGTCTAACGCAAAAATTGTATTGTAATCATCTGAATAAGAGAAGTTTTAAATCTCTGTGGATGTGTGACCAGTACATTCGCAAACCTTTTCTGTGATAGGCAATAGCTGTTTACTACAATACTATTGAACCATCATTTACATATCCCAAGCTTTATTCTAAAAGCTCTCGTGACTTCGACCTGCCTCTATTGTTTCAGCACGTGGTCGCTTGCGTAAGCGACCAGCTCTAGTTAAGACCCGGTCAAACGGTCACAAAATTTGTCACAACATTTGTTATGACATGTTGTGACATGTTGTGACCATGCCGGTCAAGCGGCCACAACAACCTCACAACATTTCAAGAACAAAAGAAATGTCGTGACGATGTTGAGACAAAGTTTAAATGAATTCAAACTCTTCACAACATCTCACAACATTGTTGTGAGGGGTGGTCAAACGGTCACAACATCGGCTCACAACAAATGTTGTGAGAATGTTGCGACAAATGTTGTGACCGGGCCTTTACGACCACTTTTTCAAATTCCCCGAGGTGGTCGCTTACGAGAGCTTCGACTTGTTCTTTATTTTTGCTACTTAATGGACCTGCCTGTTTCGCCTTCTCGTAAGATTGTAAGGGAGATGTGGAGTGACATTTCCTAAAAGGGACATTGTGTTTCCATCAACTACCGGAGGAACATAGATCATCTACAAGTCTTTACCATCTTTTTTTACTTATTTTTCAGATGTCTCATCGCTGAGAGAAAAGCCAAAAGAGACAAAGCACCTATGACAGACAGATTGATGGCCAAAGCACTTGCACTTCAAGTGGATTAGAATGCATATGGTTGCACCGACATACAATTTTAATTTTAATGACAAAAGACACTATAACTCCCGGTCCAATAATAATGGGAGTGGACCAAACGAGCAAATACTCGTAACGACTCTCGAGAAACATGTGAGCAGGTTCAAATTCGATGAGAGTAGATGAAAGTGCATGAGAGTTTCAGGCCAAACGAGAGTGAGAGTTTGAACTTTGGCCAACTCTCATCCTTGTTTGGCCCGGACTTAACTCCCTAGGGCAATTCAGATCTGTATAAATCCCTTGAACTTTGGTCTAACACGTGTTTAGGTCTTGAGGCCGCGGCAAATTTAGGGAGCAACCACACTCTAGGGAAACCGAAAGCTTGAACCTTGGACTGGCACGTGATCAGGTCGTGACTGCAGCAAATTCGTGAGCGCATCACGTCGACTGGAATGATGTTGAATGAAAAGCTGTCACTTGTGGGCTTTAATAAAAACATTTAATGACCGGCCCCAGGGAAACAGTGAGTTTTGCTTCTCCTTATGTTCCGGAGATGCGGTGACGTAATGGTTAGCGCATTGGACTCCGGTTCGAGCGATCGGGGTCACTGTGTTGTGTTCTCGGGCAAGACACTTAACTCTCACAGTGTCTCTCTCCACCCAGGAGTATATATGGGTATCAGCGAACTGTTAGGACAACCTAACAAAATGCTGGGGGTAACCTGGCGTTGGACTAGGAGACTAGCATACCCACCCAGAGGAGTAGCAATACTCCTAGTCAGCTTCATCCTACGGAAACCGGGATAAGCTCCAGCAGTGTGGCCTAGAGTAGTTTGGCCCCGAACGGCTTTACCTAAATGTTCTCTACGGCTCCATCTCTGTTTTCCTTAGGTTAAGTGTTCACTGACCACATTCTGACTCGTTCAAACTGATATAACTGCTTTGAACATTTCTTTTAGTTAGGATTTCTGCAACCCGTTTTTATCTTGTCCATTTAGCAACAAAGAGTGTTTGAATGAAAAGTAATAGAATACGTATAGAGGGCTTTCAAAAATGAAAAGCATCAAATAGGATGGCGGCTGTACATTTTACCACAATTTCTTGCGAACCTAACACAGCCAATAGGCACATCTGAAAGCCATATTTTTGCTAAATTTGTCCCTATACTAACAACATTGTGTATGCTAGGTTTGAAGTTTTTATAACTTTTCTGTGCGTTTTTATGAGCGGTTTTTTTTTTTTTTTTTTCACAGCCCGCCATGTTGGTAAAAACAATAGCTTTTTATTCCCCAAGGTCCCCCAAGCCTCGCATTCAGACGTTTCAAAACGAGTTTACGCGTGGTTTCAGATGCGGAAACAAAGGTTTTAAATCCTCTGGGATTTAAGATGGCCGCCGTGTGATTAAGGCCCATAGCACTTCACGGTTAACCTGTCATATTGGCATAACAATACATTTAAACATAGAAGCGAGGCAATTTCGAGCACAAGCTGTAAAACGTGATTTTCTTGAGCTCCTTGCCTTATGTTAGAATACAAACAGTTTTAAAACAGAGAAGAACTACATATACAACTTTTTTAGTTAAAGTTCACCGTAAAGATCGTAAGACGACCTCTCTGTTACTTATGCGAAACTACTCTTTATTAATAGAGGAAACTTGTTTTATACTTCTTTCTAAAAAAACGTAAACTAAAAGAATTGTAGTTCTTCTCCATTTTAAAACTGTTTTTATGCTAACAGGGTTTAAGGTAATCTCGCACCCAGATCACCCTCTGTCAGTGTCTGACAGAGTGGGATCTGGGTACGAGATTAAGCCTTTTATACCGGAACTTCTTTTAAGGAGCTCAAGAAAAACACGATGTTTTGCAGCTTGTGCCCGAATTTCACACGCTAACCGTGAAAAGGGCTATTGCACTGTATTTTACTTTTACTGTACTTACATTGTCGTACAGTGAGTTTCGTTCTAGCTCCATACGTCTGATCATATACCAATATTTTTATAATTCAAAATGTTGGTACAACTTATTAACAGATCTTTGCTACTGTATTGCAATAATATTATTGTTTTCAATTGATAAAATAAAACATTATTCGACTATAATTGTAGCTTTTCATAAAAGTGACACTTGAAAGGATTTCTTAAATGTGATAATTCTAACTATTTATAAAATGACACTTAACAGGGCAAGGATTCTTAAAAGCGATACTCGTAACTTAAGTGACACTTTTAAGAATTCTTAAAAGTGGCAATTACAACCTTTTTATAACGTGACACTTTCAAGGATTCTTAAAAGTGATACTTTTAACTTTTATAAAGTAACATTAAAGGATTCTTAAAAGTGACATTTGCAACTCTTCATAAACTTGACACTTGTAAGGATTCTTAATTGCGATACTTGTGTAACACCTAATTTGTATATGACTCTTAAAATTGATACTTGTGAACTTTTTATAAAGTAACACTTTTAAGAATTATTAAAATGACAATAAAAACCTTTTTATAAGGTAACACTTATGATTCTTAAAATGGATACTTTGAACACTTTAAGAATTCTTAAAATGACAATTACAACCTTTTTATAAGGTAACACTTAATATATGATTCTTAAATTGATTCTTTGAACTTTTTATAAAGTAACACTTTAAGAATTCTTAAAATGACAATTACAACCCTTTGATAAGGTAACACTTTTTTGATTCTTAAAATTGATTCTTTGAACTTTTTATAAAGTAACACTTTAAGAATTCTTAAAAATGACAATTAAAACCTTTTTATAAAGTGACACTTGTAACGATTCGTGGTAATTGCAACGTTTTGTAAAGGTGAAACTTTTAAGGACTCTTAAAAGTGACACTTGTAGATTTGGTTTCTTTTCCAGGCACTTAGAAGCATAAATACAATGTTTTCAAAGAATTATAAATACTCTAAAGTGTAGTCTGCGCCTTGGGTAGTCGGTTGGCAAGGTTAAACGGGTATATCGTTGAAAGCTACTTGCTTACTAGAAAGGCTTATATTAGTGTTAGCGTAAAAGGTTGTCGTTGAAATGCAGTCTATAAATGTACGTTGAGACAGTGAAGATATTAATTTTCGAGAGATAACCTCGATGAGTGTGAAATATAATAAGTAAAAACAATGGTGAACAGGTAATTTATTACAATGCTTCGAATGGTTTTCCTATTTCTCCCCGCCCCTGTCTTCTCCCACCTCCTGTAGACTTCCCATGCCCTTTACTGATTTTACTCCCAGGTGTACCCCCTACCGGTACCCCCCTCCCCCACACACACAAGGCTAACCTTAACTGAGTGACACTTTTTATAATGACATTTATACGAATTCTATTAGTGTTCTCTCTCTCCAAAAAAGGACAGGACATTTTATAACCTTTAAAGAAACTGCAATTTTAGGCTACGAGTATCGCCTCCCACGAGGTGTCGCGTATCCTCGTAAGAGGTGATTTCCACGCGCTTCCCGTCGCGCGCGCTCGTCCGCTCGATCCCTGAGAAAAATGAGGGACTACTCGTAGTCTACTGAAATTTTGAATTTGTGTCTTGATTATGGAAGAAAGTTTTGCGAATTACGGTATATCAGAACATTATGGGATCAGAACTCTTGGACGAGCTAAATATCGATGAGTGTCTTTTTAGGCAGTTTACAATCTCGTTCCCAGAGTCCTCGTTACCCTTGTCCGGCGGTGGAGCGGCCAACAAGGAGCTCTGTAGGGGAAGCGATCCGCCATGAAAGGATTCTTGGACTTCCGGCTCTACTGCGCATGTGTTCGACCCCATGTTTCAACTAACGGACGCCAAGATTCTTGGACTTCCGGTCTTACTGCGCAAGTCAGGCGGATCACTCTATCCCAGAGGTCCTTGTTGGCCGCTCCACCGCTGGACAAGGGTAACGAGGACTCTGGGAACGAGATTGGGCAGTTTACTATGCCTGCAATGGAAACATCACATCACAAGCAACAAAGAATTTTAAGCATAGTACAAGGTTTTTCATGATTTTGTTTTTATTTCCAAACACACCCAAGTGAACTGTTAAACGACATTCTGACAAATTTATTCAAATTTATTATTTCCTACCTAGATTTGTATCTTTAGGCCCGATCAAACGGTCACAACATTTGTCACAAAATTCTCACAACATTTGTTGTGAGCCGATGTTGAGACCATTTGACCACCCCTCACAACAATGTTGTGACAACATTTCTTTTGTTCTTGAAATGTTGTGGCCGTTTGACCGGGCATGGTCACAACATGTCACAACATGTCACAATAAATATTGTGAGAATGTTGTGACCGTTTGATCGGGCCTTTACGTGTGAAAATATTGTGCGATTTAAATATTTATATTTTTATATTTATAATTTTGATACTGCAATAAAGTACTACTGGAGGCTGCTCTTTCGGCAAATAAAGCCCGACCCTGGAAAATTGTCCGTGAAATAAATAATTGCCCGATAAACGAAGTTTCGAGGGCAATAACGAAATTTTGAGGACTATTTTGAAGCCGAGGGCTTTATTAGCTGAAATAACAGCGATCCAGTATAGTACTTTATTGGTGTTATAATCCTCCAAAAAAAAAATATGCAGTCATTTTACAGCCAAATCTTGCTGGTTTAAAAAGGTTCACCGCGCGAACATGACGCTTCCAATTTCCATTCATTGATTGGTCAGGTGAAGTTTTCGGTGATTTTTATTGGTCCAAGGCACGTGAACAGCAAATGCCACGCACGTGCTTCTCTACTAGGGCATCAACACTCTGAACTGGACATTATCGCGTGCACAGCTGGTAGCTGTTCACCACGTGACCTATTTCGACCATTCCGCGCTGCAGAAAAGTTTTTGGTGGGTTAATATAATGGTCGGTAGCTTTATAGACTGCTTTTAGACGTCTCCTAATTCCGGCTTCCCGCGTATGGTTATAAACTGTCGCGACTTGCATGGGTGTCAATGCCATATTTGGGTTGATTCAATTTGATATTGGTGTCTAATATTTAACCCTTTCACTCCAAGATTCAAACCTTGAGTCAATAATGTGTTTGTAACTTTTGAGTCTGTGGATGAAACCAGTGTGTGACCATTCAAATGAAAGCTATTGAGCAGTACTTTCTAGTGGTGCTGTTTGTTTTTGACAAGTTTGCTAAATGAAATTTAGGAGACTGACGTTGACATTACTCAGCCACGTGTAATGCTAAGGCCCTCGCCATGAGTCGGTCTGTCATTGGCGCCTTTTCTTTCATGGCTTTTCTCTCTGTTAATAGGCTCCTGGAAAATAACATTGATATTTTAAAATTCGCATTAAAATTACAGTTTAAAGAAATCTTCCACTGTTGGAACAAGTTTAGTTACCATTAAATTGATGGAAAAATAATCTAATTTCAGTGGTTCCAAATAACCCGTGCGCTGCCATCTTGGATTTTATGACGATTCCTGGTTGCCTCTTTTGTAATACAAAATGGCGGCGCGCGGGAAATTTAACCCCCAAAATGGCGGATATTCAGTTCTAATCCAATTTTTCCAATTTTTTTTTTCCAATTTATTTTCAGTTTAGAACACTATCTCCAACAATATGACGGCATTTGTCTCAACAGTGGAGGGTTTTTTTATAGCTATTCTTCCCTGTATTATTTTTTACGAGCTCTAAACTCAAACATGTGAATGAAAATTTATATTAATTCAAAGAAGGAATCTCACTTACATAACAAATACAGATGATTTCTAAGCATTATTTACCACTTTTTTCATACAAATGGACTTAAACTTGAAAAACGTCGGGCCGGTCGTTTTTCAAGTTAACCTTTTCGCAATCCGTTTCAATCTTGTCCAATTTTGAACCATCCGCACTTCATTGCGGCTTCCTAGTATTTGTTTTATGTTTTTCTATGGTTCAAAACCATTATTTAGTGGTTTCAATCTATTTGAACACTAGTTTGTGTGTATAAACAGAATTGCCGAAAATTGCGTGACATAGCTCATAAAGTGTCACGTTACCTAACCAACTGGTGATGCTGTTTTCGCGGGAATTCAGCGCTGCGTAAATCAGGAATAAATTAAAGACGTCTCGCTGAAGAAGAAAACAAAAGAGAACAATAAACCGTAAAATTTCGATGATAACGCCACCCCCCTCCCCCACTTCAGAAATAAGCCTTCTCGAAAATAAAGCCCCCAAATCTCAGACGCAAACATCCTTCCGATGATAAGCCTCCCCCCCCCCCCCCCCCCCCCGAATATAAGTCCATGGGTTTCGCTCCATATTGTAGAATATGATTTCTATTTTACGTCCTTGCAGTATGTTCAGATATTTGTGATGTTCATTTGACGACTATAGAACTTGTGCTGTGTTGTGTTGGTATGTTTACAGAGATTTACCATGCAGTAAATATTCTTGTACGCACCGAATTTTGTTTTTCAAACGCAACATTCCCAGCAATTTTGTCAGGTTGCCCTGACTATTCGCCGGTACCGATTTATACTCCTGGGTGGAGAGAGGCACTGTAAGAGTCAAGTATCTTGCCTAAGAACATAACACAATGATCCCGGCCAGGGCTCGGACCCAGACCACTCGATCCGGAGTCCAACGCGCCAACCAGTAGGCCACGGCGGATCTAAAGAATAGGTCACAGTCACATTCACAGGCCTAACCTAAACCCTAAAGGCAGGAGCATATCACAGGTTGATATGCTCCTGCTAAAGGCTAACCCTAACGTTACGGTTAGGGCTAGCCTTAGGGTGACCTGTACATTAGATCCGCCGGTAGGCCACCGCCTCTCCCAGGGTATTCAGGAAGGGTTATTATCGGTTGAGATTTTTTTTCTGGGGGGGGGGGGGGGGTATTGTCAGGAGCTTTTTATTGGAATTTTACGGTATCCACACCTGTGCGTTGCTGCCTCCAATGTTGACGACTTTTGTAACGGAGAGGTTTCAAGATTTCCACGGCGTTATCGAAATGTCCCTGTGAGAAAATGTCAGCCTAGTCAGTAGCGTTTGGTGGGCGTGCAATATTAACAATTATTGGACGAGGTTGAGCAAAATATCGTGATTTGTCAGTGGCGAGCAGATCAATTATTTGCCGAAACCGAAGGCTGAGGCAAACAATTGATCTGCAAGACACTGACAAATCACGATATTTTGCGATAACCGAGTGTGATTGCATGCTGTACCTTATCAGCTTGTTCAAATGCTTCACAGACGGCCAGACCAACCTCTCTGGATACGTCACAGTTAGTTCCTGAGCCATCTCTAGAGAATTACACAACGACAAAGATTTGGTTATCTACCGTAGAATTCTGAAAGTAACGCCCCTCCCCCCAAACAAAAAAAAGTAGCGGCCAAAGAAGACTGGTCGTAACAACGGGGTGGCCGTATTAAAGGAGTGGCCGTATTAAAGGAGTGGCCGTAAGGCGGGGTTCCACTGTACCACAAAAAATAATAAAATTCATTAATGGGTCGAATATTTAAACGAAGTCTAAGTTAGGCCGTGGTTTAAGAGACTTTAAAGAGGTCTAAATCTACTTATAAGCAGGTCAGTCTAAGTAGCTAATTGTTTTTTTAGTCTGTATTATACACCTTCTAAATTAGGGTTTACTGTAAACATAGTTAATAGAGCGAAATGGTTATGAAGCCAGGCAAAGTTCTTTGTTATATCTTTTTGTTCGCTTTTTTGGCCTTGAACGTGCACAAAACCTGACAAAATACAATAGGTGTTTACGTGTGTTCAAGCAACTAACCAATAGAAACGTTTCGGTTACGTAATTCATGCATAATGTATGAGGCGCAAAATAAAAGACTGTGCACGGTAATGGACCTTCCAACATAAATCTTGACCTCTTTGTTTTGCACCTTTGAAGTTTGCCGGGCTTCATAACCATTTCCCTCTATTAAAGGACACTGTCCTGGCGTATTTGCTCAAAACTGTTATAAATGCATGAAATGGTCCCTAAATCTACTGTGAAATAAGAACTTAATAAACTCTAACTAATGATAAAAGCAATTTATTCAAGAAATTCCATACTGCAACAAAATGTTTGCAAAATGTCAAAGATTTCCGAGTCAAATTTGAAACTTTGAAAACTGACATCCTGACGTTTTTTTCAAAAATCCATATTGCAATCCATTTCCATCCTCGCTGTCGTTCGTCATCCTCACTTCCTAATGGGTTCCTGTCATTTGTCGAGTGCTATTCTACAGAATAAAACCATTATTGTTCAAATTACTATGATCTAGATATGTTTCTGAGCTTCTCCAAATCATGCTAAAATCGGGACAGTGTCCCTTTAACTATGCTGTAAATGACGTTAACACATTGAGGTTGGTCAGTTTAACCTCAAGTTACGTTTTTGTTAAACCCGTCTAAGCCTGGTTTAAATATTCGGTCCAATATTGTATTTAATGTAATGTTTTAAGTAATGCGATAGGTACATACCAATACAACTTAGCAGTGAATAGGATATTGTAATTGAAAAATATCTCTCATATTTAATTTACAGCAAATACTATCGTGTCCAATTTTCATGAACATGCAATGAAATAATAATAACTAGAACGTGAAAACGTTTCACTGTAATGACTGTAATACTACAGAAAATTCA
Organism: Desmophyllum pertusum; assembly: GCA_029204205.1. Taxonomy (NCBI): domain Eukaryota; kingdom Metazoa; phylum Cnidaria; class Anthozoa; order Scleractinia; family Caryophylliidae; genus Desmophyllum; species Desmophyllum pertusum. The sequence continues at coordinate 313,759 of MU825434.1, read as the reverse complement.
TTCCAAACAGGGGCGTAGCCAGCTATTTTCCCCCCCAAGACAATCATGATGGGAGGTGGGGGGAGGTGGGGGGGGGGGGGGGGGGGGGGGGATATGAAGCGAGCGGCGATTGGGGGGTACGGGTTGGTTGTGTAGTTGGGGGGTACGGGGGCCGTTACTTTCGCAATTCTACGGTATTTTGAAGGAGAAGCTCACCTGTGACGGGCTAGCATCGGGGAGTAGCAATAAACCAGCCTAGTCCCTAGTCGTTCTCTTTCTCTCTCGAGCGACCGCGAAGTACACGTAAGGACCTGGGAACGGGTTTGCGAGGCGTTCCAGCTCTGTGTCATTCGGTGACGTCATGAAATTTCGCGCCAAGTCACAAATCGAGTAAGCGGGAAGGGAACGCCTGGGTACTAGGCTGGCAATAAACATAATAAAACGACGAAGTTAATAAAACTCCACTACTAGATGTTACCTGACGTAGTCTCTCAGGGATGTCATGAGTTTTAATGTAGCATCTTCATTCTTTGCTCCTAATGTACACATCAGCATGTGGGCATCGTTAAACACCTGACAAAAGACAGGACATTGATGCAGATGAGAATGCGTACTGGACGAACGACATAGATGTACGTGTAGCGCTTGTAGCGGTGTGATCACTCTAGGGATCGATAGTTAATTAAGGCTCTACATTAAGATAAAGCCGCACTCGAGCCAAACTGGTCCACACTGCCAGAGCTTATCTCGGTTTCTGTAGCATGAAGCCGACTAGGAGTATTGCCATCCCCCAACATTTTTGTTACGCTTCTCTAACATTTCACCAGTCAGTGAATTATCCATAATAGTGTTCAATATGTCCGTATTTATAGGCGTCCGTATGGAGAGATTCGACTATAATAACCAATAAGTACAGAAGATGTCTTAGTCAAGATAACATTGATTTATAACCAGCCCTACAAATTTTAATTTGTGACAATAGCGATGCGCATTTGCACAGAAAATGAGCAATAATTGCTAATTGTTTCCACCCCTTGTCCCCTTGTCTTACCAGGAAGCCAGATGCGAGAAGAGTGTTCCAAGTGAAACAGCCGTACGTAGACAGGGCTGAATAACGTCTGCGCATGCCCCAAGCGCTTGCCAGGAAACCATAGCAACAATATAGGTAAAATGGCGGATTTTCAAAAATACGAAACACTGCAAAGGTTTTCGCCTAGGATAAGAGTTTGCCTGTAAAGTTAAGCTTTAAAATCTTGCAGTGGATCCGCCTGTGACTGAGTGAAAACATATCTTTTGAACACCAGGTTTTTTTTTTCTGAACACTCGCTGAAAAATAGCCACGAAGCGCCCCACGATGTCAGAGTCCGCGAAAATGCAGAAACGAAGCAGTAATTATATACTCAAGTTTTCTCTTATTCCACGGCATTTCATGGCGAAAAATCTTCGATGTAAACTTTGAAGTGTTCAAATTATTATTTGCGAAAGTAGGAAAAGGAAATATTCCCGTTTTGGAGCGGAAATAAAAGACATTTATCTCTCCTTGCCGTCGTGTTTCAAAACATGAAATCCCGCACATGCGCAGACGTTATTCAGCCCTGTCCCGTACGTACCAAATATGATCATCGGTGTGTGACTCCCACAGGTGATACAGCTCTTTCCACCGAGCCCCAACATCAACGCCTAACAATAATAAACATCCACATGTTACTCAGGGCGATTTTCAATTCATTGGCGTAACGTAAAAGCTGTATTTAGCCCCCCCTCCCTATTAAGCCCCCCTATCTAATAAGCCCCCCTTTGGAAGTCAGATGTTGTAATTAGCCCCCCCCCCCTCTCTCTCTCTCTCTCTCTATTAAGCCCCCCCTCCTTCCGCCAGGCTGATGTAAATGACTTTTCAGCAATATTTTCTGGCGTTTCAGTCACTTTGTATTTCCAGAACTATCGTCGAGTTAGGGTATAAATGACGTTTCCTTTGTAAGACGGTCATACATAACCCATTTCTTGTTCTGTTTTAGTTAGTGGTGTAATACTAAAGTTTGAAAAACTAATATGAATTTTCTTGAAAATTTATGATTTGAAATAAGCCCCCCTCTCTATTAAGCCCCCCTCCATAATAAACCCCCCTTCTTGAGGCCTGAAATTAAATAAGCCCCCCGGGGGCTTAATAGAGCTTTTACGCTAAACCCAAAGCAGTTACACTAGCCAATTACAACAAACGAAATAACAGAACGAACCAATGAGAACTCGTAGCAAATACACGTGACCGGCGCCAAGCGCGGGAAAACGCGTGCGACCAAGTCGCGATTAGTTTTGGTTTTGCATCTGATTGGTTGAATAGGTGAGTAAGGCAAAACCAAAGTAATTCAGCGATTATTTTCGACACCCATTTGAAAACCAAAAACCCTTACTAACTGAATAAGCCTTCCATAAATAAAAATATCCGCTGAAAGCAAAAGAATAAATTGCTACTAATTTCGCTGGCATTAGCTCCCTGAAATGATCTACAATAAGCGACAGAAGTGTTGAAACACTCGTATCCCTTGAAATGTTAACCCCCCCCCCCCCCCCCCCCCCCCACCATATGCATGGGAACTTGGTATATTTTGGGAGATTACTCAATAAGACTTCAAGTAGACAGTTGACAATCCTCGATCTAGAGCATTTAAGTTCTCTCCCTACCCTCACCCCCTGACTGACCCTACCCCACCCCCTGACCAACCTCACTCCCCCTGAAACACTATGTTGATTATCGACTCGGAGTTGATAATGGTAAATTAACCGCCGTAGCGAATTTCTAAAAGCTGACGTTTCGAGCGTTAGCCCTTCGCCTGACCCTGGTGTATGCCAACCTTCCATTTGAAGTCTGTAAAGAAGTGATGAAGCGTCCACCAAGTCTAACATGGCTCCAGAGTGGCAGCGCTTCCCAACCTTGCAACAACAAAACAAGAATAATGATTACAGTCGAACCCCTATTAAGCGGCCACCCTCGGGGAAGTGGCAAGTAGCCGCTTAATAGGGCTTAATTAGCATAAGGCGTGTTAGAAAACCAAAAGATAAGTGACAACGGAATCACGTCAAGACGATAATAAACATGTGTTTGGCTGTGTTTTAATAGGGGGTGGCCGCTTAAAAGGTGGCCGCTTGATAAGGGTTCGACTGTATTCAAAACAAACAAGAATTTTCGAAGAAAATATAACCGGGCTTTTTTTATCAAGCAAGCAAGCCGTTTTACCTGCTTTCTTGCTTGAAATCTATCAGATTAGTCACGGCAGTCACGCTGAAGTCTGATGTTTGCGTATAGTGCCTACTGTAATTTTCTTGCCTCTGAGCAGTCTTTGAAGATCATTCCTCAATATAAAGCCAAAGTTGAATAAGAGGAAAAAACACGACAACATAGGTACGAATCGGTGTTGAACCATCAATCGCAGACGTTCCGCGTTGCACCATCATCATTCGCAGCTATTCTAGTCACAGTTCGACAAATTGCGTGAGTCAAAATGTGATATTGTAACGTAATGGTTGTTATTTATAAATCTTCTGCATACAAGGAAGTGAATTGCTGCACCAACACGAAAAAGTAATGTATTTCACACTAAATAAACAGCAGAGTATTCATGTTCAAATCAAAAGTAATAGCTTGATATGAAATTTGACCTAACGGCGACCCTGGTTTATCACAGACGTTGACTCATGTGACCCCATGACGTAATCGTCCTTATTTAAAAATCTGCATTTCTCAGCAAGTTTCTGTTTTTCTCAGAAAATATACGGAAAAGATATGTATTTCACACAAAATGACAATTATTTAACAGGACAATATTCATAAAATATCATTTAGGCAAAGGATGACCCTGTGCGAAATCTAACGTAGCCTTGATAAAACATTGATCTAATGGCGCTTCCAGTGTATGTGATGTACGTACGCACCTCACAGACAATCTCTTCAAGTCACGATTCGACGTGACCCTATGACGTAATCGTCCAAATATAAATCTGCACGTCTCAGCAAGTTTCTGTTTACATAAATCTGCGAGTCTGGGCAAGTTTCTGTTTTCCTTTTCGGAAAAGAAATGTATTTCACACAAAACAAACAGGGCAATATTATGACCCTGGCGAAATGTAACGTAGCCTTGATAAAAAATTTGATCTAATGGCGCTTCTAGTGTATGTGATGTACGTACGCACCTCACAGACAATCTCTTCAAGTCACGATTCGACGTGACCCTATGACGTAATCGTCCAAATATAAATCTGCACGTCTCAGCAAGTTTCTGTTTACATAAATCTGCGAGTCTGGGCAAGTTTCTGTTTTCCTTTACGGAAAAGAAATGTATTTCACACAAAACAAACAGGACAATATTATGACCCTGGCGAAATGTAACGTAGCCTTGATTAAAAAAAATTGATCTAATGGCGCTCCTAGTGTGTCCACCTAGTAGTGAGTACAATGATTTAATATTTTGACGAGTCAAACTCACCGACGTTGCGAAATCTGTACGCCGCTCCGATGTGTTTTACGCGGTCCTAAATTAATATCTATTTGGACCAGTCCAACTTTCACATAGGCTCGATTTCCGCCGCTCTCTCGAGTCTGGGCTTCGTTCTTCCCCGAGAAAATCTTTCACAAGGCGAATACATTCATATATATTCATACTCACCCCTAGCTCTCCTCCTAGCACTTTGGCGGAGTAGAGGTATAAGAGATCGACGACAAAATAAAAAAAACAGAAGCTATTTTATTAACCGGGCTGGGCCCCAGGCCCACGCCCGGTTAATAAAAAAATGGCGCACGTATTTGCCTGATGTAAACATGCACGAGAAGGAGTTTAAGATGTTTTAAATTTTATGATTCTATGTGGACGCTTATTCGAGAAGGGGTGCTTAATCGAGTACAGTCGACGCTCCCTTTGCAACCGCTCTCGTAAGCGACCAGCCCTAGTTACGACCACTATTTTGAATTCCCGAGGCGGCCGCTTACGAGAGCTTCGACTGTACTTCAAACAAAGAGCAAATAAAATGTTCCCAAAATAAAAAAGTTTCATTTTAATTTTTTAACCAAAACGCTTATAAATACATTGTCTACATACCTCCTCGTCATAAATGTCCATTGCAGCTTGATGCTCCCCCTAACAATATATATTATTATGTGATATTTATTGATAATTACCTTTCCCACGGCTACTACAAGCTATAAGTATACAAGGTAATACCGGCTAGTACTATTTCAAAATTGACCAAAATATCACGAGCCGCTTAACGGCCTCTAAAGGGGAATAAGTAATTTTTGAGGGAATATTGTTTATGTGGATGAAGGGCAAGTCAAGAAACCTCAGGTTCCAACTCATATTTCTCGTGATTTATAGTTGCAGTCAGTTTGTTTATCGACATCAGAAACTATCCTCCGAATGTGTACAGGGAGTGTTCAAATCCAAAAGCAAAAATTGACAAATTTGTCGTTGCAGTTCACATTCTCCTAAAACCCAGAATTTGGTCATTTCACTTTCATTGTTGCAGAGACGGCGGGAAACTCGAGCCGGAAATACGTCTGCGTTCGCAGGCTACTTTGCAGAGGACGGCTAAGAAATGTACCAAACCGTATAAACGCACGTGCAGAACTATTGCAGTACTGCTCATTGAACGTACCTTTTGTTTAGCAACGTTCTCGTTGCCGTTGTGTCGTGGTTAAAACTCCCCTAGTTAAGTACTACTACAAATTTTATGTTACCTTAAGGCTACTATTTATTGCGATACTTAAATTTTGTGATTTGGGAAACTGCGTATTTTGCGAGTGTTTTAATTTTGCGATTTTTCAAAGATTTCAGCGCTTGAGAAAAAAAAAGAACAAGCAAGAAACAAGGCGAGAATTTGAATTTTTTTTTTATTCAACGATATTTTTGTTAAGGTAACACAAAAGTAACGCACTAAACTCAACAAGAACACTTTGTCAAAAGGAAAAAAACGCCCTTTTTTCTTGCTTAAACTGCAAAACAGGGTAAATTTCGCGAGTAGAAATTACTGCAGCAAAAATTAGATTAGTTACTGCAATAAATAGTAGCCAACAAAAAGGGCATCATTTCATTTGTAATGAATAGACTATCGCTGTTTACCTTTTCAATGTGATACAAAGCCCAGTGCCAGTAGTTGTGACAAGCCAGCATAGCTCCCATCTAAAGAGTGTCATACAACAGACAAGTTCACACATTTTTTCCCGCCATTTTGATTGAAGTACAAAGATGGTGCAAAATACAATGCTTGTATGGGAACAATTTCTGTAAAATTTCGTTTCTGAAATGTTCACATTAAATAACTTTAAGGGACAGACCATTTTAATTTTGACAGGAGGGTTGGGAAAATACCCAAAAAATTCCTGCATAGCTTTTGCAGAGGAAAAAAGAATGCACAGCGAAACGAGGCAAAGGAGTATCTTGCAAACTAGTTTAAGAAAATTCATGCAAAGCATTTAGTCACAAAAATAAAATTGGGCTACAATACTGCCCAATACTTCGCGGTCAAACATAAAATGATCCATCCTTTAATAAGATATCTGGAAAAAAATATTGACATTCTAATAAACAAATCAAAAGTCGTTGCAGTCTAGCAAAACTGTTAACTTTCTTGTTCAAGCAAAACAGCAAGACGTACCGGCATTTATATAATCGCTGGAATGGATAATATCAAACAAATATTAACTTGAGTTGCCTTACCGTCCAGTCATTTATTGTCTTGCTTAGAAATGAAATTCCATCATCTTGACGTCCCTCCATCTCTATAACATGAGCCTCTGCGTGAGTGCACCAACAGTCCCTGGGATTCAATTCTAAACCCTAAAATTGATGCCATTTAAAAGGTCTTTAGTGTCTACACTGTAGGTGGCTTATCAGGTCGGCGCTTAACTCTGGTTTCCTTAGCATGAAGTGACTAGGAGTATTGCCACTTCCCATGGATGGGATGCTAGTCCATCCTGGTTTCTGTAGCATGAAGTGACTAGGCGAGTAGGAGTATTTGCTACTTCCCCCGGATGGGGCTACATGTAGTCCATCGCAGGTAACCCTCAGCATTTTTGTCAGGTTATCCTGGCAGATTCGCCAGTTATACTTCAGGGTGGAGAGAGGTAATGTGATTAACCCTTTCACTCCCAAGAGTGCTAAGTTCAAAACTGAGGAAAAATCTTGAATTTCATTTTGCAAAATTGTCAAAAACAAACAGCACCACCTGAAAGTACCCGCTCATTAGCTTTCATTTGGAATGGTCACACACTAGGGTTCCATCTAAGACTCAAAAGTTAGAGTTCATTTATTGACTCAAGGTTTGACTCTGGGAGTGAAAGGGTTAAGTATCTTCCCAAGAAAACAACACAATGACCCCGGCCAGGGCTTGAACCCAATCCACTCTCGCTAAATAAAATAGCCTACCCCCCTCTCTATTGAGCCCCCCTCACACGTGCTTTAAATAAATAAGCCCCTGGGGCTTAAAAGAGGATTTACGGTTATTTTATTAAGCCACTTATCATGGCATTTTGAGCTTGTTACTGAAGGCAGTAAATCCTACCTTTAATGCATGCTTCTCAGCCTCTTTGTAAAATCCTGTTTCTACCAAGCCAAATGCATACATGCCCTGGAGATATCTGGTGTTGACAGAATGGTGACATTAAATTATTCACCAAGGAATAAGTGGTTTAAATAATATTAAGATTGCTTAATAATAATGTTGTGTTTCTAGCATCATAGGCATGCAATGCGTGCAAAGGGCTACATCTACATACCCTTCAGTAGCCTGCAGTGCAAGCCTATATTGGGCGAGTAGATCATTCTGTAAAGTTGAAGATCTATGCCATTACACCAAGACTCACCCATAAAGTGGTATGTCTTCTCTCCACTGTGGAAGCACACGAGCAATAGAATCTCTGATCTGGGACTGGTAGCCAAGATAGAAGTACGAGTCATGGGCCATTTTCACTGCAAACATGTCAGTTGGATTTGCCATCAATATATCCTCCCAGGTAAGACAAGCTTGTGCAGTATTTCTAAAGGAAAATTACTTTTTTTTTTACATATTTTTCATTTTCCTTAAAGGTTATTACAGTAATGACATGTACAGGGACCCTGTGAGGGCACTTTAATGAGGGGAGGGACTGGATAGGAGCTGAATAAGGAGGCGCAATAGCTTGGCACTTTTAGCGAATCGATCATGCTTGAGATGCAAAAGTCAAGAGGTCAAACCTGACCACGTCCGAGTAGTGAAATGTATGTCCTTGTGCAAGACATGTTTAATACCCTGAATTAATACAATGTAGGCCTTATAAACAGTGTTTCTCTGCTTCACTGCCTCTTTCTGTGTAGTGTCTATGATAGGTTGAAGTTTCACGTGTAAGACTAACAACCAATCAGAGACACTACACAAATCTCTGTAGAGCTAGCTACATCATGAATGAATCAAGGCGGATGCATCAACTATCTGGCACTCTCTTGATTTTTTTTAAATTTATTTTTTCATGCAGAGAAAAAAGGCACTTTTTGGGTTACGTTCTGGGACGTTGGACTTTTTTGGGTCTAGTTTAGCCTAATGGGACTTTTTGGGGGTCTAAAAATGTGGCATCATTTGCACCTCCCCATCACTAAATATACCTGTGAGTATTCCCTCTAGGGATGTTTTACTCCTGGTTCCCACCCCTAATGCTAAGTGGTTGCCGCCTCTTTGTGCTTTTTCTATTGCAAAATATTATTTCTATTTCTGCTGGTTCCTGCCACTGCACCACCTTTGGAATAATGATATTGTTAATCCCAGCCGCTTCCCGACCTCTCTTTTCCTTCCTCGCCACTTCCCCCCCCTTTATTCCTGAGTTCCTGCCCCCAGTGTTTACGCAGACATAATTTGCCAAAGAACTTGCACATCAACAATTTAGCTGGCTTTGAGTTAAAAAGATTTACCCTTCTGCCCATTCTTTGACAGCCTTGACGTGCAGCTTTTCTCGATTTGTGATGTTGCTTTTAGCAGCTAATGACTCCAGTGCATGCATATTACTCTTTAGTTCCTGATCTATGTGAATCCCTTTGCCAGATGATATCAGATCCAAACCACAGGAAAACACATGACCCATTACTGAAAAAATAAAAATTAATTTTACTTTAGTTACAATAATGTGAAGGTCTGGGTAACTAAGAATTTGCACAACACAATAAATTCTGAGCAAAAAATAAATCACCCAAATTTTAAATCACCCACATTTGTCCACAGGCCTATGATGAAAATCTTTGAATAGTTTTAAATCTTTCTCACAACCTCTGAAATTAATCTTCCAGATGTGAATGCTCTACAAAAATAAGCTAATTAATATTCTTTAGTTAATAATTAACCTACCAAAATCTGGATCCGCTGCTATCATCTTGGAAATTGAACCCTCAATCCCATCAATGTTAGGATCATCATACCATCCTGTGTACTAAAAAAAAAAACTGTGATCAGCATCTCATTTCTCATCAATTCAACTACACAGGTCGCGAGAACAAAGGAACAGATCTCATTGGGGAAAACAGGCAAGAGGAACAGTGTGATTAAGTTGACATATTTTGATGCTAAAGTACATCTCGCAGATGTTCCAGCCAACAATAGAGATAATATAAATTAAAAGCACCACATTATACACTAAAGAGATACGTGCGGTGTGGGAGAAGTAGTGGCCTAATGGTTAGTATATAATTATATTGGACTCTGGATCAAGCGGTCTGGGCTCCAGCCCTGGCTGGGGTCATTGTGTTGAGATACACTTTTAACAGGTAAATGGGTACCGGCAAATTGTCAAGGCACTGAGCAACCTGACAAAAATGGTGGGGGGGGGGGGGGGGGGGGGGGGTGGGAGTCATGATGATGGACTAGCATCTCATCCAGGGGAGTAGCCGATACTCCTGGTCACTTCACCTGCCATGGAACTCAGTCAACTTTCAGTTGATTATTCTGCATTGGATATCGCAAAATCTCATCCAATACACAGCAGGGCTGTCATTAAGCTTTGAAGCAGCCGGCTACACAAGGAAAGTAGCTGGTCATGATCAAAATACTCCAGATAGCCTGCCGTAGCTGTTGTCTTTTAGTCATTTTCAAACTTTGAGTAGCCGACCATCTTCGCTGCAGTTGCCGGTCATAATAACCGGTTGCCGGCTACTAATGACAGCCCTACAGCTACCAATAAATAAACTAATACTAACCTGTGTTAAACTAGCATCATACATTTTTGCTGCCTCATTACTCATTGTTGTCAGTGGCAACCCTTCACTTCTCCAAGCCTTTAAAAGATAAAAGGCACATGATACATGCATAAGTCATGACAGATTATATTTGGGCTGTATTCCGTTATATTAGGTGAGGGGTGAGGGTGAGGGGGGGGGGGGGGGGATGGGGGTGGGAAGTCTACGGGAGGTCCATGGGAGGAAAGAGAGTGGCAAGCAGGCTTCTCATGGTGGTTCAGGAACTAGGAGAAATCGGAAAAAATTCTCAATTTCATTAGAAAAAGCACAGGCGGAAACCACAACAGAAGATGTGGGAAAGTCGGAGTACAAGGTATGGGAAGAGAGAAGTTCTGAGTTCTGAGCCCCCCTGTCCCCTGAAGCCCAGAAGTGTCAGCCATACTTTAATATTCTGAAAATACTTGAAGAGAGAAAAAAACTCTTTATGGTAATGAAACTACAGTGCAAGAAACATGAGTTTCAGTTACTTGAGCAATAATAACTGACACGAGTAAGCTGTAAGTCGCCACATGCTATCATTACGACAACTTTAAAAGCAACTTTCATAATGGAAAAAGTTTCTTTTAAATAGCAAATCTGTGACAGGGTAGGGATTTTTGGTGTCTAGTCTAGAATAGGGTTGCAAAATGCAGCTGAACATGGTCTGGTACTCCAGAGGGTAAGGGTTTCAGAGCCCCAGTGGCACACCCCACCCCATAGAGAATGGAAATTGAGGAAAATTAATTCAGTTTCTTATAGAACGAGACCATCATTATACAATAGTTCAGACAATAGTTATTCATTGAGTTGCAAATAAGAAAAATGCGTCGGTGAATTAATTTTCTGCAATCCGCACTTGGAGCGGGAATGTCACGATTTCTCGTAGATTTTCCACAGCAACAAATCAAAGCACTACGCATATATAAACATACGAAATGTGAGTTATAGGCGATCTTAAGCTTAAAATAAGCTACATTCATCTCGATCATGATCATGTGAAGAGCTCGAGTGATCGTTCATTTATCATGGGCCCGCAGGGCACAGATCCTGAAAGCGTTTTCTTTCTAACATTTCTACTGCTAAGTGCGAGATCAAACGGTACAAATGTTACTCACTTCAAGATCTCTCCAGTTGCTGTGCAGATATGACATTTTATCGAGGCTTCCGTACCTTTGTTGTGCAGCTTGTTGTGCTCGATGGTCCGTGCTCGATGCAACTGCACAGAAATGTTGTGGCCCGCAGTCATGTCAGTGGCTATCTTACTCACAGTGGGGTAAAGAAAATCTGAAACCTGTCAGGGACCACGGAACTGTGGAACCTGCGGAACAAGGGTGGGAGGAGCACGAGTAACCTTCTTCCGCCCTGCTGCGTAATCTAGAGAAATGACAGTTTTGGTGGAAAATTAAATAATGTTGTAACAAGGATTAATTTTTAAAATCCTGGTGTTTCCGGTTGCTTCCATTTTGAATACCGGACATGGGTTGAGTCTAGCCTCCGTACCAGTCTCACTCCTGCCTTTATGTAAGAGTTGCCTGCGGAGGAGGCTAGGTTGAGTCAATCTGGAATTCCCCGGTTCAAGCCCTCCACCCTGTCACTAGCTGGATTTGTTCTCGTTAGTCCCAAGTTCAACTGCTCGACCACACTTTGGAAATAGTCAACCTCCTGCCAGTTGGGATTCTTGATTGCCATGTAGTTTGAAATATTTGTTTTGTCTGTTTGAGTGGCTCTCACGAAAAAATTGAGCAGGTTCAAATTCGATGATCGAGCGCACAAGAGTCGCTGCGAGCACATGAGAGTTTCAAACCAAATCCTCCTTGTGCCCTCTTTTATAAATACTCCCTGGGAACCCGCCCTCGGCATTCAGAGGAGAGAGAACAAACCCTGCAATGGCAGGCAAGCAAGCAAGTGCAATGGACTAGCATATGCCACCCATGGGGGAATAGCATATGATGGGATCAATAGACTCTATAATTTTATATGAGGGCATTATTGATATATCACTGCCTTCCCCGTGAGATTAACCCCAGGGGAAACCATAGGGATATGTTGTGCATGTGGATAAAAAAACACTGATGTATTTATGGCCAGCAGTCCAGTCATGTTGGCGGTTATTTAATTTTTAATTTTTTGAGAAGAGTAATTCTTTACAAGGTATACATGCATCAAAAATTAAACTTGACTACTCAAAATAACACTAACGGGATCACAACTGCTTATATTAAAATATCTCTCTCCTCGCAGAGGCTTCTTGGATAGTCGTGAAATCGAACGGAGGGGGAGAAGAGAGTGGAGAGGGAAATGAAGCGAGTAGAGCCTAGGGAGAGATAACTTTTAAAGCGCGCAGGGGGAAACTGTGAAGGGAGAAGGAAATAAGTTCCCACCTTTTCCCACACTTTCATTTTCTCTGTTTTCTCTCCCCTTTTCCCATTTCTATCTTCTTTTATCTACTGAAGGAGCCTCTGTGGAGGAGACACTTAAAATACAACACAGCAGAGACATGACAATCGCAGAATAAGGGAAGCTTGCCTTTTAAAACCAGACATAACAAAACTGTGCAAAGCACTAAAAACTAACCTTAGGACGCCAGAACTTTGACAATGATAGTTCAATACATTATGGCCAGCAGTTGTGTCAGGTCAGCGGTTGTTTTTTTTTTAGAAGGGTAATTTTTTTTATAACACATACAATGTACATGCATTAACAATTTAAAAACTTGGCTTAATCTGAATAACACTAACTAATGGGAACACAACTACTTATATTAAAATACAACATAGCAGAGTCTAACACGACAATCTCAGAATAAGGAAAAGTTGCCTTTTAAAATAATTTTAAACCAGACATGTGTCCTAAAACTTATATGTGATACAGTCTAAGCTCTCTTAAGTGGACACCCTTGGGAAGCAGAAAATGTGTCCACAACTGGAGCTGGCCACTTACGGGTATGATAATAAGCGGCCACTTGCAGTATAGGGATAGGTGGCCGCTTGTACCTCTCGCACTAAATAGTATTAATGCGGGAAAAAAATGCAAAAAAACAAACAAATCACAAAACAAACTAAAATGAAGACAAACAGCAGTGTGAAGTTCATTAAAATAGGTCTATAGATACAGTACATTATACAGTATGTACCTCTGATTGAGGCTAATAGTCCTAATATAGGATTGTTCCTTTGGGGTGTCCACTTATGGGAGCTTTGAGTTTGTATGAGTTCAAACAGGGTTTTGTTTAAAGCAGCCGTACAGTAAGTAGAGCTGTCCGCTTTATGAGTGTCCGCTCAGAGAGCTTCAACTTTACTGTGCAAAGCACTAAAAAAACTAACCTTAGTACCCCAGAACTTTGACAATGATAGTTCAATGTTCAGTAAAATACGGTATGTTAAAACAATCATTATCTATGCTCGCAAAGCTTTAAAATGATTGAAAAGGCTCAAAATGCGCGGATCCAGATCAGATGTGAACAGAAGGGTTTCAAGAGAACTCAAGTACTGAAAAACTTGGTGGTGATTCGTGATCAAAATTTCTTGAAGTCTCTCCGTGGTATACTTGAACCAATGACTGTCAACATCCACCTGATGTTGTTCTGAACGAACAATGTGTTCTGTCAGGATCATGATGAAGCGCTGGAAAATGATAAGGAAGAGTTGTTTTTGCTCTCTTTGAGCATTTTCTAGTTTTTCTGTAAGTTCGTCAAGCTGTTGTTGTTTTTTATCCACTTCTTCCTCTGTGCAAGGTTCAGGTTGTGGTTCACCAGTTGCTTCTCCCGTCTGTTTCTTTGCTTTCTCTTCCAATTTTGTGAGCTTTTCTTTGGCTTCTTGAACTTCACACGACACCTTGTTGGTGTGCTTGCTCATTTTCTTCAATGTGCTTGTCATGACTTCCCACACATACAACTTTGTGAAGTTATCCTTCATGTCCTTGGAGAAAAGCCAGTTGACGACTGCTGAACAATCCGTGATTTGCATACGTACCAATTTATCTATCAACACCACCATCATCTGAGGGTTTGTTGACCAAAACTCGTTCACAATCTTTAGGCAATGGATCTGAGCTTCTTCGTTCACAATAACAGCTTTTAGAAGTTTGTGGAACTTTGTCAGAGCACTGAAAGAATGACTGAAAGACTTGGCACCAAGTTTGAGTACAACATGAAGCAAGACGTCAAGTCGTAATAGTGGAAAAGTGTGGTCAATCGTTGGGACATCAGCATTCAGATCTTCCTGGCCGGTTGCATTTGCTGGTATGTTGTTCAAAATGGTCTGGAGTTGATCTACATCTTTCTTTGCTCTGATGGCTTCCAGAAGCTGTTTGGCGACATCTGCTCCTGGTAACTCCCCTTCTTCATCTTTGAATCTGTAGTTTGGAACAGGAGCAACAGGAAGAAGAGTATGCAATCCTTCAGGAATGTTCTCAACCAGGAACTGATGGTATGATAATCTTTTGATACTTTCAAAAAGTTCATTCAGGAATACACATTGAGGTGAATCCAATCCAGTCTCGGTGGCAGAAACCCATTCTTCCCAGCCCCACTTAAACTGGAAGTTGCTGAGGTGGTACGACAACCAGTAGACCAACCTTTCTGCACAAGTTGTGTTCATCGTGTTCAATCTCTCATACAATAATTCCGTTGCTTGGGCAACAACACCAGGGATCGAGTTTGGTTGTAGCTTGCATAGTTCAATAATCAGAGATCCATAAAATATTTGAGCATGGCGTGAGTTTGGAAGTCTGAACATCTCTGAAAAGATCACCTCAATGAGACAGTAATGAAATGGCACTTTAGATGTCCCAGGTAAGTTGAACAGCTGGTTAGCACATTCTTTTCGGTCCTTGAAATGGGCATGAATTGTTCTTTGAATACCCTCCTCCACTAGGTATCTTTCAATTGCATGAGCCCCTGGCATGGATGGGCCGGCCTCTGGTACGTCAGTGTAATCAAACATTCTATACACCACATGTGGAAGTGGGTACACCATGCCGTCCTTTTGTGGCGGAAGCGTGAATGTTGGAAGGGTATGCTGCAAAGCATCTCCGAGAACATCATCAAAAGCAAGGTAAGGCCTCCTGATATGCTTTTCCTGCCAATTATCAGATTTCATCTTCTTGATCTGAGCCCACAGGCAATCCAAGTACTCCTCTTGAGGGTGAGGCTCATCAGTTGACCATACTCGCAGCGCAGGGATGTGAATCTTGGGTCGCTGACTTACGTAGCTCTCAATGGTCGATAACAGCCGTTCAAATTCCTGGCTCTTCTTCTCTGAAAGTTCCTTTCCAGCCCAGGGCAATGCAGATAGTACCGTGTACACAAACCAGTCAGATCGAACCTGTGGAATATTTTCTTCCATGGTGGCAGCCAGAAGCTTGTCAAAAAACTCCAGAAGTCCACTTGGCATGAGAACTCGGCAGTTCACCAGATCAGCAAGAAATCGCACCATTAATCTAGCTCTGTCAAACTGGCCAGCGTTCAGTATCTCTGTGAGATTTTCCAGAAGCATGTCCAAAATCTCCTCGCCACAGCTGTAATTCTTTGCGTTCAAAAGTCCTACCAGTGTGCTGTACACAGTTATTTTCTCTGGTAGATTTGCAGCACATGTGCAAATAATCTTGAGGATGCGTTCTTTGTAATTTGGCAAATCAGCTTCCAGCACACTGGAAAGACCTTCCAGGTTGCTTTCCAGTGATGATGTACTTTTCTCTCCGACACGTGTGATGAGAGATTCGAGACGGTCTTCGATGTCCACAACTTCCGTTGTTCTTCTCCGTTTCCGAGCTCTACCTTCTTCATCTTCACTATGATATCTCCTTTTCTCCCTGGACATTTTGAAGTCAAAAGCAACTACAGAACAAGTGGAAAAGACAAGAAAATTTTCTAATTCAGCCTCGAACGTGTTGCTCGCGACGCCGACCACGTTCTCCTAAATTATGCGTAGTACCATATTTGGTGCTTAGAATTTTCTATATTTGGTGCATATAAGACACGTGTCCAGACACGTGATTTACGAACTCGTCCCCAGGTCTCACCGCATCCCTTTGCAATGTCAGCGGTTATCCTCATGGCGCAATCTTCACTGTGTGTCACTCTGTCACACACACAACAAAACAACACACGCGAGTGTCTCGACAGGTTGTGTGTGCCTTTCTGTTGTCCCCCACCGTCATGTTTTACTTTGGACCAGCAAAAGATTTATCCAAGCCTTGAATCCTGTATTTTCCAGGCTGTAGCTCCTTGGACAAGGAAGGGATTTTTGAGGTAAGGTCAGTGCGCTGAAATCCCGCAGAAAGATCGACGTACGGGTGGACGGGAGCTTTATACATGTGTGTCTCTTTTTGTTTGGTGTCGGTCCGCGGACCTTAAATTGATAGGCGATTTCTCTATGCTCTGGGTAATCAAGAAGATATTTCCACAATTTCAGCGTTCGGGAGGGAAAGATATATTCCCTGGTACAAATGCCCTGGGCAGCTTTTGACTTTAATTTTTCCCGACACTTCAAATTCGAAATTCGATTATGATGTATTGTGTCATGACCAGCCGGAGTGTCTTCAGATTCACTAAATAATGGTTTGGTTATTTATTGCATTTGGTTCTACCAATTTATAGGCCTTCTTCCATCAGTTATTTCCTCATGCAATGTCTGGTCCGTCGACTAGTTTCGATCTGTTTCAGGAAGTATTGATTTAGAGTAAAAACAAAAAATAATTTGCATTCAATTCACGCGTTTGTAGCTACTTGAGACAGCTGTCAATTCAGGCTCGCTCAGTGTCCGACAGATTTTTACATGTCAAACTAAAATTTATTTGATGTGCTTTATTTTAAACCCACCCCCTAATCAAATTTCTTGGGAAATCCCTTGGTCTGAAAACATTTTAAAACGTTTTGCTTTCAAGCTAAAATTTTTAGATTTTCATTTTCTTGTGGCCAATTGGTCTGGCTGTTGTAGACACATATTTTAATATATTATTTACACAGCTTGTTTGTCATTTGTGATTGGCTGTTCGGCCAGGCACAATTTCAAAGGAACATGTGGCTTGTCATTTTGTAGGTGACACTTGCCTTATTTGTGTCAATGACTGTTGAAAATGTTGAAAAGAAAATGTCAAACAAGACCAAAGTTTAATTTATTTTGATGGTGAAGATGGATATTGGTAGAGAGTCTGGCCAGTTGACATCCTGTTATTGAATTTGTGCTATGGTTGTGTGTGATTTTTTGAATGATAAAAAATACTAAATAAATCTTTTGCTTTTGTTCATGTAAGTGCATGCACTAAAATATATTTTAAGGTATATACTGTGCTTACGATCAAAGTTTAATGCTCAAAAGATTTTTAGTCAAAGATATTTTAATGAAATTGAAATTTTGTTTGCCTGCTGTTTGATTAAATACAAATGTAATACATTGTATCTGTTTCATGTCAGATGAAGGTGCAACCCACTGGTACAAACATTACAGTACTTTTATTTTGTTATTCCTATGAGGTATTCTTATAATTTGCAGTTTGAGTTTATAGCTAAAAAGTCACAAAATGAAATAAGTTATATACATGTACTGACATCACCGTATTAAAATAAGGTCTTGATCAAGGATATTAAATGGCGGAAGTTGAAGACGTAATCAGTGACATGGAGTATCAAAGTTCTACTGTAAAATCAGAAGGCAAGTGGATCTACTGACTTTTTAAATTTAATCTTCATGGTATATTTTTAGCCTTGTTTTCATGAGCAATGCAAGTAAAAATACTAGGCATAACATTTAGCACAGATACAATAGTCCATGTAAACACTGAGAAAATTAATGTTATGAACATGTAATACAAGCATTTCACAAAGATACGTTATTATAATCCATGCTTGTGCTTCCATTTTCAATATTTACACATCATTTGCGTGGATGCGGTCTTTTGTCTCAGGTCCAAGAGGAGCCATTTGGCTCATCCATAGCTTAACTCTGGTTTCTATAGCATGAAGGAACTAGACGTACTGTCAAGTCTCTCAAAAGCAGACACCCTTGGGACCAGCTCCAGCTGTCCGCCTTAGAAAGGTGTCTGCCTTAAGGTATCAGCCACCCTTCAGGACCGTCCACGCGCGGATCGCTGTAGCGTTAGTTGTTTTTATAAAAACCCTATAAACCATATATTTTTTGAAAGTTTAATAATTCCAGATTATGGCTTTTTACTAAAAAAAACGATAAACTTAAATGTGTTTCGAAAATGGGAAGCTTTGTGTAAAAGTACATGTCTTTATAAATCATGTTCCAGTCCCTCCGGAAATAAACAGAACAAAACGATTAACACCGTATTCGCTTCTCAACACGTTCGGCTAAAAAACTGTGTCTCAGATTTTTGACAAGTGCGTTTGTTTTTCTTTTATTGGCAAATGAAGTTGGGAGTGACAATTAGTTAACACTCCCTGTGGAAAAAAAGCTCTAGCTTTAAAATTAAAAGGAGTATTAAAATTCGCAGACACAGTTTTGTAGAAGAGATGTATGTCATCATTCTGGCCAAATTTCAGCCAAATTGGTTGAATGGCTGCCGACTTGGAGTTCAAAACGCACGCGTCGCTCGGCAAAATTTTCCTTCCGAGATAAAAAGGAAAATACATTTTTTTCGGCATCTTACCTGGAATGAGATTATGACACCTAAACGTCTATTCTGATCGATACCATAGAGGGATCAACTTTCTCTAACAATAGGACTTTGACAGGTAACATGTAACAGGAACAAACGTTCGCGTAAACACTCACGATAGCCAGGCGATAGCGAACAGAACGGCGCCTCAAATTAGATGAAACCGACGAGATCACAAAACGACTGTGCTGTAAGACATTAGATTAGCTGGGTAATAACTTCTTCTATCTTCCACAGTTATTTTCACAGGCACAGTATGCGAATATTGGAGTAAATAAATGCACGCGGGTCGCACGCTCGCGACTTGTGCGCTGTTTTGTGTCGCAGAATCAATTCAACCGGCTAAAATTAACTTTAGGTAGTATTTGTACAGGGCGACTTCATTTTTGCTTTTAATGGATTTGATGGAAGTCACTTTGCTTTGACTCTGAAAGTGGTAGGAGAAACCTTTGTCGCTCGCTATGAAATCGGCCACGCAGCGCAGACAATTATTCATATTGTATGTAATTGGATAATTGAATAAATGACTGAAATGTCAACAGCTAATTACGGAAAAATAATGAAGGAAATCTTTCATGTTCAATAACTTTCCACAGAAATAACATTTTGAGGTAGAATTTTTTGGAAATAAAAGCTCTTTGCGAGATCTACCAGAATTTCAAAAAATTGAAAATTTCACAAAATGGTAATTTTGAAGGGTGGCTGATACCTTAAAGAGAGTTTAGTTACAGACAAACAAGTGAAATTCGGCCATGACCAGCCATGTCTTGATTGCCCAAGGACACAACAAAATAATGTTCAGTGACCCCGGTCAGGTCTGATCGAACCTAGCCCTCTGTAGCTGAAGTACAGTGCACTTAAGCCATAATACACACCCATAGTTGACTCTTGTTCTTGCACTTAATGTACTTTAATCTGGCAATTGTGCTTGCATCACTTGTGAAAAACAGGCTTCTGGAGATACAATATGCATACGTATACATTGTACAGTGGAACCCTGCCTTACGGCCACCCCGTTAATACAGCCATCCCATTATTATTACGGCCACCTCTTTTTGGCCCAACGAAATCGCACTTTTATCTCTTGTATATTAAACCCCTTTAATACTGCCACTTCGTAATTAATACGGCCAGCGTATCCCTCTGAACTTGTACACACAAGGAACATCCATGTCATATCTGCTGTACCTTAATTTCAACCAGCCCCGTATTACGACCACCCCATTATTACAGCCAGTTTTTTTTTGGCCCGTAGGTGTCCTTATTAACGGGTTCCACTGTACCACATACCATCAGTTGATTTTGATATTACTTTATAGTGTTAAGTTATTCTTCGTGGCTGAATTGATTTTGAGTTTATTGTTTTTATTTCTTTGTATAGACTTGCCAGTGGTTGACATCCCTGGAGATGATTTTCATAAGATTAAAATTAAACCAACAGAAACAGCCGGAGTCAAGAAAAAGTGTAAGTTCCATTGTTACCTTACTGCGCCTTTCAATCACACGCTAACTCGTTCAAAATCCAACCAGCAATTCAATATTGCATTTTTCACTGTCACCATTTACGACAACAACCAATGGACCCTGAAAAAAAAAAAAATGGATCGAAACCCACCAATCACAACCTGTTGAATAGCCTGCGAATACAGCCGACTTCCATCGCACACCGCATGCAGCGTCCCATGAGAAGGTGCGGACCAATCAGCGCTCCGGACCAGATCTGGACAGATTTACATCATCAGTATGGAATTTCTGGCTGTAAATCGCAGACGACCTTCTCATGGGCGTGATGGAAGTCGGCTGTATTCGCAGGCTAACTACCTGTTGAAGTGAACATCTGTTTTGTGAGACGTCCACTAAATATAAGATGATTGACCCCCCCTGACTGGGATGCAAGTCCATATCGCAGGTTATCCCCCAGGGCTCCAACCCAGACGGCTCGACCTGGAGTCCAATGTGCTAGCCATTAGGCCACTATGCATCCAACAATGTACTCAGACCCCAGAAAGTGCGGTTCTAGAAAATATCCATACCCCCCACAGAAGGGTTTTTTGGTTTGGACCCCCCTCCTGCCTGGAAATTCCAGTTTAGCTTCATACTTTCTTTGGCTTTTGAGACCCGGCCCCCTCCCCCTCTGTACAGTCAACTGTCTCAAAGCGGACACCACTGTAAAACGGACACCTCTCTAAGGTGGACATGATTGGCTATAGTCCCAACCGAATCAAGTTTCTCTTATTTTTCTGTAACAAAACTCTCTATAAGGCAGACAACTCTTTAAGGCGACAGCTAGAGCTGGTCCTGAGGGTGTCCGCCTTAGAGAGAGTTCACTGTATTTCCAATGACCTTCTTTGGGGTGGGTATGGATATTTTCTGGGACTACATTTGTGTGTTTATTTGACTTTTTTTTTACTTTCAATGATTCATACTGTAGATTCAAAGGGACTGCGAAGACCCCAGCAGAAAATTTTCAAAGAATTGTACATGAAGCTTGATGAAATCTTGTTTGCGGCACTCCGCCAAGAGTTTGAAGTGTCTCCAGGGCATACCATCGATCGGCTTGACATGGTCAGATTTCTCACCCGTGTTGTGCAGCAACATTTAAGCGACTGTCCGGATCTTGACAAACTGTTGAATCTTCGCGACACGGTCCTAACGGGACGTATCAAGAAAGTCTTCCCTGAGGTGGAGTACAAAAGAAAACAGATCAAGCAGGAACACTATAGAAAAGCGTATCCTTGGAAATTTTATGAGCTGAGTTAGAAAATGCTGACAGACATATTTAACCCTTTTACTCACTCCCAGAGTCAAACCTTGAGTCAATAAGTGTACCTTTTGAGTCTGTGGATGAATCCCTAGTGTATGACCATTCAAATGAAAGCTATTGAGCAGTACTTTCATGTGGTGCTGTTTGTTGTTGACAATTTTGCAAATTGAAATATTCTAGATTTTTTGTTAAAATAATTGAATTAAAGAAATTAAGGCATTCGGGCCAAACTGGCCCACACTGCCGGAGCTTATCCCGTTTTCTGTAGCCTGAAGCTGACTAAAGAGTATTGCTACTCCGCCTGGATGAGAAACTACATTTACGTGTAGCAGGTTACCCCCCAGCATTTTGTTGCCGGTACCCATTTATACTCTTAGGTGGAGAGAGTCACTGCGAGAGTAAACTGTCAAGATTGCCCAAGAACAATGTCTGTGACCCCGGCCAGGACTTGAACCCAGACCGCTTGATCCATGATCCAACGCGCTAACCATTAGGCCACCACATCTCCAACCTCGTTCCCAGGGTCTCTCATCTCCCCACCCCAGAGGCGTGGGGGCGGTGGATGAGAGACCCTGGGAACGAGGTTGCCACATCTCCTGACTAATACCTATATAGACCTACATTATATAGATGGGCTAGGGGGGTCCTTCTACTTTAATATACAGAATATATACTGTACATGCGTACTACATATTGTCTTGTCTGCCTTGACTGTTAACTACCCAGGTGGCTTTATGTAAACATCAGGAGGAAACCTTCCAGAACCACTCATCAAGGAGAAGGTAATATGCATGTAGATCTAGCAAACCATGCTGTTACGTATTAAATGATGTACCATGTAAATGGTGTAATGTCTAGTGCTCTCACTCATGAATACGTTAGCTACAACTTAACGTAAACACAGGAGGATAAGCCACACCTTTTCCCCACAAATTTCATTCCAAATCGAGGGTGCAGCTTATCTGCGGACGAGAATATCTACATTCATGTACATGTACGTGAACCCAAGTGTCCAGTTCTCTCTCTTCCAATGAAATACCTGGTTACTACATGTAATTTCTGGACACACTGAAGCATGCTTAAATTGTGTTGATGCACAAACTTCCTTCAATTTCAGATACATGTAGATGTTATTGAACTAGCATGAGGGAAAATATTGGTTCTTTTTTGCAAGTTTATGGGCAAGTTTATGGGCCAAGCTGAAGGTGTGTTCCATAAACTTGCAAAAAAAGAACGGGAGCAAGAAAGAGGTACACTGTAGTAACTAATTCAATCTTTTCACATGGCAGTTAAAATAATAAGCGTGAGTACCACCAGTACCTGGACTCCGCCTGTTGCACCAGAAAGTACACCATTGAGCCAGGCTTCATCATCACCATCATCACCGACCAGCGAAGATCAGCTACCCAGTCCACACGCTTACACCAATGCTTCATTTGAACACTGTAGCCCCAATCCCTTAGTGGCGGACAGTGCAGAAGCTATTCAGTACCACGGCGAGTCTCCACAGTCTGGCAGTGGTTCTGATGGTGCGCCGTCATCCATGAGTCCTCAATTTAGCATTGGGTGTGGGTCGGTCGAGAGAACTGGTCTGGTGTTCGATAACTCGACATTGCAGAAATGGTAAGTCAGTTACCCGAAAAATTCCGGTTACAAGCCAGGGGCGTAGCCAGCCTTTAAGCCATGAAGCCCGGGCTTAACAGGAATTTCCGTGATTTTTTTTTCAGTAGCCGAAAGGCCGTAATTTCTTCTACTGTTTCTTTGCTCACTATTCAATATGAATCCCCACCTTTTTTGAAAAATAAAACCAATTCCTTACCAGATTTGTTCCTTTCTGCACACGTCGAGCTTTTGTAAAACATTGTTTAGTTTACTAAGGCCAGGATATATGTATCAAGTTAACAAAACCTCAGAAACTTTGCTGTAAGCACTAAAAATACCTATCATTTGACACTTGATCGAGATCGATTTTTTGACGAAAATATCTCGTGGAGAATGCTGAAAATAGCATTTCCGAGCCTCTAGATTTCAAGACCCCCTAGCGGCTCGTGCCTTTGGAGCTACCTTTAGAGCCTCCTATCGTGATGATCTTGGGCTTAAAGGGAAAAAGGGCTGGCTACGCCCCTGCAAGCCGTTGACTTATACATGCACATCTTCATTATCATAAAGGGTTTTGGGTGGGCTTATAAATGGTGGGGTTTGGGGGAGGGGGCTTATATCCGAGGGGAAGCTTATAAGCAGAATAAAAAATGTTTCAGAATGAGCTGATAAGAAACAAGTTGATGCAGCAATATCGAAAATCAAAAAAAATATATATATCGAAATCGAACCAACAGACCATCTAAAGTTTAAGATATGGTAGAGTTGACAGAAAAATAAGGTATGACAAGTGAAATTTTGCTATCGAAAGAGTCAAATCATGTGAAAGTTCGCAACAACAACAATGTTAGTTTTGAAACCGTAAGTTCAAACTTTATTGATGTTTTTTTTTTCAAAATTTGAGCTTCCAAATTCAGGGTGCGGCTTATACATGGAGTTTTACGGTATATATCTTAAGTTTCTGAATGGGAGGGGGGGGGGGGGGATTTTCCAGGGAGCTTACAAGTTACTGGAATTTTACGGTATATACATATTTTGTTTTCAGGGTGATATCAAACTATGTTCAGGACAACTTGTCGTATGTTCCTGTTCAAGATGTGGTCCAAGCATTTAAGAAGGACTACAATGTCGACATAACCTACAAAGAATGCCACCAGATGATTTTGTCCGCTTACACCAGTCCTAGAAACCGCTTGATTCCCAAGAAGAACGTACGGGTCTCGTCTATCGGGCAACAGTATGTTTACAGAGGAATTGCAGCTATAAATAAAACTTCAGGGGAATCTCAGGTAATTCACATGACTATTGCTGGTTTGCAACCATTCCCGAGAGATTTAAATGACAAAGACCCTGGCGGCCATGTTGGATGACAGGAACAATAAAGCTAATAGACCAATTTCGATATATTAAAATTCTAACTTGGCTCCGAGGCTTAGGGGAATAAAACAAAAGAAATCGAAAATAAATCACATCGAGGTTGAGGGATGAATAAATAATTTATTTGTTTTATTCCCTAAGCTCGGAGCCAAGTTAGAATTTTAATATATCGAAATTGGCCTATTAGAAATATTTTGTTAATGGTCATCCAACATGGCGGCGATGGCGTCAGTTGCAAACCAAGAATTGTAAGGCCCTTTCCACACTAATGCGTTTCGTTTGAAAACGCATACTTTTCGATGCGTTTTCACCTATCTTCCACACTACAACGATCGAAAACGCTGATCGTTTTCATCGAAAACGCATACATTTGAAAACGCTGTCCAGAGTGGAGACATTTGAAAACAGAGCCCTATCGTATAAGTGTGGACGGCAAAAACGGAAGCTTTCGAAAACGCTGACGTCATTCACATCGCAAACATCACAGGCGCGTCTATTTGTCGCATGCGGAGATGACTGTTGTAGCGTTTTCGAGCGTATTCGAGCGTTTTAGTGGAGACGGGGAAGACGCTGCGAAAACGATAGTGTGGACGCGGAGCTTTTGATGCGCTTTCGGTAAAAACGTAGCGTTTCGAAAACGCATTAGTGTGGACGGGGCCTAACACTCAAATCACAGAACGAATCACAAACGTGGAAACATGCGCATCACTAGCCTCCTACGCAGACATTCTTTTGGCTCGTCACACAATTTTTTTTCTCGCCGCCGCGAGTCGCGTCTCCTCGAGGTTCGCGTGCTCTCGCACTCGACTATCCCTGAGAAAAACGAGGGACTGCTCGTAGTCTAGCTAGCAGTCGTTACTCAGGCGTCGTTTTCTCGGCGACGGGTAACAGGAACGCGAAACATCGTCTATTTACTCAACCAAGGAATTAGAGCGGTTTTCAATTGAGTGTCGAAAGTCATTCGGAATTGCTTTGGTTTTGCTTTAATATATACACGCTGTGATTGGTTTAGCCTGCGAGCAAGCTCTCTTGGCGTTTTGCCTCCCGCCCCCCACCCCCTCCCCCCCCCCCCCAAAAAAAAAAGCCCAGAGAGCTTGCTCGCAGGCTATGATTGGTTTAAAAATCTCGCGCCACCTGCTCAACCAATCAGATGCAAAACCAAAACCAATCACGACTTGGTCACACGCGTTTTCCCGCGCTTGGCGCCGGTCACGTGTATTTGCTTGGAGTTCTCATTGATTCATTGCGTTGTTTCGTTTGTTGTGAATGGCCATTGTGATTGCTTTGGTTTTACGGCACTCTAATGACGACCATTTAGTTTTATCTCTACTTTCGGAACTTTACGATTAACTCCCCCCCCCCCCCCCCCCCCCCAACCCTCCTTTTCATTTCTTGTAGGGTGCTGACGCATCTGAGTCTGCGCAAGCCAACTACCAATCAGAGGACTCCCAGGAAGAAACAGAGGAGTCCTGGAAACAAAGAGTCAGAGAGATAACAGACGAACGCGACCAGGCACTGAAGGAGCGAAACCAGGCCCTCGCGGCCTTAATGGAACTGGAAAAAGAACACGCGGAAGCACTGGGGTCGATAGAGAGATTGAAAAAAGAACATTCGAGCAACAAATGTGTGTCATCGAAAACATCCAAAGAACCGCAGAGCAATGGCCGAGCGATGAACGCAAATCACCGCGAAGGGTCCTCGTTTGGTAATTTACTGCGCAAGTTTGGTAGCGCGAAGAGCGATTTTTCTTCCGAGGGAGACCAAAATCCGGATGGTCATCAAGATCAGTGCGATTATTCATTCTGGAAGGAAGTTGTCACGCAAGCGAAGAACGAGCGTGACGATTTACTTCAAAGGCTGGAGATCGTTAAAAGCGAAAGGAACTCGTATTTGGAGCGCCTGCATTCTTTGGAAAAGGAAAACCAGCGGCTTCGAGATGCTGTTAGCGTCAGACACACCGATCTGTCACAGCATCGACTGTTAGATGACATTTCACGACATTTTCAGTCCAATTGTCACAGTGAAAGCGACGCAAAGGAAGCTTTGAGTTCTGTACTTGCTCATTTGAAGTCTAAAAGGTAAGCGACTAGACTGCGAGCAGTCCCTCTTTCTTTCCGATAGCGAGCGCGAAGCGCGAGAGAGGACTCACTTCGTGACTCACTTCCGCTGGGCCCATTTCCCGCTCGCTCACGCTTCGCGCTCGATTTCCGCTCTTTCGCGCTTCGCGCTCGCTATCGGAAAGAAAGAGGCCGGGACTGCTCGCAGTCTAGTAAGCGACATACAAATTCTACTTACAGCTGGTTTTCACATATCTCTTATAGTATTAGTTGGGAGATTCAGTAATAGGCTTTTTTGGGGGCCAAAAAAACAATCGTTTTCAAAATCATACTCGTACACTTGAAAACGCCTTTAAACGTTTTCAGAACGATACGGTGTCCCATCGTCGCCGTGTAAACGGAAGGCGTAACAACATCGAAAATGATGCGGTTACAATGAACTGCGTCCACGTTACTGCGTTTGCGTATGTTGCTTGCGCTTATGTTTGCGCCTAGTGTGATAGTGTGAACCAGGCTTCAGCGACTCTCGTGCGCTCGCAACGAATTTGAACTTGTTGAATATTTTAGTGTGAACCAGGCTTCAGAGCGTATGAGAGTTGTAGGCCCGTCCCACTCCCGCCGATCGCGCTTCGCGCTCTCTACGCGCTGCACCGCTGCCACGCAGGCTCTACGCCTGCCACGCAGACTTATTGTAGGCCCGGTTGCAGGCCAAACGAGAGCGAGAGTTTGAACTCTCATCATCTCTCGTTTCGTTTGGCCCGGGTGTAAGTCATTGTGGTTGTTCGACTGTACTACATATAACACAATTCCTTTTGCTGATCAATTCCTGTTTTCTCATAACCTGTGTGCCTGACTTTGTATCGATATTGTGAGGAGAAATTACATGCTCATCTCTGATCTCTTTTTCTCAATTTCAGAAAACAGGTCACGCCATCCCGATTAAACAAATCTCCCAAGCTTGACCATGCTAACGGCAGCGACCAAATCAGCTTCGACGACCAAAGGACTCACTCGGGTGACTGCCACTCGCCCGCAGGAGCAGCGGACAGCGGTATTCCGTCCCCGGAAAACCCGGATGTTTCGAACGGTGAAGTTCTCAGCGACAAAGAGAGACTATTATCAAACGGAGATATTGATAAGTTAAGTAGTAATACAGGCGACGAACCGGGTAGTAAACAGGATTTACTTGTTTTCACTTCAGGTAGCGGAATGGTTGGCTTCACGCGTCATCCGCTTGATGACTAATCATTGTCTTCCTTCCCAGGCCCTTTCTTGGTGGGATAACGAAAGACCCTGGGAACGAGGCGATGTTTCCTTGACGCGTACTTATTTACCTTTCCATTGGGAATTGGATGGGGGTGGGGGCTCATCCTCGGAGACCCTGGTAAGATAACCGGGAATTTCGCTTGCTTTAAAAGCTTCCCTCATCGGCCGGCGTCTCAGAGGATGTGTGTTGCTTATCTCCCTATATTCTCGAAAAAACCGACAGTGAGACTTTCATACATGAGGTAGAAATCACACTTAGCTATTTAACAGTGGCTGCTTCTACAAGCTTCGTTCGACATATCAGGGCTTCACTGTGTATAATATAGAATTCGCTTTCAGATGAAGGAAGAAAGCCGAAACTTATTTTAACTGAATTTTATTTTGACGGTTTTACCATTCCGTTCCTATGTCGAATGAAGTAAAAGGTTTGTTTACGTTCTTACCTCCAGTTCCCGACCTCTCCCAGTCCGGGAACTAAAGCGTCGTTTTCGGCAAATTCTCGCAATGTACCCGAGTAGTTTCCGATTGTTATTGTCCAATAACAAGCAGCATACGTCATGTTGCTTAGCAACATTCTCCCGAAAACCGCGGGCTCATCAAAATCTCGGAGACGAGAATTGAGATCTTTGTGAACATCCCTCCCCCCCTCAAAACTTCCCCTCTTCCCCCCCATCCCCCCCCCCCCCAATTTTTTTTCCCCTCTTCACTTCACGGTGGTCTGGAAGTAACGAGATCGGGTACTGGACTATTCTAATTCAAGTAATAGTTTAGAAGAGTTTTGGGTTTACTGTTACTTCTTAGAATTGTGTCAGCTAAGAGCAAATTCGTAAGAGCTACGTTTTGTTACTTAAATTAGTTAAACTAAAATGTCCATTCGAGAGAGTGAATCAGGAGCGCTGTTAAACTTGAAATTTCACATGAATCGTACCGTAGTCGTATGGCAGTCATGCCGTACTCGTTTCATAGTCGGCATATAGTCGTACCGCAGTCGTTCGCAGTCGTATCATAGTCGTCCCGCAGTCGTCTACAGTCGTACGCAGTCGTCCATAGTCATACTGCAGACGTACCGGTAGTCTTGCTGCTGTCATACTCGTTTCGAAGTCGTTCGGAGTCGTGCCGTACTTGTACCGAAGTCGTATCGCCGTCGTACTCTTTGGCTCACGAGCAAGTCAACGTTTCAATGAACTGTATGTAGTTTGAACAAACTTTTTTGCGACAGGAATTTCGACTTCCACACGACTCTTGTTCAAGACGTCGAACTGCTCACAAATCTCTTATGCACAGAATAATTGCATGATTGTAACACTTGTTTCACTTTTACTTTCTTGTACTGGTTGTTGCGCATCAAATGTCAAACCGTAGTCGAAGCTACGAGAGTTTCAAACGGTTTCAGGTTTGAACTTTGCTGGAAATTAAAAATATATATAAATTAAACAGGGCTTATATATTCCTGGAAGTTATTTATGGGCGTGATATAGAGCGGTTTTCAATTGAGTGCGAAAGTAACATGCGTTTGCTTTGGTTTTACTTTACTGCGTTCACTGATTGGTTCAAAAAACTCGCGCCACTTTTTTAACCAATCAGATGCCAAACTAAAACCAATCGCGACTTGGTCGCACGCGTTTTCCCGCGCTTAGCGCTGGTTACATGTATTTGCTTCGAGTTCTGATTGGTTCCTTGTATTGTTTTCGTCTGTTGTGATTGGCCAGAGTGATTACTTTGATTGGTTTAACTACACTCCGTTAAAAACCGTTCTATATATAATGGATTATTCCTTGATAGTTATTTATACATGCGTATACTTAGTTTGGTTATTGCTCGCATGAAGGCCCGGTTGTTCAAAGGATGGATAACGCTATCCACCGGATAAATCACTACCCAGTGGATAGCGTAGTTGGTTTTGTTAACAATTATCTACTGGATAGTGATATATCCAGGCCGCTTGTTCGAAACCCAATTAACTGTAATCCAGCATAGTTTAAAGGAGCTACGTCACGGTTGGCGCATCTTTGGCCATTTTTTTCAAGTTCGCCTTTCGCGATCCGTCTTAATCTTCTCCATCCTCAAGCATCCTTGTTCCTGTTTGGTTTCTTATCACCTCTTTGGAGTTATTCTTCCTTAGTAAACTATTATTTTGAGGCTTCTTAAGTTTGAGGGTGATTTTGCATTTCGCAAAAATGACTTAAAATATCGTGACATATACATAGCTCCTTTAATCCTGCCTTGAACAGCCGGCCGCCGGTGGATAGCGTTATCCGTCTTTTATACAACCGGCCCGCACTCTGTTGAAATTTTAGACTACGAGGAGCCCCTCTTTCCTTTGTACGTCCGAGAAGCGAAGTAATAGCGAGAGAGGAAAATATGACCGCGCGAAATCTGGTGTTAAGACGCATGTCTCGCTCTCAGATTTCGCGCGGCCACTTTTACTCGAGCGAGAAGCAAAGCAAAGAGGACTAAGAAAAAGTGGGGGACTGTTCGTAGTCTATAGAGGTTTGTATTCATATTGTGGGTTCCATTTTCTGTAAAGTAAAAAAAACCCAGTTCTTTATACCAAATAAGGTAATTATTTATTGGTAAAAATGTGGTATTTAACTTGAGTTGTCTTCTTTGGGTCATCTTCTGATGTAAAATAAGAATAACACAAAAATAATATGTACAAATAATTATAATAATATGAAAGGCAAGAAAACCGTAACTGAAGACCAGATATTTGTGGTTACAAAGAACTATGGTAATTTGGGTTTTCAGGGATAATATATTTACATGGTCGCAGTTAATAAAATAACAAAGTACCAACGTTAACTGTCTATTTTGTGTTCTTACAACTTAAATACCTTAAATTGTAGATTTTGACTGCCATCCTCCCCAGACCTGACCCTTAAAAATGTCCCCTTTTCAAGCCAAAATGGCAAAAAATCAATACCCTATTTCAGACAAGCAAGCAAAACACACCCAATTGAGACAAAATGTTCAAAATCTATACGCGTTTTCGGACCAAAACGGCTAAAAAACCATACACTTTGAGGCGGCATATACCTATATAGCTTTTATGGGGAGCCCCCACTCCCCCCCCCCCCCCCCCCCCTCGGGCATCCTTTATAGTGTCTGCTAAAACAATAACACTACGAGTACGAGCCCGAGTTTTCTACTTTATGAGCGATTATGGCTCGGCTGCACCTTGTTGAATTTATTCGCTCATAGACTGAACTCCATCTAAAGGCGCTTTAACACTAGGCAATCTTTCCTGCAACTTGTCTCACAATTTTGTTGCACCGTTGCGAGACAAGTTATATGAAACGTTGTAGTGTAACCCCCCCCCCCCCCCCCCCCCCTCCCCGCCCACAGGCAACGCATTAAAATAAAATCGCTGCTACGTTGCTGCGGTTGTTCCGAAAAGTAGCCTGACTCGATTTGACTTACAAGCTGGTAAAAAGAATCGCGCGAATCCCAAACAAGAGTGCCTGCTCTCGGGCTATTTCGGGGACGAACACCGCGCGCGGGCTCAGTCCCGTCTCGGAGGCGGGATTTCGCCATAAACTCAACCTCGTCCCCAGGGCGCTTTCCTCACGAGGTTGCCATAAACTGGTACTTCATTTCAGTGGATGTTTCACTTATTTTGTTAAATAATCCAAGCCAATCCTAGCCAATCAGGGAGAAGACTATGTATTTTCAGCCAATCAGAAGCAAAACTGAAACTGCTGAACGCAATTTAATTCCCCGCGCTTGGCACGGTTACGTTTTTGTTACTTTTGTGCTCTCTTTGGGTCCTTTGGAAAGTTTAAATACGGCCTCGCAATGTGTTGTAGGGTAGCAGTGGCCGATTCTAGATTTGCTCAAATAGGGGGAGGGGAGCGGCCACTGGGTAGGGTCTATATGGGCCACATATGGGACCTAGTGTACTTTCAAACACGTTTCGCTACACACGTAAGTTACCGATCGAAACAGGAATACATCGGCTGTCACCTAGTCTCCTACGCAGGCCGTTATTTGTGTCGTCACGAAGCGTTGCGTGACGACACAAATAACGGCTGCGTAGGAGACTAGCTGTCACCTGACAAGTTGTAATTTTCTAAAGTTAAAGTAATTATTTTGGTTCGTTAGCGCAGACCTCAAACGTTAACGCTGGGGATTATAGCGGGCGCTTCTCAGTCTTGTCTACCAATAGAGGACGAGGCCCGAAAAAATTTCGGCCCTTCGCGCTTTATTTTTTTCAAGATAAAAGGAGAGAGGGCGGTGGCCATCCCTAGATTCTCATGTTCTCAACTGAGGGGTTGTGCTTGGATACAAAATCAGCTTATCGCATGATTGTGCGCGTGATAAGTCAGTGCATGAAACAGGATTTTGACGACTACTATATATACCGAAAAATACCACGAATGTCACGAGTCTGCCACAAGAAAGCTACAAGATGGCCGACCTTCAGCCCAAAGCCTCGTTCCAGGCTTTCCCGCTGAAGTGAACAACTAAGCTAAGTCGGCAATACACCAGCGGTATAGAGAATGACGCAGGCGTACTGACTACCCAGGTTAAAAAGGAAGGGATCACGAAAATTCCTCCTAAAATCTCAACTTTGGAGCTCTGCGGAACTGTCATTTGTCGACACATTCGGAAGTTTCATTATGGCGTCCTCGCCGTACCACATAGCGTCTCTCTTGGATAAGGTAAGACATGTTATAGTTAGTTTTTTTGCTGTCATTTTGGCAAGCTTGTCATTGTACGTGTACAAGCAGGTTTTATCGATCGCGAGGTTTAAAGCTCCCTTATAAGCTTACCCTAGTTTAGCTTTCAGTTTAGATATTCCTAAGCGGGGGTCTGTCTTGGACTGATTGTATAATCTGGGGTGGACGAGTCAGGAATATACTGTGCAGTATGATCTCTCAAAGGAAAAGGGAGCTGTCAACAGATTTCCAGATTTCAGAATTATTTATTGTGCACACACACGTGAAAGACCGTGAAAATGATGTGACCTGCTTTTTATGCTGTAAAATGATCTTGTGTTTCCCTTTCAGTGCGTGCAAATATGGGTCTGCAACTTTTAAAATCGATGAATTACCACAACCCTGTCCTTTTCTCTTTCAATCTACAAAAATCTGTCCTTTGAACTCTGACCCCAGTGATTCAAATTAAACCTGGTCCCAGTTGTTCAAAGAGCAAGTCCTGCAGATGAAATGTACAATTATTAAGTTTCATCTCCCGGATAGGAGTTTACTGCAAGAATTATGTATCAACTCGGTCAGCAACCAAGAGTGGTCCGTGTCTATTTCACTGTATTACATATTTGATATTTGGTTAAATCCGGGGAAGGAGGAGTGGGGTACTCTCAACCCAAATTTGAATAGAGGTGTGCTACCCTGAGGCTGTCAAACCCTGACCCTGTTTATGACAACAATTTTTCACTTCCCCCACTCTGTTTATTACATGTATTAATTTTTATACGGAAGTAGGTGTTTATTTGAGCATTTGATTCCTGACAATGATATATTGTCAACATTGATTTATAGTTTTTTTCGGACACAAGGTTGGCCCGCAGAAAATGTCGGGGAAAATAATTCCCAGTAACTGAAGACAATGGGATCATGTCAAGATGACAATAAACATGTGCTTGAATGTTTTTATCAGTTTTCACCTTCTATTTCGGACTCTAATCTGTCGTCAGCTTTTTCAAAACAAGGCCAAACTATGTATGTGTATCAAATTCTTGGTGGTTACCTATGTATAATAGGGATAAAAGCAATAGGAGAACCCTCATCGGTATGACCAAATTATTATTTACGGCACATAGGTTTACACCAGCTGTGATTCTTTGCAGCACTGCAAACGTGAGCTGTAAAGCTTCTTTAATACTCCTATGTTTCGTTTCGTCTGACTCAACGTAGACTTTGTCTACCCTATTCCAGAGTATCAATTACCGATTTTCATGCCAACTTCTGGGAAACTGATACCCTGTTCCAGACCAAAAAATGTTGTTTGATATACCCTGTTCCAGACCAAAATGCTCAAAAACCATACCCTATCCAGCGGCATGTACCTATATAGCGTATATAAGGGAGTACCCCCCCCCCTCCCCTCCCCAGGCTTTTTTCTTAGCTGATCTATACTGCAGTATAAATAAAGCTTTTATATTATTATTAAAAGGTGGCTGCAGCCGCTTTAATTATTAATAGACTGAGGTACATGTACACTGACAACAGTTTCGGGACTTTGATAACTGGTGGCCGCTTACATGTAATAGGGGTTCGAGTCAATACATGTTTATTGTACATACATTCATGAACATTATATATTGTATTTTTCAAAGATGACATCAAGTGATAAGGACTTCAGGTTTATGGCAACAAATGATCTGATGGCTGAACTACAGAAAGACTCCATTAAACTGGATGATGACAGTGAAAGGAAGGTCAGCCTGCACCACATATTTATTGGTCAATCTAATGTACTATTTAACAATTAGATTATGAGCTCGAGATTTCTATGATGTGATAGTTGATGAGGCCGTAGGCCGAATCAACTATTACATCATAGAAATTGAGAGCGAAAAAAATTGTTTTAGTAAAAATCATAATTATTAGTATGAAAGTAGTATTAGCTCTAAATTATCCACCGGAACTTCGTAGAGACTTAAAGAAACCGCAATTTTGTGACGACCTCCAGCCACTGCACACTAATGGCTCATAGTATACAAGTAGCTCAGCCAATCAGATTTTTCATTTGCATTAGTCACACTAGTAGATTTTTACTACTTATTGTTATTCTATTTACCCCTAAGAAAGTACCCAAGTTCAAAATTTAAAATTTTATGAAAAAAATTCATTAATTTTTTGTAAACAAACAGTACACATGAAAGTACTGCTCAATATGTAGCTTTCATTTGAATGGTCACACACTAGGGTTTCATCCACATTACTTAAAAGTTGGAACCACCTTGGACAGCATAATAAGAGTACCACATGAAAATGTGTACATGTACATGTATGTACATACGGTAGTGCTCAACATCCTCATCAGGCTTGTAACCGTTTTGTTCATTCACAGGTTGTTCAGATGCTTTTGAAATTACTAGAGGATAAGAATGGTGAAGTACAGAATCTTGCTGTCAAATGGTGATTATTTCCTATCTTCCTCTAATTGTTTTAGGACAAATTCAAGTAGGTAGGACCACATCATCTAAGCACAAACATCTTGACCACCTTTCAAAAATTATAATTAACGTCTCTCCGGGAGGCACAGGAACTTAAAGGGTCAGTGTACTGTTGGGCACCGGATAAAGAGGATCCAAATTCAAACTTGGCTAAATTCTCCCTTCATGTTTCTTTGAATGAATATACTGTACGTGTATATAAGAGGACAGTTGATTCCATATCTCCAGTTGTTAAAAGTATTCTTCCTCGATAATAATTAGTTTGTGTTACTGGTACATAATAATTATGTAGTATGGATAAACCCTTTTTCCTTCACAATTCAAGATCAGGCATTTTGCCAGCCAATTTAAATTCCCCTGCCACCCCTCCTCCCTCCCTCCCTTTCTTCCTTTCTCTCTCCCTTCCCCCTTCCTTTCTTTCTTGCATTACATGAATTTGTGTACTGTTATTGCAATATATTGTGGACAATAAAAAATATAATGATTTGTTGTCTTTGACCCTTTCAGCCTTGGCCCTCTGGTTAGTAAAGTCAAAGAGCACCATGTGGAGACCATAGTGGACTCTCTGTGTTCAAACATGTTGTCAGATAATGAGCAGCTACGAGACATATCTAGTATAGGTGAGTGATTAACAGAGAGAGCATCATGTACAAATTACATTTCTGATAAGTAACAGATTGACATTGAAAGTTAATGTACTGTACATTGTACATTGTACATGATATTGAAATTATATTGTATCCATATCGCATGTTAGTAATGGAAAGGATGTTTCATTCCCTAACTGACGGTGTGATTGTCATAACTTTTAGGAGTTTAAATCTGTGGCTTGGTAATTTGTGAGGAAAACCATAAGGCCGATTTAGACGGTACGATTTTGTCGCATGCAACGCGCTTACAACAAGTCTACGACATGAATTGTGTTGTGTAAATCAAACCTACAACTCACTTACGATTATCGTATATGTTGTGGTTTAAAATAATTTTTGGTTTAAAATTTTTTAAACCAGTTTGATTTTTATTTTCCTGTGTCTCAGATTATTGTAATGATTATTAGACAAAGGAAAATAAAAATAAAACTGGTTTGAAAAATTTTAAACCAAAAAAAATTGAACCACAACATATATGACACGAAAAATGTGTAGGATTTTGAAACATGTTTTAAAACCCTGCGACATGTCGTAGCCACAGACAAAGTTAAATGATGAAAGTTGTATACGATTTTTGCATGACGCTAGCAACGCGCACTACAAAAGTCGCATGCGACAAAATCGTACCGTCTAAATTGGCCTAGATAGATTTTTTTATTATAAAAGAAATAAAAAAGCCTCAACTGTGTTCTGTTCTGTTATAAAGCACTCAGGAAGCGGCCAGAGTACTCAGAAGTAGGGAGATTAACACTCGCCCATCGGCTTGTCTTTCCCCCTACACTTCTTTTGTGCTTTCACCGCTTCCTGCATGCTTTAAGTGCATAACAGAACAGAGCATGTTGTTAACTAGCAATTGATAGATATCCAACAGCCATTGGTATCTAATGAAAACTCTGCCTTCATAACAGTGTTAACATTGTTGTCCTTGCAGGTTTAAAAAACAGTTATTGGTGAACTACCCCCGCTTCTTCCTCCCTGGCGGCCAACATCTGCCGCAGAATAACTGGTCGACTAACAAATGCCATAGCCAAGGTAAACGTAACAAAAGAAACTCTCCTCCCCCCTCCCCTCTGAGTACCAATAAAACAGCCCTTGTGTATTGTGCTGCCCATAACTGTAATTTTCACTAACTAGATGTTGTTTGCTTCATGTTAGAGCACTGATGTGTCTGTTCAACTGGAAGCCTTAGATATTCTTGGAGATCTTTTGAGCAGGTTTGGAGGTAAGGAAATTATTTATTTATAGCTTTTGGAAATTTAAGGTGGCAGTGTAGATGTTGTGGTTTAAATTTATTTTTGTTTTCAATTTCTCAGCACACAAGTTTTTTGCATATTATAATTTAGTATATTGTAGTTTTGTAATTCCTCTGTAAATCCTTGTAGTAGTATATATCATTGTATTAAATGTAGTACTTAGTGTAATTTCGTTGTAACTCCTACATGTAGTAGTAGTATACTAGTATTGTATTAATGTAGTTATTGTATCAGCATTAAATTTAAATAAATTATTTTTTTAAAAAAGGTTGGAGTAAATTCGTACCAGCAAATAGTCAGGGCAACCTGACAATTTAAATGCTTGGGGTTACATTGTACATGTAGTACCTGGGATGGACTAGCATCCCATCCAGGGGGAGTAGCGATACTCTAAAGTTGCTTCCTGCTATGGAAACTGGAGTAAGCGCCGGCCTGATAAGCCACTAGGCTTGTAGACAGACTTACCTTTATCCTATAACATGACACTGGACTTTAAGAAAATTAATGCAAGGTTATTTACTAGTTGTAATCTTATTCTGAATATTCGTTTTAAACAGTATTGACAATAAGATACAACTAGTATATGGCAATGACCTTCATCAGCATCGTCGTCCTTGTCCATCATCATCATCATCATCGGTCCTTGTTGCTTCATGCGACGTATAAGGCCTTGACTCATCAGCCCTGATGGCTGATAATTAAACCGTTGAACTTGCAAAGCTTGGTTTGTGTATCTCTGAGAGCTGTACTTGTTAAGTATTTGTTGTTTCCAGGTCTCTTGGTGTCATATCACCAGTCCATTCAGCAGGCTTTATTGCCGCAACTCACCCGTTCGAACGGATAGTTGTGTTGTACGTTTTCGTGTGATAGGTCACAAATTAATGCAAGTTAAAGATGTTATTTACTAGTTGTAATCTTAATGTGAATACTCGTTTTAAACAGTATTGACAATAAGGTTCAACTAGTATATGGCAAAGCCCTTTATCAGCATCGTCATCCTTGTCCATCATCATCATCATCATCAGTCTCCTTGTTGCGTCATGCAATGCATGAGGCCTTGACTCATCGGCCCTGGTGGCTGATAATTAAACCATTGAACCTTGCAAAGCTTGGTTTGCGTATCTCTGAGAGCTGTACTCGTTAAGTATTTGTTGTTTCCAGGTCTCTTGGTGTCATATCACCAGTCCATTCAGCAGGCTTTATTGCCGCAACTCACCCGTTCGAACGGATATTGTGTTGTACGTTTTGTGTGAGAGGTCACAAATTAATGCAAGTTAAAGATGTTATTTACTAGTTGTAATCTTAATGTGAATACTCGTTTTAAACAGTATTGACAATAAGGTTCAACTAGTAAATGGCAATGACCTTCATCAGCATCGTCATCCTTGTCCATCATCATCATCGGTCCTTGTTTCTTCATGCGACGTATAAGGCCTTGACTCATCAGCCCTGATGGCTGATAATTAAACCGTTGAACCTTGCAAAGCTTGGTTGTGTATGTCTGAGAGCTGTACTCGTTAAGTATTTGTTGTTTCCAGGTCTCTTGGTGTCATATCACCAGTCTATTCAGCAGGCTTTATTGCCGCAACTCACCCGTTCGAACGGATAGTTGTGTTGTACGTTTTCGTGTGAGAGGTCACAAATTAATGCAAGTTAAAGATGTTATTTACATGTACTAGTTGTAATCTTAATGTGAATACTCGTTTTAAACAGTATTGACAATAAGGTTCAACTAGTAAATGGCAATGACCTTCATCAGCATCGTCATCCTTGTCCATCACCATCATCGGTCCTTGTTGCTTCATGCGACGTATAAGGCCTTGACTCATCAGCCCTGATGGCTGATAATTAAACCATTGAACCTTGCAAAGCTTGGTTTGCGTATCTCTGAGAGCTGTACTTGTTAAGTATTTGTTATTTTCAGGTCTCTTGGTGTCATATCACCAGTCCATTCAGCAGTCTTTATTGCCGCAACTCACAAGTGCAAGGCTAGCTGTAAGAAAGAGAACCATCATTGCACTTGGTATGCAATTACTTTTTTCTTCTTCTTTTTTTTGTGATTGCATTTATTTATTTATTACTATCCAATTAATATAATTTAAGATAATTTTGTATCATAAATTACATGATTGCGAGCCAAAATCCAAATCTAAATAGAAAGGTGTGCAGTTTATATTAATTATTTTGTGAATTATTTTAATTTTCACAAGTAGTGCCAGCATTTTTATTGATGAATTATTTTGACCGTTTCATGCGTGATATAAAGGGCGGATTCATTTGCAGCATACACATATAGCGGAAAGCGAGACAACCTATTCTTTTCCGTCGCTACTGATTTAATACATGTACATGTACATGTATGGGGTATGCGATTAATCAATGGCAAAGATAATAGTCGCTATTCAAAGCGGTGAATTTGGACTTTGTGCAGTTCTACATTCCAGCGAGCTAAATGTATCGTGGCTGTCACAAACATCTTGCTCCCGTAATTATTGTTTAGAACTTTGTTCGTTCATCCCAATTGTTGGGCTATTGTTCTCCTAACAAAAGAACCGCATTTGTGCTGAGGTATGGGCTGTGCAGAAATTCTGCCATTTTTGGTTCCATGATCTAAAGATCAGAAAAAATGACAATTGGGAAGTGTTAATTTTTCAAAGTAACCAAATTAATCATTAATTTTAATTATTAATGTGGACAGTTTCACCGTCCCACAATATAATTAAAACCTAATAGCACTACATGCTTGTCCAATTTGAAATTAATTGAATTCCAAAAATTCCTCGGACTGCCAAAATTGCCTCGGAATTTTTTTCATCCAATTATTTCCAAATTGGACAGCATGTAGTCCTATTACATAATTATAAATACTAATGGCCCTGTATTCTTTAATGTAGGTCATCTTGTGTTAAGTGCAAACAGTAGTTTGTTTGTTGAATTGATGGATCACCTGTTAGCTGAGCTGAAGCAGAATGCATCGCATTCCACCACTAGGACTTTTATTCAGTGTATAGGGGCAATATGGTAAGATTGTATTGTAACGATCTTCAGATCCCTAATTGCAGAACTGCTACTGCACAACAGTGTTTTTCATACAGAGGAACAAAGTTATGGAACGCTCTTCCAGCCGAGTTCAAAGACAAAAAGTCCGTCAAAGTTTTCAAAAACTCTCTCAAGAGATCATTACTGGAACGTTGGCAGAAAGATGAGATCAAATAGTTTCTTATATTAATTTAGCATTATTATTAGTTTAGTCTAGCATTAGTTTAGTTTAGCATTATTAGTTTTAATTATTTCGTACTTTTCAAACCTTTGTGAACATTGTATATATTCTTAACTATCATTATTTGTAAATTGGCCTGAAAAGCCCTATGGGGAGTGTCCAATAAAATGTATGTATGTATACTTGTTGGTGTTAACGTCATGGTAATCAACACAAAACCTCTAAAGACAAAAGGGTTCAGGTCTGTCTAGAAGCATAGCATGAAGTGACTGGCACTCCCTGGATGGGATGCTAGTTCAACACAGGTAACCTATCCGGCTACCCAGCATTTTTTGTCACAGGTTACCCTGACAATTCGCTGACACCAGTACCCATTTAGTTCTGGGTAGAAAGAGGCAATGTGAGAGTAGGTGTCTTGCTCTAATGATGTTAACAACTTACGTTGCAAGCAGAGGCTAGGTTGGGCACCCAAGAACCCCCAGCCTGAAGCCACAAACTCCAGCCCAGAAAGGTAGACCACTCCAGTGGCCTTCCCTTCCGCAACCCAGCCATATACAGTGTATTCTTCTCAAATTTGCCCCAGTTACTATAAAAATGGCACAGTTGCTATCACAATGTACAGTATAAGACAGTAAAAGTATATAATTATGATTAAATTTAATTTTCAGTAAATTTATGTATGCTATTGAGGGGGCAAAAGAAGTCTAATGTACATGTACACAAATATCGCCCTATACTAGACCCATTATAGTCTCCTACGCAGCCATCATTTTGCTCATCACGCAATGCTCTCCTCCCCCATTAACAGAAGGAGAGTATTGCGTGATAAGCCAAATAACGGCTGTGTAGGAGACTAGGCTCATTACAGAGTGCAAGGGTAGCAAAACACTGCACTCTCTTGTGGTTCACAATATTAATTTATTACCTTGTATTGTAGTCGACAGGCAGGCCACAGAGTTGGAGAACATTTAGAAAGAATCATCCCAATGATAGTGCAATATTCCAAAGTTGAAAATGATGATGAGCTGCGAGAATACTGCATTCAGGTTAGACGCCGCTTTTTTGATTTTCAGACATACAATGTACAGTGTATCATTGGTCCTTTTGCTTCACAACAAAAGTATTAAATAAGGCCATCCCCATAAAATGGTTTGTTTCCCATCGCCCTCTCTCTCATGAAAGTGGGTGGGCCGGTAAAAAAAAAAAAAAAAGAAAAGCCGAGAAACGAAATATTGACAAATTATACATAAAATAAATAATTTAAAGCAAGCCTTGATTATATATATCTTCCCCGTGACTACCATTTTGCAATGTGCCGATATCACTCTGAAAAGTGTTTGAAGACGTCATTACTGGGCTGATTTAGATGTCAGAGTGACTTTAAGATGTAAACAAAGCATATTAAACTTGGAAACACCTGAGAAAAGCGCGCAGGCAATGAATCAGCAACTTTTTTTTAAACTTTTTGAAAAAATTGGGTCGGTCGGCGATGGGACACAAAGCATTTTATGGGGATGGCCTAAATATGATTGTACAGTTTTGCAAAAAATAGAGGCCAGATTTCAAATTAAATGTCTACTAATAGATTGTGCACAATTTCCTTTGAGATAATCCAATTATGTTTAGCTTAGCTTAGCTTACATGTCAGTAGTTCCTTCTCCCCCAGTGGGGAATAGGGCCGGAAACGAGCTCCCTCCATCTCAACGTATCCTTTTTGCACAACTGCTTCAGTGTTCTAGGATTTAAACCCCATCTCCTCTCTCTCATTGACAGTGGTACTTTATGACATTATGTTTGGGTTCTGCTAATTGTGGATAAGAACTGTGTGGTTTATTTGTTTGCAGGCATTTGAGTCGTTTGTTTGCAGATGCCCCAAGGAAGTTACCTCTTACATTCCAAAGGTAAGAGCTCAAAGATTATTAACTTGGTATCACTTTTTGTGCAGTAAGGGATACAGCATGGGACATCCTTAACAGAACGCAGCCTTGTTCTCTAATCAAATTCCTAGAGTAAAGACCTTCTGGAACCAGGATTTGAACTGCCATCCTTTCACTCATGTTTGTTGCTTTTTGTTTGGTTAACTCAGATCCATCGCAGCTTAAACCCCCCAGCTTATTTAATTCACCAGTACCCATTTTATACTCCTGGGTGGAGAGAGGCACTGTGAGAGTAAAGTGTCTTGTCCAAGAACACAACAAAGTGACCCTGGCCAGCGCTTCAACCTCAGTGGACCACTCGATCTGGAGTCCAACGTGATAACCATTAGGTCATTGCAGCTCCAAATACAGTACATCATTAAAAATATCAGCAGTGATATTAACTTTGGTTGTCAGGCTAGTTAATGTCAACTGGACTGGTGATAATGACTATATAAATTATGCAAGTACATGACTGTAGTGGTGGAACAGGGGGACAGGAACTTGGGGATGAAGGGGACGGGAGTCTACGGGAGGTCGGAAAAGAGAATGCGGGTAGCGGGATAAATTATATGCATATCCAAGATGGTGGGAATGAAGAGAAATCGTA
Source organism: Desmophyllum pertusum (assembly GCA_029204205.1). Classification (NCBI taxonomy): domain Eukaryota; kingdom Metazoa; phylum Cnidaria; class Anthozoa; order Scleractinia; family Caryophylliidae; genus Desmophyllum; species Desmophyllum pertusum. The sequence goes on along the minus strand of MU825434.1, from coordinate 271,085 downwards.
AAAAAAATTTCACAACAGGAAAAGCGCAAAGAGACTGAAGCCACCAAGGAAGGGGCGGGAACCAAGAGTAAAAAGTACGGGAAGTGAGAAGTTCAGACCTTCAGAGGGTCTCCCTGTCCTCCTGTCCCCGGTCTTTACCCCCATGTACGTGTTCTTGTTTCAATAATAGTTGTGTCTTGTGTTTGTTCCACAGATCACAGAGCTTTGTCTTGGTTTCATTTGCTATGATCCAAACTACAACTACGGAAGTGATGATGAAGATGAATTCATGGAGACAGACTTAGAAGAAGACGAGGAAGAGTGAGTAGTGATATTCCTTGATGCTTTCAATCCAGACCCAGGAAGTCCTATACTAACAATGCATGGTGGGCACAGAGTGACCCTAAAATGCCGACCTTCATTCAATTCTTCAGGTTTTGATGCAGGCTACCTGACATTTTACAATAATATATAACTCGACATTCTAACAAATCGTATGTTTTTTGTTTTTCAAATTTCAAATTTCAAAGTTGGTGCCAATTTTTTTTTTAAATGTTATGGAACATTTGATGACAGTTTCTGAACGAACTACTACACAAGAATGCTGAAACTGAAAAAATATCTGAAATATGTTGATCCAATCAAAAGTTATGGTGTATTGAAGTTTGCATTTTCCGCCATTTTGTTACTAAAAATAGCTCAAAATGGCGGAAAATGCCAACTTCAATACACCATAACATCGAAATTTGAAAAACAAAAAACATATGATTTGTTAGAATGCCGAGTTCTATATTATTGTAAAATTTCAGGTAGCCTGCATCAAAACGTGAAAAATTGAATGAAGGTCGGCGTTTTAGGGTCACTCTGTGCCCACCGTGATGAAAAACAGTGAAGAAACAGCAAACATTTGAGCCATTTTATTTTATGAAATGAACGAGATACTACGCACATTCTGATTGGCTCAAAACCATTTTCCATAACTCTATGGAAACAAGGAAAATTGCTTTGTGCTTTTGTTTCATAAAAACAATAGAAAACGTTTTCGCTGTGTTTCCATAGAGTTATGGTAACACTCGTGAAAGTTTGGGAGAAACTCGAAATTGCTGAAGGGAGAAGGAGCTATGGTAGGAGGGCAACAAATTATTGAATCATTACTAACAATAACTAAGTTACAGACGGAATGTAAATTTCATTTTGAAAACTGCATTAATTTTTACATTGTCATCAAAGTACAACAAACAATTGAAGGGCGTGCTGGAATAAGGGCATAACGACAATAGAATTCTATTGTTAATTATGCCCTTATTCCAGCATGCCCTTCAATTATTATGTGCACAGTTTTAGCCCTGACCCTAGTGTTGTCTTTATTCAGGGAAGAGGATGATGATTATAGTGATGATGATGACATGAGTTGGAAGGTAAGTAGACTATTATTAATTATTAGTAAAACTCTACTACATACACTAATGCAAATGAGACAATCTGATTGGCTGAGCTACTCGTATACTATCAGCCATTAGTGTGCAGTGGCTGGAGGTCGTCTACAAAATTGCGGTTTCTTCTCGTTTCTCCGAAGTTTCGGAAGAAGATTTAGAGTTAATACTAGACAATTGTTATGATTTTTACTAAAAACAATAAAGCCTACGGCCTCATCAACTATCACATCATAGAATTGAGAGCGAATAATCTAATTGTTAACTAGTATGCACATTAACAAGGTTGTGCAATTTTTATCTTCTTGTATGTAGCAATTTTTTATTTGTAGCTGCCCGCGAATGCAGCTGGATGATGATGATGATGATGATGATGATGATGATGATGATGATGATGAACTTATATGACCAGGATATTCTGTATTTTAGGTTCGCAGATCTGCAGCCAAGTGTTTGTCAGCAGTGTTAGGATCACGACCAGAACTTCTCTCTGAGTTTTACAAATCAGTTTCTCCTGCACTGATTGCCAGATTCAAAGGTATAGTATGATCATCGTTATTTATGTCAGTGATTAATCGCAAGTTACTTCTGGTAGCTTTTACAAGTACTACATGTGTATGACTGGACCATCCACAGAATGATTGTTAATTAAAATGTAACTGTAATGGTGTGTTCATGTGATGTATATGAGTAAAATACATTGTACACTGTGGACAGGAGTGAGAAGTAAAGATGAAGTGACCAATGCAGTTGCATTGCAGTTGAACTAAAATTATTGCAAATCCTGGAAAAAATAATTTCCACTTCAACTGGATTTTCTCTGGATTTTCAGTGCCATGTTCCACCAACTGAACTAGAAGCCAACACGTTCTGAGGCATGTCAAATTCAGAGTTCACTTCTTTACTTCTCACTGGTGTGTTGATTACCTTAATTTTTATTTGGATAAAGTGGGTAAGCACGGCATGCATGACACACCACAATTTTGTACACAACAAGTGTTTACCTACTGCATCTCACATGCTGTAACAGAGCAAAGCGTAATCTTAAATTGAACGAAAAATACGGTAAAAATAATAAACTAAATTTTCTCCATTAGAGAGGGAAGAGAATGTGAAAGCTGACATATTTGCTGCATATATCACCCTCCTGCGGCAAACCAGACCTGTGGCCAGTCAGACACTTGATGCTGATGCCATGGATGATGACTCAGGGTAAGGTGCAATGATGACATGCAGAGCAAATAAAGCAAACAATAATTCAATGTTCAACTGTAGTTGAACCTCCCTATAATGGCCACCCTGGGGCAGAATTACAATCAATTCGGTTCATTGTAAAGATTTGGCCATTGTTGAAGTATACATGTATGGGTCGGTGCGCTGGTCAGGATGAAAAATCCTGGCCATTGTAGAGAGGTTGTTGTTTTTGGAGGTTTGACTGCGAATTGGAAGCTATTATTTGTATGCAGTTTATATTACAATTTACTTGATTTGCAACTTATTGGTACCTTTGCTCAGCCCTCACAGAAAATTTGCCAGCCGCCAGCCGCCACCTGTATTCTATTATTTATCGCTTACATCAACAGGCGCAGATCCAGGAAAAAAACTTGACCGGTTTACTAGAGTCTGAGCGCCGAATCTATAGAAGTCCGGAGGCAACCATTTTTAGATTTTCACTCTCTAAAATTATATTTCCCTTGATTTTGAGTCATTTGGAAAAATTTGACCGATTTCCGTAAAATGGTGTAAGCTGGTATGGATCCGCGCCTGATCAAACTGGACCATATAGCAGGCAAGAGGACACGGCCCAAGCTGCCTACTACAAAATTAATACTTTAAGAGGGCTATGTGGCCTAGTAAATGTTTGCCCTGTCATGTTTTTGTTTGTTTTTTTAGCCCAGTAAATCTCCTGACCACCCAGATACAGTCTATTGTCAGAGCGCTACACAAACAGCTGAGAGAGAAAAGTGTCAAAACCAGACAGGCAAGTACAGTTTTCAGAAATAAAAATAAAATAAAATACAAAAAAAAAAAGTACAGTTTTCAGTCAGTATTTATTTTACAAATCATGTATAAAAATAGCATGTAATTACCATTTCTCACACACCACTGGTAGCCATGTCAAGCCGACCGCCGCAAGCCTGACCTTTATTGTAAAATCAAAAACTATACACATATCACGCTAAAACTGGGAAGCTTCCAAAATTACAAGCTTTAATAATGTACATCAGTTACATTGTATAATGCCGAAATTAAAAAAATACAACAAAATACTACTGAAATTCTTTGGGTGGGTGGGTGGGAAGGTCAGTATAAATGGTGGACGCGACAAAAACAACTGCCCGCCTCACCGGTCACATGACCTATACCCAGGCCCCAGCGGTGTGTGAGAAAAACATTTTCCACTTTTTTCGTTTCACTCAGCCAGTGGAAAATTACCCGTTTCTTGTGCTCAAGTTGCTATGTTGTCATATTCAATCAGGACCACTCGATCTGGAGTCCAACGCACTAACCATTAGGCCACTGGGTCTCCCAGTACAATATAACCCGGCGTATCACATTGAACGAAATCGAACGAAATTTTCGTCGAACTCAATCGAACTTTATCGAATGATTGAATTCGATTTTGTTCGGTCATCGAATGAAATTGAACACATAATTTGTTTGTGAGTTTGATTTCCGAACCAAATCGAATGTCATCGTTCGATTTTGTTCGATTTTTTGCGTTTATATATTTATTTATTTTATTTTCATCCCAGGTTTTATTAGCACACTGTAACAGGCAATCAGTCCAGTAAATGACCCAAAGGGCAGATGGAGAGCTGGCGGTGGAGGTTAATAAACTTTCCGTGAACATTGACACAATTTTGGGAAGCAACAAGCCAGGGAAATCCGCCTTGCACTGGAATTGAAAGACATCCATGCTACGATTCAGGCTTGAACTGTCCCGTCTCTGAATCTATTACGTATTTATAATCAAGAGTTCGAAAACCGAACATTCGATTTTGTTCGATTCACAATTTTTTTTGTGAGTTCAATTTCGTTCGATGACCGAAACTAAATCGAACTCAATCGTTCGAATTAGTTTGATTAAGTTCAATTTAGTTCGATTTCCGAACATTCGATGTGATACACTGGGAATATAATTATGTGACTCTCAGAAAAGAAAAGTCCAACTCGTGCTTGCTGCTTTGACATGTCAGTCTGGCAGCTGCTATTAGCCCATTCATTAAGCCTACATGTAGTTCCCACATGTGAAATACATTGTATGGTAAGCGCAAGTATAATCACAAGAAAACTTTCTCATGCTTGCTCTTATGCATATTTTCCATATTTCACCAGTTGGATCCGGTGTGCAACTATTAATTAAACACGTTGCAAACACACTTCAGTGATGCTGCCATCACCAGATCTCGTCCAACATATTAACTCAAGAACTTCACTTGTGTGTGTTACTTTGTGCTTGCTTGCACTTATGCTTACATGTATGCTTATCTCACAAGTTTGAACCAGGCTTTAGAGTATTCCATTTTATGTTGTACTTAAGGTGGCTCATCTCTGTTTTGCAACGGCATACCTTCCCTAATGTGAACGGCTGATACTTCGCTGTCAGAGCACCGTCTGACTAGCTACTTCACCACTTTACTAGAAATAGAATGAACTTTCCAAAAAGTAGTTTGATTGGCATCGGTGTTACCATAGCAACGCAGCGATGACGTCATGCATTTTACATATGACCATTTTTCTCGACATCTAGACGTAAACTTTTAAAACCACCTTATGTTCCTTGAAGCCGAGATGTAGTTCTTCACGATTAAGAATTGTTAAAAAATTATATGAGAGCGTTTGGAATAAAATGCGGTTGAATATTTTCATTAAAAAAATGAAATATTCACCTTATGTTTGTTTAATTCGTCGATACCAATGTCTTCTTAACTGATTGAGGTAATGTTTTTACCACATATTATACCTGTGACATAGGACTGTTTTCTGTCAGAGTTTCTTCGAAATTGCTTCATTCGATTTCATTTCATGTAGACAGAAGTAATCCCTGCTAGATTCGCATTTTACTCAACGTAGTAACATATTTGTTACGGAAACTAGTCGATACATTTTTTTAAAATTTTTTTGATGCGAAGTTTAACATCTATTACGCTTCCTCTGGAATTTTCAAGTGGATTGAATCATTTTAAGGGTACGGAATAAAAATAAAAATACAAACACTTTTACATTCATCCGCACAATCGTTTTTGCTATATTATTTGTTGACAGCTGATCTCTTTCAGAAATTTCTCTTTTTGTCTATATTCAGGCATATTTGTGTGCGCTTGCCATGCCTGCTTGCAAACGCTTCGCTGCTGATGACACGTCGCTCGTGAAAATGATTTTCTTCACACGATAATCAACATATATGAGTGGGTCACGCAGCCAGATGTAACGTTATTATAATTGATGTATTAGTTACCGCGGAAGCAGTGCGTTGTTTTCATGGACGGATATTATTTTGATTGTTGTGGCAAAGTTCTTATGCAATTACAAATGAATGCAGAATGTGGATAATCGAAGGAGTTTTTACATTTTTGCGATTATGTGATTGTCCAAAAAGTTTATTTTCTGCGTGACTACAGATTTATGTTAATTTCCCACGAGCGGCGTTTTTGGAGCAACGAAACTTTGCAAGCAAGCGTCGTAGGCGCACACAAATATGCCTGAATATAGACAAAAGAGAAATTTCTGAAAGAGATCAGCTGTCAACAAATAATATAGCAAAACCGATTGTGCGGATGAATGTAAAAGTGTTTGTATTTTTATTTTTATTTCGTACCCTTAAAATGTTTCAATCCACTTGAAAATTCCAGAGAAAGCGTAATAGATGTTAAACTTCGCATCAAAAAAAATTTAAAAAAATGTATCGACTAGTTTTTTAATTACAGCTTCCGTAACAAATATGTTACTACGTTGAGTAAAATGCGAATCTAGCAGGGATTACTTCTGTCTACATGAAATGAAATCGAATGAAGCAATTTCGAAGAAAACTCTGACAGAAAACAGTCCTATGTCACAGGTATAATATGTGGTAAAAACATTACCTCAATCAGTTAAGAAGACATTGGTATCGACGAATTAAACAAACGTAAGGTGAATATTTAATTTTTTTAATGAAAATATTCAACCGCATTTTATTCCAAAACGCTCTCATTATAATTTTTTTAACAATTCTTAATCGTGAAGAACTACATCTAGGCTTCAAGGAACATAAGGTGGTTTAAAAGTTTACGTCTAGATGTCGAGAAAAATGGTCATATGTAAAATGCATGACGTCATCGCTGCGTTGCTATGGTAACCCCGATGCAAATCAAAACTACTTTTTTGGAAAGTTCATTCTATTTCTATTAAAGTGGTGAAGTAGCTAGTCAGATGGTGCTCTGACAGCGAAGTATCAGCCGTTCACATTAGGGAAGGTATGCCGTTGCAAAACAGAGATGAGCCACCTTAAACAGCTTTCTGTCCATTTTAGGGATGTTTCCACTTACTGCTAGAGCTTGTCGCTGTTTTACCTGGAGCCTTGTCAGACCACATCAGTGCTATTGTCCCTGGAATACAGTTCTCTCTGGGGTAAGAGGTTGTTATATAAGACACTGTTGTATTACTATAGTGTAGTAACTTCATTAAATCAAATTTTAAAAATCACTTTTTCACACTGTTTGTTTTCTTCATTGTAGAGATAAGAGTTCAACATCAAATATGAAGATTGACACGCTCGCATTTCTTGGCTGCATCTTAGCTCAACATCCACCCAAAGTCTTCCATCCACACATTCATGTCCTTGTTCCGGTGAGTATGAAATTTATTATCGTTTTCTTTCCTTTTGTTTCATTGTCCCCTCATTCTTGACCCAGAGCTCTAACTTCTCTTTTGTGCATGACTGATGGAGAGAAGAGCTCTGGGGAAGTCTGAACGTTCGAGTGATCTGATTGGCTTAGTGCAAAACAATAAGGGTTGCATTTGACTGATTATTAAAGCCATTCTATAGCAATGTTTCTTTTGCGCAAAATTTTCTTACTGGGCTGGGTGGGTAGATAGGCCTAGTAAGGGACGCCATGTCCTATTGTCTGTTTACCCACCATTGGCGAATTTTGTAAATAAATAAAATAAATGAATAAATTTACTCACTGTGCGAGTAGTTTTGGAAAGGAAAAGTTTCCAGTCATGAGTGAAAAACCCCAAAACAATCTTGTGTGAATGAGAGGATATGCTTTACCCGGCCTGTTTGGAGGCACGACAACTGACCAACAATGGTTCCGTTAGGATTTCAAGCGGAAATTATCGTCTTTTCCTGCTTTTTTAATTAAAACTCCAAAGCCTCTTCGAACACAATTTTATCCGCCATTTTGTTTTTCGAAAGTTGAGCATGCGCTCTGAAGTCCACCTCCCCGGAGCTCTTCTGTCTGTCAAGCATGTACAAAGGGAAGAGCTCTGGGGTTGAGAATGATTGCCTCTTTCATTGTTTATTACAATATTTTTGTTTGTAGCCTGTTTGTAACAGCAGTTGGTGATCCATTCTACAAAATCACATCAGAAGCCTTGATGGTGACACAACAGCTAGTCAAGGTCATCAGACCTCACGGTATGGTGTAGTTTATAACATAATCAAAACTATAACAAAATTCTCGAATCTGATTGGTTATCAGCAGGTGCGATTTGAGCACTAATAGGACAGTGTACGCGTCATGCTTGTAATTGGACGATGTAATAGGACAGTTTACATGTCATGCTTGTAATTGGACAGTGTAATTGGACAGTACGCGTCATTTGCGCGCGCTGTCCTTTGCTCGTGCATGCATCTCGGTCAAAAACAACTTGATTATTATGTTTTTATTCACGTTTAACGTCTTTTCCTCAAATTTTGTTATAGTTATGATTAATTGGTAACAGGACTGAGTGGAGTCCAATTCTGTCTGTAATCATACTCGTGATTAACAAATCGGACTCCCGCGGAAGCGCGGTCGTCCGATTTTGTTAATCACTCGTATGATTACAGACGAATTGGACTCCACTCAGTCCTATTACCATTATTAATCTACCTGTATTTGCCTCTTCAGCATCATTATTTCAACATTCTTCCTAGAACTTTAGTCCAATTTGTGACTTCAGCATTTGCCAACTTACACATTTTTACAACTTTTCTACCAGAATCAAGCTGAAAAAACGGTGGTATGAAAGAAAACTCATACTTATTGACTGAGTTACAATGTAGGTTAGATGGACAGTTCCAGATATGTTGTAAAAGCCAGGTGTCAACGAGGAATGTACAGTTTCCCATTAATTTGTCAGGTCAGGAAGCTGTCCTTGTCAGTTTTTTTGACCTGATACCCTTCTCTTATCTGGAACACTGGGTGGGACGGGACAAACATTTGGCTCATTGAGTCTTTTTGGTTGTTGTGAGCAGACCCTGCTGGGCTTGGTTCATACGCGTGGCTATGACTGTACACGCAAGCCAAATATTTTCCGTTCTGTAGGAAACGTTTCTCTTCTGTATTCCCGGCACACCAAATAAACTCACGAGGTTAGGTTCATGAAAAAAACCGCCTTTAATGTCGCATCCAACTCGTAACAACAAAACCCCTATATGTTTCTGACCACAAGGTCCGAGACTCATTTGCATACATTAACTCAGAAACGAGGCTACAGTGTAACGCAATCCATGTAACACTACATGTATTCTTTCAGACAGTTCTGGCCCCAGTGGCCCTCCCACTTGGTCAATAAACTATTTTTTTTATTGCAAATAAATAGGAGTCCAGTCGAGCTCATTTGAGTTCAAGCCGTATGTGAAAGATATTTACCAGTGCACACTCATGAGGCTCAAGGCTGCGGATATTGACCAGGAGGTCAAAGAGAGAGCTATATCTTGCATGTAAGTTAAAAACACCAATGGAAATCCTAGATTCTTTTGGGAATCACAGGATTCTTACAAAGGCATGCTCTAGAATAATGCACACTCCAATTTATTATTGGCTGTGTGGTTGTTTTGTATCGAGCCCAAAGAAAGTCTGCGAGGAGGCTAATCGAGTACATGACTATATGTTTATGATATACGTCATATCATTCAATGATTAATGTGTATGTTGTTGTTCAAATTTTTACCATAATCTGAAACAAAAGAAAATAAAAATCAAACTGGTTTGAAAAATTTTAAACTAAAAATAAATTTAAACCAGAACATGTACACATGTTGTAGCATGTAGCCTGATGCAAACATTCGAGAAAGTTTGGAGAATTTGACAGTACTTATGAAACCCTCACCTGCTGCTCGGGTTCACATAAACTTTTGAATTCTCCCAAACTGTCTCCTGTGTAAACTTGCATTAGCTGGCAGTACACGTGCACAATGTTCTATTTCAACCCTTTCACTCCCAGAGTCAGACCTTGAGTCCATAAAGGTGGTTCCAATTTCACGTATGTGGATGAAACCCTATTGTGTGACCATTCAAATGAAAGCTACTGAACAATACTTCTTTCACACTCGCTTAAGGCTCAATTTTAGTGCCTTAAATCATGACCTTTTTCAGAAAAATTGCTCTGTTTCAACAATAATTATGCACATTTTGCGATGCACCCATCGAAGATGCTAAACATTTTTGTACTGCCCAAGTTTTGCTGCTCTGCGCATTATTTTGTTTGCCTCCGCTGCACACTGGTTGGGAGATGGGTGGCTGTTAGCATCTGACAAGAAAAAAATTGATTGGCTTTTAAATGGTGTGCCTGCTATCGACTTTCAAATTAATGTAAATTTGTTCAAATCTGTTCAGTCCTTTATCTCCCAATCAAACCGCTTTTCTTAATTTTTTCCATTTTTTGTGTGATTTTGCTTGTACCTGTCCTTTTAATTCTTTTTTCTTTTGTTATATTTGTCTTTATCTGATCGTGTGTTATTGTAATTGTGAAACAACGTAATCTCTCTAGATGAGCATCTGCTCTTAGAGCAAATGTTGAGAAAAAATATTGTTTAAGGTGGCTGGTAACGGTTTACAGCTCTTGCACTTTGATTGATCGATACTACCATCTTATATCAGTTGATGTTAAATTAAAGGTGTCAAACGATTGCCTAATCATCGGTGAACAAGTTATGATAATATTTGTGACATAATAGGTTACCATAGCAACAGTATTACCTGTCAAAAACACCCTTATTTTTAGCTTTAAGTGCTTATAACTCAAAAACGAGCCCGGTGACCCCCATTTTTTATAATTGAATAATGATCAGCATGTTAAGATACAACTTTTTGCAAAGTTTAAAAAAATTCTGCAGAGGGAATTCAGAGCCACCTTAAATTTTCGAAAATTTAAGGTGGCTCTGAATTCCCTGCGCAGAATTTTTTTAAACTTTGCAAAAAGTTGTATCTTAACATGCTGATCATTATTCAATTATAAAAAATGGGGGTCACCGGGCTCGTTTTTGAGTTATAAGCACTTAAAGCTAAAAATAAGGGTGTTTTTGACAGGTAATACTGTTGCTATGGTAACCTATTATGTCACAAATATTATCATAACTTGTTCACCGATGATTAGGCAATCGTTTTGATACCTTTAATTTAACATCAACTGATATAAGATGGTAGTATCGATCAATCAAAGTGCAAGAGCTGTAAACGTTACCAGCCACCTTAAATAAAAAAAAATTAAATTAAAAAAAACTTTTTGTGGTACTATTGGTTTTTAAAAATTTTGCAAAATGAAATTTAAGATTTTTTACACAGTTTTCAACTTACACTCTTGGGAGTGAAAGGGTTTATAATTTTGACTGTTTTTGTTGTAGGGGTCAGATTCTTTGCAGCCTTGGTGATGAGCTTGGTCAGCAACTATCACAGTGTCTTCCGATTTTCCTTGATAGACTGAGAAACGAAATCACCAGACTGACAACTGTCAAGGCGTATTCGCTGATTGCTGGGTATGTTAGGCAAAACAGCTGACCTTTACATCTACACTGTACACTGTACAGTACCTCCTACTGACAAAACTAAGTCTTATGATTTTGTGACTTTTGAGCTTTTGTTCTGAAGGGGACTCGCAAAGCATGTATATGAAAGTGACGGTGGTGATTATCGTTCCTTTTAGGGGTTAAACGTTGTGGTTTGGTACCACTTAGGGTGCTTAAATCGAAAATGACCACCGTTTCGGTTAGAGTTATGATCTGTAGGAACTACTTGTCATTAGAATTGGTACCTCTTAGGGGTGAAAATGATGACCTCGCATGCTTTGTTTCCAGTTAGTGACTAATAAATTAGATCAGTTAGATCATTGTTAGGAGAGAAAAAAAACCTGTCTGTATCAATGGAATTTTCTCTAAAATTACGGCAAAACTGGGTAAAAAAATATGAGGCGTTGTTTGTATGCAAAAATCAGGCAAATTTGAGCAAAACAAAAGAAAATCATAAAGTCAACATAGGTCGGTTATGCCCTCAGCCCTTCAAATGTAACATATTAAAATTAATAACATACTGAGAAGTTCTTTTTGGTGTGCCTGCTATCGACTTTCAAATTAATGTAAATTTGTTCAAATCTGTTCAGTCCTTTATCTCCCAATCAAACCGCTTTTCTTAATTTTTTCCATTTTTGTGTGATTTTGCTTGTCCTTTTAATTATTTTTTTCTTTTGTTATATTTGTCTTTATCTGATCGTGTGTTATTGTATTGTGAAACAACGTAAGCTCTCTAGATGAGCATCTGCTCTTAGAGGCAAATGTTGAGAACAAATATTGTTTAAATAAAAAAATAAAAATTTAAAAAAAGTTATTTTTCCCATCACATTTTTTCTTTTCCTCTTTTCCTCACAGATCGCCTCTTAGAATTGATCTTACTCCAATACTGGTATGTTTATAGATTGTTGTTGAACCATTTTGTATTCTATCACTGAACTGAAGCTTGTATTTATTTTGTCTAATTGATTTTTTATTTTCGTCTTTCCAGGGTGACTCTATGCCAATCCTTGCATCATTTTTGCGCAAGAACCAAAGAGCTCTCAAACTATCCACATTAACAACCCTGAATGTTTTGGTTACAAACTATGGTAAGTAAATCATTTACTGTCGACTTGTACATACACTTTACATTTCTAACATGTACATGTATGCAAAGTATTTCTTTTAGATCTTGCTCCATATTTTTATATTTTTTCATTCACCTTTTGCCAATAATTATTATAAAAGCAGTGGGGACAGCTTGGTCACCAAGATCACCCCCCAAATTTTAAAGTTTCCTACTTGGAACTGTACAACTTGGAACTGTACAACTTGGAACTACTTGGAACTGTACAAAACTAGTAAAACTAGATGAAAAAACCTATTTTACCAAGGATGTTATAAATAAAAAGAATTATGTTTGAGATTTGCAATGATCTCCTCCTGACATGCCCGTTGACTAAAATGGATTGTTGTTGGGTTTTTTTTTATCAAAAACTCACCGGCATTCTATCAGTTCTACACTCACAAACAACAAACAGGAACCCAGTTTGCTGAAAACCAATCATAGTCCAAAAAAAAAAAAAAATCATAGTCAAGGATTTTATTATTGTTATCATGATCACTCAGTTTACTTTAAAAGTAAAGCCTTTGGAGCACGACGGCACTCAACTCCATGCAGTTTCCATAGCAGCAGCTAGGAGTATTGCTACTCCCTGGATGGGATACTAGTCCATCCCAGGTTTCCTTAAAGGGACACTGTCCTGATTTTAGCATGATTTTGGGAAGCTCAGAAACATATCTAGATCATAGGAAGTTGATCAATAATGGTTTGATTCTGTAGAATAACACTCGACAAATGACAGGAACCCATTAGGAAGCGAGGATGACGAACGACAGCGAGGATGGAAATGGATTGCAATATGGATTTTGAAAAAACGTCAGGATGTCAGTTTTTCAAAGTTTCAAATTTGGCTCAGAAATCTTTGAAATTTTGCAAAAATGTTGTTGCAGTATGGAATTTCTTGAAGAAATAGCTTTTTATCATTTAGTTAGAGTTTATTAAGTTCTTATTCATAGATTTAGGGACCATTTCATGCATTTATAACAGTTTTGAGCAAATACGCCGGGACAGTGTCCCTTTGAGGGTTCATCAATACACATTTATACTCCCGAGTGGAGGAAAACACTGTGTTAATAAAGTATATATTGTCCAAGAAGACGACACAATCATCCTAGCAGGGCCGGATGTTCGAAAGCCGCTAATCCTGGATTAAAAGTCAATTGAAAAATTGATCTTGTATAAAAGTCTTTTTCACTGTTAATGCTTTGTAGAGTTTGCGATTACTCAAAGTCAAAACTGAAGGACAAAAATAATATATAAACAGAAAACCTCACCGAAAAGTTACAAAACTGAAATCAATATTCACGCTATTCATGAGAGACCCTGGGAACGAGGTTGGCTATTCAATATTCATTGTATATAATTGCTTAGTTTTATTTCATTCTTATTTTTATATCTTCGAAGATATTAGCATAATTTTTTGCTATCTGTAATTCGAAGTCAAAATTAATAAAGGTTTTACTTACTTGTTTTTACTTACGCTAATCCTGGATTAGCTTAAAGGGTCCCTCTCAACCAGTGTGCTTTGCGGTCACGTGTTATTGTTTTCATCCGGAAAACTCGATCTCTCGTGGGGCTAATGTATGCCATACTTTCGAAATTGTACTAACGTTGGTTATCTAACTGCTTTTGTGGCCAGAACAAGGCCAGAATCCTGCAAAAAGTAGTTTTTAACTTCAAGCCGCTATTTTCGCGGCACCCGAAAATGGCCGCCGTAAGAGTATTGGCGCGCACAGCACACTGGTTGAGAGGGACCCTTTTATCGTCCTTTGAACAACCAAGCCCAGTGCTCGAACCTGGACCGCTTGATCGAGAATCCAACTCAAAAACCATTAAGGCCACCGTGTCTCGCACGGTCAGTATACTTGTAATGTGCTCCATAATTGTCTCAATTATTTTTCTGTCTGTTGTGTTCAGGTTATTTATTGACGCAAGAGAACATTTCAGGAGTGTTAAACTGAGGTACCTCCTCTAATCAGTGAGAGTGATCTTCATATTCTCAGGTATGAGCGACATGTACACTGTACTGCTGCTATACATGTACTAGGAGCAGCGTCCCAAAACGAACTTGCAAATACTGTAGTGTTTTCTGTAGCGCATGCAGTCAGAGGATTGAGAAGACATGTTGTAACCCTTTCACTCCCAAGAGTGCTAAGTTCAAAACTGAGGAAAAAATCTTGAATTTGTCATAAACAAACGGCACCACTTGAAAGTACTTTTCAATAGCTTTTATTTGAATGATCACACATTAGGATTTTATCCACAGACGTAAACGTTAGAACCACCTTGTATCGCATGATAAACAGTACCACATGAAAGTACTGCTTTTGATTTGAATGGTAACACACTAGGGTTTCATCCACAGACTCAAAAGTTAGAACCACTTGTACAGCATAATAAACAAACACATGGAAGTACTGCTCAATGGCTTTCATTTGAATGGTAACACACTAGGGTTTCATCAGTACTCAAAAGTTAGAACCACCTTGTACAGCATAATAAATATACCACATGAAAGTACTGCTTAACAGCTTTCATTTGAATGGTCACACAATAGGGTTTCATCCACAGACTTAAATGTTAGAACCACCTTGTACAGCATAATAAACAGTACCACATGAAAGTACACTCAATAGCTTTCATTTCTGGTCACATACTAGGGTTCATCCACAGACTTAAAGTTTAGAACCACCTTGTACAGTAAATAAACAGTACCAAGAAAGTACTGCTTAACAGCTTTCATTTGAATGGTCACACACTAGGGTTTCATCCACAGACTCAATCAAGGTTTGACTCGGGGAGTGGAAGGGTTAAAGTCTAGATTTTTAGGAAAGAATATGTCGTATTGTAATATTAATAAACTTGTAATTTTGTCAGCAGAAGGTTGTATAATACTGCTGGGTGTTTTTTTCACTTTCCGCTGAATAAGTTTATCTTCTCTTTATACTCCTTCAGCTGTCCCTTACATTGTTAACTTCTGTGGCCAAGATTCATAAAGACAGCATGGTAAAGTAGAGTGTCCTGTTCATTGTGAACAATAATGTCACTCATAACAGTGATTGACAGCAGCTTTGAAGCCAACCATTACTCAATATTTCAACTTCTCAGCTCATAATAATTATTATTATGATTTTCATTCACATCTGTTATAAAGGACATTTACAAAATCTATATTAGCGGTAGTTTTGATAGTAATAACTAGACATTCTTATCAAGGCAATAGCCGAATTCATATTAGAGACGGAAAACCGTCTTAGACGGGAAACTCGTCTTTAGACGGAAAACTCGTCTGATATGAATCCGGTGAAGGGCGAGTTTCCATTTTCCCGTCTAAAACGACGGGAAAATCAGCCGGAAAACTCGTCTTAGACGGAAAACCATCTTTTGCTACCCACTGGAACTGGCAATTCAGCAATTGCTTCTGGATAGAAATGTAACCTGGTCTCATACTCGTCCTAGTCTCCGACGGCTCTAAGTCATTTACCCGTCTAATTTTACCGTCCTTAAATTCGTATTAGACGGAATTCTGTCATGTCAGACGGAATTTGTCTGAGGCAAGTTTCCCGTCTTCTTATATGAATTCGCTAATTAATGAAAAAAAAATCTTCTATTTGTACAATGAAATTAAGTTGAGGCTAAAATTTCATGTAATTAGTTTACACTTTTTCTGGTTGTTTGGATTGGACTGGATTCTCTAACACTGAACTGTTAACCTGTTTACAGGCTTGCTCTTCAACTCTACCAGCAATAATGGGCTTGATAAGATCACCGCTTCTCCAAGGTTAGAATAGTATTTATTTAGTAGTTTGTCCAGTTTGATCATCAGGGCGAGATCAGCCTCCAAAAGACCTTTGTTGGTGACTGGCACTGATTTTGACAACCTGAGTGGTAGTCGTCTTAAAAGTTACTTGGCCTTGAACATGCCTCTCATCCAGTTTGTTGAAACGTTAAACCCTAACATAGAAGTCAGTTTTTCACCGTTTGGCCACCCAACACAAGTCAACGCAAATTTTGTTGTTTACTTCAAGTACTGAATTGTAGCATGCACAGTAGCATTGAAATGACTTTTAACGCAACTTGCGTGCACTTGCGAGTTAACTTGCGACTCCGTTTGGCCACCCAACTCAAGTCTGTATGCAAGTAAAACTTGCACTTACGTGCGACTCCGTTTGGCTAGGGCTTTAGTCTTCACAAACAGCCTTTCTCACCAGAAGACTTCTCACCCAGACGATTTCTCCAGACAACCTGCCTGTTTTCTAAACCCATTATTTTTACAGGTGGAGCATTGAATGCCACCCTGACACTTCTTACTGAACTGGTCATGTCTGGCATGAAAGGAATGGCATTCAAGGACCTCTTCCAGGTATCACTTTGATTATTTTGCTTTTACGTTATTAACACTCACATCTACATCTACATTGCATGACAAAGGTATTCCCATCACAGCCAAGAATAACAGTGCTAGCCTTGGTGCAAGTGATTGCCAAGATAATATGTACCGTAAAAGCTCTATTAAGCCCCGGGGGGCTTATTTAATTTCAGGCCTCAAGAAGTGGGGGGGGGGGGGGGGGGGCTTATTAGAGAGGGGCTAATTTCAAATCATAAATTTTCAAGAAAATTCACATCAATTTTTCAAACTTTACTATAATTACACCACTAACTAAAACAAAACAAGAAATGGGTTATGTATGACCGCCTTACAAAGGAAATGTCATATATACCCTAACTGGACGATAGTTTCTGGAAATTAAAGACCACGTTTCAATACAAAGTGACTGAAACGCCAGAAAATATTGCTGAAAAGTCATTTTCATCAGCCTGACGGAAGGAGGGGGGGCTTAATAGAGAGTGGGGCTTATTACAAAATCTGACTTCCAAGGGGGGGGGGGGGGGGCTTAATAGAGAGGGGGCGCTAAATAGAGCTTTTACGGTAAGGTGCAATGCGTGGTGAAACTAAAATCATACCGCCGAGGTCATGGGTTCAAATCCCGTTGAAGCCTTAATTTTTTTTTCAGGCTTCTTGGCAATTGCAAAAATTGCATTCATAACTGCGATGATCACTTATTCATTTAACCTTTTTATTTAACTTTGGCATGATCAAACCACCAGAAGAATAGTCAGGAAACTCAAATTTACACTTTGTTTTTGTAGAAAAGCTTTGCGAGAAGAGCAATAAAATAAATACAGGAAAAAATAGACCAAGAAAAATCCAAGCGTTAAATTAAAGTGTTCACGCTTTTCTGATTCGCACAGTTAGTAACATTACAGCATAATTATAACATAGATAAACTTTCTTTTGTTTACTGAAGTTGTTTTATAACACCGTGGATGTTCTGTCTTATTTTCAGATGTTGGTATCTCCTATTTACTCTTCAAGCCATGGAAATACACAAACCATCATCCATAAACAGGTCAGTCTTTTTTAGTTCGAATATGGGACATTATTCAAGGCAACTGGACTATGCATACTTAGACAGAGAACCTGCCATAATAGATCAAAGGCTTTGGTTTATTTTACTGAAAATGTGGCTTCCACCTCTTTGTGCTTTTCCTATAATCGTGGAATGTTACGAAATATTGCAATTTTTTTTCCCTATTTCTCCCAGTTCCCTGTAGACTTCCCCCCCCCCCCCCCCCCCCCCCCCCCCCCCCCCCACACCTAACATATATATAAAGTGCCAGTGCATAATATGTTGATTCATCAGTGTTTTTTATTCATTTCCTTGCAGGCATTCCACTCCATTGCCAAGTGTGTTGCTGCATTAGCTATGTCCATGTCCGTCAGATGGAGAGTCTGTTGTGAATCAGTTTGTTAGAGATATTCAGGTACTGTCTATAGATGAACCTTTTACATGTAGCTGTGTTATGATTAGTTTGTTTTTCTTAGAAACAAGGCTTCAGCCATGCCTGTCATCTTTTTTGCAGTGACTAATCAATTCGTTGAATGAACTGCTTTTGAGTAAAGGGGCAAAGTGTAGATGCAGCAGCATTGTCTAGTTTATGGTCATTCAGGCTCCCGTTGTTCAAAGGATGGATAATGCTACAGTGTATCTACTGAATAAACCGCTAACAATATCTCACTCATTCATACATACATTCTTTATTGAACCTCCCCATTGACGATTTTCCGAAGATTTCCGAAGATTGTCCGAAGGTCATGCGAACGTTCCCGAACAATTTCCGGACATTTTCGAAGATTGCCGAGTAAGATCCGAAATTTTGGCACATTCAGCATTGAAACGTGGCAAACTCATCAGCAAATGTGACGTCATCGATATATTCACGTGTGAAAGATATCGTATATTTTACAGTGTACATGTACAGATACAATTATTTTTCTCAGTGGAAGAAATTATTTTAGGATAGCGTTATTTATAACAATTATGGACATTGTTTTTTGTTTCTCTTGCAGAGTGCAAAGTTTCTGATCCAGTCAGGTTGTTTTCTCTACTCTCGCTGGGTGAAATAGGAAGACACATGTATGTATGCAAAGTGTCTTTTTCAATCTTACTCATATTCCAATGCAGTCTTTGAGGAGCTCTTCAAATTGTGGACTTATACAGCTATATTTGAGTTTGAACGTCTTAGGAAATATATAAATATTTTTTGTCTTTTCAGTGATCTAAGCAGTCACCAGGATTTAGCTGTGGCCATTTTGAACTGTTTCTCATCTCCTTCAGAAGAAATCAAGTCAGCGGCTTCTTTTGCACTAGGTTTGTTTGATCACTCTTATATTTCTGCAGTGTATTGGGACCAAGGAAAAAACACAACCTTGAACCAATATTGAGTTGTTGATATCGGTATCAGGATCAAAGATCAAGATTAAGTTATTAAGAGTTTGACCCGCGGTCAATGTCGTTGTGTTCTGTTCCTTGGGCAAGACACTAACTCTCATAGACAGTGCCTCTCGCCGCCCAGGGCCCGGTTGTTCGAAGGTGGATAACGCTATCCAGTGGATAGCGTAGTTTGTTTTGTTAACACTTATCCACTGGATAGTGATTTATCCGGTGGATAGCGTTATCCACATAGCGTTATCCACATAGCGTTATCCACATAGCGTTATCCACATAGCGTTATCCACATAGCGTTATCCACATAGCGTTATCCACATAGCGTTATCCACATAGCGTTATCCACATAGCGTTATCCACATAGCGTTATCCACCCTTCGAACAACCCGGCCCAGGAGTATAAATGAATACTGGCTGGCTAATGGAAAAAAATGTGGAGGCGTAACCTGTGATGGACTAGCTCCCATCCAGTGGAATTAGCTACACTTTTACTTGCTTAATACTGTGTAATTAAATGATGTCTGCATTGGTCCCTTGTGTATCTTGATGCTCAAGAAAACGCTATTCCGCTGCTGTTGTTAGCTGAAAAGCGATTGACATTTTACTTCAAGGTTTGCCTCTTTTTAACTTTTTTTTTGTTTAGGTAAAATCGCTGCTGGTAATTTGAACTTGTATCTGCCATTCCTACTCAAGGAGATTCAGGCAAATCCCAAGAGACAGTATCTGTTGCTTCATTCGCTCAAAGAGGTACGCAAAACACAGTCTTGTTATTTAATATTATTACAGTGCTGCGCGCTTCTACCGTTGCCACTCGACAAAGTTTTTTTGACAACTTTATGATGGCTTTCGTTTAAACTGGCCAATCAAAATACAAGAACTGTGGGAGGCGGAGATGTCAATTGTCAGAACGCGAACGTGGAGCTTGACAACTCCGCCTACCACATATCTTGATTTCAACAATAAATCAAAAACTTTGTCGAGTGGCAACGGCAACTACAACCCGAGGCAGAAATGTTGTGAAGGTGACTAATTTTGTTCGTCCCCTCCCCTCCCCTTTTCAATGTCATGCTTCTAGCAAGATTGTAGTGCGAGGCTCCAACATTGGTAGGAGAGAGGGGCTCTTAAACAGTTCATTTCTGGTTTTAACAGAGTTGAAGTCAAAACTCTTTATTTCGTATTAACTGTGGTGATTATACCAGAGGGGGAGGTGCCATTAGCTGTTTTTGTATTTTATTATTATTTTTATTTTATTTTCCCAGGTTATATCATGTGAAGCAGGAAGTTCGACAGGAGTTGAAGCTTTAAGACCATTTATTGGCTCGATATGGTAAGAAGCCACAATCAGAATGGGGAAACTAAACGTAAATATTAATTTAAGAAGGAGGGTCGTGAGGGTGTAAGACTTTGGGCCCGTTACAGACTTAAAGGAGCTATGTCACGATATTTTAATTCATTTTTGCGAGGTACAAAGTCACCTTCAAATTGAAGAAAGCCCCAAAATAATTGTTTACTAAGGTAGAAAAACACCAAAGAGGTAATAATAAACCAAACAGGAACAAGGATGGTTGAGGATGGAGAAGATTAAGGTGACTCCCTATAGTTTTATGACCGAGCGCGCGCTGTTGACGAAAGCTTTAATAATCTGCGCGCGCTCAAAGGAAAATCCTCGAACCGCGCGTGTTTTTCTGATTTTTATGACGTCAGCATGGCCCAAAAAGTCAATATTAACCGTGGATTTTCTCGCATTTGCTTCGGTAAATTTTTTTGAAAACTCGCACAATTCAAGACAGAAAACGCTATCTATCACATGACCGTTTCTTGAAGAAATTTGTCAGAGCAAGTAAGTTTTATTGTTTAAAATAACAAATGAGGTAATATTGGAAAAATCGTCTGAAAAACCACAAGGTTTTTCCCCTCCAAAATGCCAGGCAAACTCAGTTTCATAAGATGGCAAAATGTCAAGAAATTTCACCGAAGGAAACTAAAAAAATAAGGAATAAAGATAAAATATAGCAAAAATGTGCCATTTGCCATTCTTTAGATGCTATGTTGCCATGGCAACGGCCTCCACGAAAAAAGTAACAACCTATAAATAACTATAATTATATCAGTTTCCTTACTGGTAAATATCGGGAACGAAAAAATCAAAGACAAAATAACTGGGGTTTCCTTTGGAACTCATGTCAGTTAGTGTAGGTCATTGGTAAATATTCTAGGGAGTCACCTTAAGACGGATTGCGAACGGCGAACTTGAAAAAATTGGCCATTTTTTTCAAGATGCGCCATCCGTGACGTAGCTCCTTCAAAGGACCTGAGATGATTGACGGCAGCGAAAACGCAACTGTTGATTGAACAGAGTTCGCATGTTATTGAAAGGCGCAGTAATGCCCACACAGCGGTCAAACGTACTGCGCGCGCGCAGTTCCCGCCAAAACTTTGCAGTCAAATGTCTTAAAATTGCGAAGTCGTCCGCTTTAAAGCTCAAACTTAAGAAATTTACTGAAAACTTAAGCTTTATACTCGGAGTATGCATAGATAATGTAATAATTGTTATCCAAAAAGTGTCTCAGCTCGTATTTTGGTTTACCACTGCATGTTCTATAACGTTTCCTTACAAACTTCGCGGCCATTACGCTTCAAACTCATGGAAAAGTCAAGGCCGCGGAAAACGGAAGTGGCGCGCAATTTTTGCGTTTGACCGCTGTGTGAGTAATGCCAAGGTCCCCTCGTTTGTAGCCTCCTCGCAGAATTGTTTTTGCCTCGTGATGTAGTAGTTACATATTGAATAAAATCTTGTTTGTGTTTTTCTTCACTCAGGACGTTGCTGTTTAGTCACTGTGAAAGTACCGAGGAAGGAACAAGGAATGTTGTGGCTGAGTGTCTTGGTAAACTGACGCTTGTTGATCCGTTACGACTTCTTCCACAACTCAAGGTTTGTAATTGTCTCCTTCTCAAACTCATTAATAATTCATCAAGTTAAAACAAAGGAAATCATAACCGAGGTTTGGATATCTGATCTTATTGACATAGATTTTTACGATTTGATATCTCCGTTTACTCCTTAGTTTTAGTTTCGATTGAGAAGATATATCAAACACTCGAGACAGTGTTTCATCGGCTATCCAAACAACTCGAATTTCGTCAAAAATACTCCGCTACGCGTCGTATTTTCAACTCTCTTCTTGGTGTTTGGATATCCCAATGAAACACTCCCTCGTGTTTGATATATTACTTCGCAGTGCGTTATTTGGTTCGTCACGCAACGCTTCTCTCTGCACAACAAAACCAGTCTCTGTCAATCGCAAAAGTTTGATCCTGCAAAACGCAAAAAATCGCCAATCCAAAAAATGAAACTCCCGCCAAAAATGCACACCGGTAGCTTGTTAAGGCTGTAAGTGAGTTACATTTGTTGTTGAAATATTTCATCAGCAAATTTAGTTACTGTGCGAATCAGAAAAGCGTGAACACTTTGATTTAACTTGAAAGCAATGAAATCACTGCAGGAAAAAAGAAAAAAGAAGACCAGTTTGACAAATCAAAAGCCAAGTGATGATGAATATATGAATGATATAATATATGTGAACTGCGGAAATGAATAAGTGATCATCGCAGTTATGAATGCAATTTTTAAGCCTGAAAAAATTCAGGTTTCAACGTGATTTGAAACCGTGACCTTCGCGTTACCAGTACGATGCTCTACCAACTGAGCTATGAAGCCACACATTGGGAGTAGGTAAGGTATTTAACTTGGAAGCAATGAAATCACTATCACTGCAGAAAAAAAAAAGAACAGTTTTGGCAAAGGAAATTCAAGTGAACTCTCTCTAAGGCGGACACCCTCGGGACCAGCTCTAGCTGTCTGCCTTAAAGAGGTGTCCGCCTTATAGAGAGTTTTGTTACAGAAAAAAGAGAAACTTGATTCGGTGTCGGGGACCAGAGGTGTCCACTTTACAGTGGTGTGCGCTTTGAAAGAGTTGACTGCATTCTTCTCGTTGTTTGATCTTGCATGTGATTGATGGATACACAATTGACATGTCAAAGTCAAATCAAAGTGTTCACGCTTTTCTGATTCGCACAGTAAGACTCTGATGTGATCCTAATCAAAGCCAATTTTTAATACACAAGTAGCAACATGGAATCTACAGTAATTCTAATTTGTTGTGTTTTGCTTTTTGCCACAGGCTTATTTGAACTCGGACTCGGCCTTTGCCAGGAGCACTGTAGTGACAGCTGTTAAATTCACCATCTCTGATCATGTAAGGGAATAAACAATGACCTCTGACAGCATGCATGATACCACTACAATGTTGCAATGTTGCAAAAGAGCAATCGAATGTGGCACACGTGCTGCAACATGGCATGCATGATGCATCTCCTAAAACTATGTTGCAATGTTGCAAATCTAGATGCATGTTGCAACATTGCATGCAATGACCTGTTGCATGATGCGTCTCCTAAAACTGCGTTGCAATGTTAAAGATAGTTTTGGATGCATCTTGCAACATTGCAAGATTATTTATTTAAAAAAAAAAAAACACCTGTATTTTCCTTTACTATCATTTGTATATTTTTATTTTATAATGAGCTAAATAAAAGATTGTTGTTGTTGTTGTTGTTGCATGCAATGATCTGTGGAGGCTCGCGTGTTGCGACTCCAAAAACTGCGTTGTAATGCTAAAAAATAAGAAAGAGTGTTGGACATAAGTTCCAACATTGCATATAATGGCTGCATACATGTTGCGCCCCCTAAGACTGTTGCAGTTTTGTAAGAAATGGAATTACGTTGCAACATCTCCTAAAACTGTGTTGCAATGTACGTGCGTGTATACTTTGTTTTAAACTGTCGTGAATGAGACCTTGTGACTATAGTAAAATATTGTTGAAAACTTGAAGCTCACTTGATGTTTTCTTTTGGTTTTATTCAGCCTCAGCCGATAGACAGTCAACTAAGAGGATGTATAGGAGACTTTCTCAGAACCGTACAGGATCCAGATCTGGTATGTCAACATACTAATTCTCTAGCTCGTCAGGTGTGATCATCTGAAAAGGACTGTTGTTGGTGACTGACGTATCGACAACCAATTCTCCTATACAACAGTGTTTTCTTGTTGCTAATGTTGTGTGGAGTTTGAGAGTGAAGGGCAAAAAATTATAAACATAAAATCTCATTAATCCTGGATTAGCTTTTGAATAACTTATTTTATTCATTATTTATTAGTTATTGACTTATGAAATAAGGTTATCGAGCACTGATGTGTGCTAATCGAGGGTTCTTTGTTTACTTTGTTGTTGTTGTGTTTACCAGTGTTTTCTTTTTCGCAGAATGTTCGCCGTGTGGCTCTAGTCACGTTTAACTCTGCAGCTCACAATAAACCGAGTCTTATCAGAGATTTGCTGGATCAAATTCTTCCTCAGCTGTACAATGAAACTAAAGTCAGGGTAGGTGAAAAGCTAGGATAGTCCTGTCTCTCTTATGGGCCTATTTACATGGAGAAAAGTTGCCCTTGATAGGTGGGTTCCTCCACCCAGGGTCACCCTGTCCTCCGAGCCAACTTTGCGACTTCTCGTGTAAACGGTTCGCTGCTATTTATAAAGAAATGTATTAATGTATGAAAGTTCTCTCGCCAGGGGTTTCTACGAGGGGCAACTTTTGTCCATATAAACAGGCCCTTATCCCCGTGGCCGCTCGCCCCCTCTGTGGAGCAGAGGTCACCCACGGTTTTACGCCAAACAGCGCGGTCCTGAGCAAGTCGGGTGATATTATTCCAATTTGAGCCCAATATACGCAGTTCTTGATCGAATGACCTCCTCTAGGTGTTCTTTGTTCTGCCGCACTTGCGTTTTCCATTTCGATTCCAGAAAAGAGCCTGCCTTGTTCTGTGGTTTCCTTGGATAGTCCTGTACTTAGTTTATTTGTGTGTGTATTTCGCCTTTGTCTCAGTGTAAGGCCCCGGCTAAACGGTCAAACATTTTTCATCCAACATTTTCTTGGAAGAACATGTCTGCAGATAGTTTAGCCGTCCCTCGTCCAACAGTTTGCGTGAAGAACAAGTCCGCTTAGTGATAAAGAGACAAATCTCTTATTAATAACCACTTAATGACTGGCCGCAAGGGAAACAGTGAGTTTTATTTCCTTGAGACCCTCAATGTTCCCCGAGGCGAAGCCGAAACAAAACTCACTGTTTCCCTTGCGAACAGTCATGAAGTGTTTTGTTATACCTCCAAACTAAAAAAAAATTGAAAGCGTTTCGTTGCGGCCATGACTGCGAAAAACATTATTTGCTTGACGCGATTGGCACACATTTGCCGCGGTTTCAAGGTGCACGACCTGATCACGTGCGAGTCAAAAGTTCAAGTTGTTGTTTCCCTAGGGAGTTAGTGAGTTTTGTTCTCCCTAGGGAGTTTATAGATTGTTTTGACACATGGCACGTGACACGTTCTTGTCCAATCGGAAAACGCATTTAAGTTGGGAGGTATAACAAACGGCTGTCTTTTTACTCTCTTGTAGAAAGAGCTCATCCGAGAAGTTGAGATGGGACCTTTTAAACACACTGTGGATGATGGGTTGGACATCAGAAAGGTACAGGACGCACGCTATTTCCTTATTTTTCTCGAAATGTATTTTATAAAAGCTACGTGATGGTTAAGGCAAGTAGGATACAGTCCGTGCAGTTTTGAATGCGCTAGTCTGTTGCATGGGGTGACAATTGAAAGTAAACAAAATGTTAGCTTGCGAATACAGCCGCCTTCCATCGCGCGCCGCTTGCAGCATCCCGCGAGAAAGACGCTGCAAGCGGCGCGCGATGGAAGGCGGCTGTATTCGCAGGCTAACAAAATGTTGTCTTGTCTTTGAATAGTCTAGACAAATGCGACAAAACGAAGGCAAAAGAACTCCTATTATAGTGCGAATGAAACAGCATGAAGCAACGGCAGTCAAAACCATGACCTCCACAATATCGGTTCCTCATTCGACCTATGTAATCGATGTTTCCCAATATTGGGTTTTCTGTTGATTCTCAACAGCGTTACGACAATTAACCATTCTTTCAGTCTTCAGTCGTCATACGGTTTGAAAAGCGGCATTATACAGTCTATCTAGGAGTTCATTAAAACCCGGCGACACAACATTATTTTATTTTATTTATTATTTATTTATTTATTATTATCATCTATTTTATATAATATTAGTATTTTATATTTTATTTTATTTATGTTATAGTGTCCCATTAGCTATTTAAGCTAACACACAGACACTTAAATAAAGTCTATGTATGTATGTATTAAACATAATCTCCACTTATTTATTATCAGGCTGCGTTCGAATGTATGTACACACTTCTGGACACGTGCCTCGACCGGCTGGACATCTTTGAGTTTCTCAGTCACGTGGAAGATGGACTCAAGGATCATTATGACATCAAGGTTAGTACGATCACGTGACTGTCAGTCACAATACAGTGCAACCTGGATACGACAAACTGAATTTGTGATTGGAACCACACTTTTCTAAGGAGAGTTCCTGGACAAAATATTCTAACCCCGTAAAACGACAGGGCTGTTACTAAGGGATGGAGTCTGATAGGAAAACAAAGCCATTGGAAATTGGAAATAAATCGCACATTAAATATTGCTCCTAGCTCCCTTGTTCATTTCCTCGGCTACTTTGACAATTAGTAGAGACCTACGACAACGAGTACGGGATTTATCCGCAAGTTTTCTACGAATTACACTAACAAAAAAGTGTATCCATAAAACTTATTTTACTCTTTGTGAGCAACATAATTGACGCGGTTGACGACATTTTCGCAAAAACGCATAGTATGATGACGGCGGCTACCGTTTTCCCGCGAATATGACACTGGTTCACGCGTGCGCCATGTTTTTTCCGCCAAAATACACTGGTTCAAGCGTGCGCCATGTTTTTCCCGCCAAAATGACACTGGTTCACGCGTGCGCCATGTTTTTCCCCAAAATGACACTGGTTCAAGCGTGCACCATGTTTTCCCGCCAAAATGACACTGGTTTACGCGTGCGCCTCTTTTTCTATAAGGAAATGTCGCACTCGTACTGTAATGTAAAGGTCTCTTGTGAAAGTCCTGAAACGAACACACTTCGGCTGAGAAGAGGCTAATGTTTTTTGTTGTTCTTTAGATGCTGACGTTCCTGATGCTTGTGAGACTCTCGTCGTTGTGTCCTAATGCAATACTACAGCGTGAGTATTCACATTACACATCATACCCGTTTGGGTATTCTTTCTGTCCAAGGTGGGAACATACCCGTACATTAAGTACCCTGGGAGAGCATACCCCTACTTATAGTTAAAGGAGCTATGTCACGATATTTGAGGTCATTTTTGCGAAGTGCAAAATCACCTTCAAATTGAAGAAAGCCTCATAATAATAGTTTACTAAGGTAGAAAAACACCAAAGAGGCGATAATAAACCAAACAGGAACAAGGATGGTTGAAGATGGAGAAGATTAAGACGGATTGCGAACGGCGAACTTGAAAAAATTGGCCAGTTTTTTTCAAGATGCGCCTTCCGTGACGTAGCTCCTTTAAGTGACTATCCAGGGGAACATACCCGTATGTTAAGTAAGTACCTATCTATCCTGGGGGAACATACCCGTACGTTAAGTACCCTGGAGAACATACCCCTGTACGGGGGTAACGGTGTCCCAGTAATTTTCTAGTACCCATTTCTACTTCTTTGCTCAAACTGTGATTCTGTATTTTCTTAGGCGTGGACATCCTTGTGGAACCCTTACGTGCCACGTTACAAACGAAGGTGAAGGCAAATTCGGTAAAACAAGAATTCGAAAAACAGGACGAACTCAAAAGATCCGCGCTCAGAGCTGTGGCTGCTCTGTTGTCCATTCCGGACAGTGGTGAGTAATAACAAAAATGCTCGACCCTAATTGGTTGAGAGCAAGTGCATTTTATCAGTAATACTTATCAGTAATAGAGCGGTTTTGAATTGAGTGTCGTAAAACCAAACCAAACAATTGCAATGGCCAATCACAACAAACGTAAATAACACAATGAACCAATCAGAACTCGAAGCAAAGACACGTGACCGGCGCCAAGCGCGGGAAAACGCGTGTGACCAAATCGCGATTGGTTTGGTTTTGCATCTGATTGGTTGAGAAGCTAACGCGAGTTTTTTTAACCAATCAGAGCGTAGTAAAGCAAAACCAAAGCAATTACACTCAATTGAAAACCGTCCTATGAACACTGACTTCGTATAATCCTCGACTGAGGATACAGTAAAAACCCGTAAGTAAGAACCTAGTTTTTAAGAACCTGTTAGGCTAAAATTTGCCAGTTAGACCCCCTCTATACAAGAACCTGTTTAGCCTAAAATTTGAAACAGGTTCTTATTTTCTAAATCTATATTAAAAATGTGTACACTTGGGCAAATAAGATAGGTCAACATTTTAGATCCTCTTTGGAGACACAGTCAGTCATTTTTACATAAATACTTACTTGGTATGCAGATTTTATATAAGGAATAGGCTGAATACCACTAATTCTATTAGCTACAATGTAAATTTTTTCTTCAGAAAATAAGAACGTATTTAAGAACCTAAATAGCCTAAATTTGTGCGAATTACCATTTATGTAAGAACCTGTTTAGGCTAACTTGGGAAAATGCAGGTTCTTACTTGCGGGTTTTTACTGTATCCGAAATCTTACGAATGTTTCCGACTGACAGTTCAAAGATACCGTAAGGTTTTCTAAACGCGTCCGAAGGTTTCCTAAAAAACAGAGATCGCAGTTAAGCACCAACTTAAAGGAGTTACGTCACGGTTGGCGCATCTTGAAAAATTGGCCAATTTTTTCAAGTTCGCCATTCGCAATCCGTCTTAATCTTCTCCATCCTCAACCATCTTTGTTCCTGTTTGGTTTATTATCACCACTTTGGTGTTTTTTTACCTTAGTAAACTATTATTTTGAGGCTTTCTTCAATTTGAAGATGATTTTGCACTTCGCAAAAATGACTCAATATATTGTGACATAGCTCCTTTAACTAAGACACGTGCATGGTTTCACTTGACTTACACTTACAATCAATCCTAAGTTAGACTATTTTATTGTATTTGTTTCAGATAAAAGCCCTTTGCTCAGTGAATTCCTCGCGCAGATCAAGTCAAGCCCTGAGCTGTCCTCCATGTTTGATTCCATTCAGAGAGACGCCGGCTCCGCAGAATCCATGGACACCAGTTGAATATCCTCAGCTTGTTTTACTATAACAAGCAAAAGAAAAAAGCAAACAAACATTAACCCTCCTACAGGGAGGTATAAAACAGTAACAAACGGAGTAACGGTTTCAAACGAGTAGTAGTTCTCATCACGTACAAAAAAAATGAGACTTTTGAAGACTGCCTGACTTGACGAGACTTGAGCCAGTTTAAAACCAGTGATCAATCTCTAATTTCACCTAGCCTTTGCATAACAAATTCAGATAGGCAGTCACGAGAATTAAGTACCTGATCACTCTTGACTAAAAACTTAATTCCCCTTAGGCGGATTACATAAAATGCATGGTAAGCTAAGGAGAATTTCGTCGCAGATCACTGACATATAGGACCTGCCAGCACAAGGTGTTCTCGTTTATAGTTCCTTTTGTACTACAGTGTTAAAAAGTACTTCAGTGGTCGACTTAAGTTCCTTTTATCTTGATATTTTAGAAACTGTGACTAGTAACTGCCTCGCCCATCAAGCATCTCTTCTAATAAAGGAAAGGGACGCGCGTGGAAGGGGGTGCGTGGATGGGACGCGCGCGAGGAAATTGGGCGCGCGCTTAAGATGCATTCTGTCTCATCTTAACCTCGTTGCACTCGAACTTTACGCTGGTCGCTGCTGCTGAGAACATAATGGGAAACTTTATTT
The DNA here is from genome assembly GCA_029204205.1 of Desmophyllum pertusum. NCBI lineage: Eukaryota > Metazoa > Cnidaria > Anthozoa > Scleractinia > Caryophylliidae > Desmophyllum > Desmophyllum pertusum. Next base: position 240,910 of record MU825434.1, on the reverse strand, counting down.
TCAAAAATACTCTAAACTTCGGGTAACACCAAAGTACTTTCTTGTTAAAAATAAAACGCCTTTATAATTCGTAACATATTTTTCTTCCTATTACTGGGTATCTTGAGAGCGAATTTAATCCAGGCCCTGTCAGTTCATTCGGTTTGAGGCCTCTTGTTTGCCTTTAGAAAACGTAGTTGATTTAATATAACATTGAAAGGAGCTCTTTTGCGATATCTTTGCGTCACTCGTTTCTTGTAAGATCATTTCGATAGCCGACGTTCTTAAAGCGACCTGGTCTTCGACCGTTTTGGATATTACAGAAACGAGAACCTCTATCGCGCTACTGTTTCCAAAAGAATATGTGTAAATTGCGTCAAATGTTCTGTTATTCGGCGGCCCAAAAGAAGTGTGTTTTACATTTCCTAGCATTATGGTACGATAAAAACAGAGATGTGTAAACGACCAACGGGCCAAGAATAAAGTTTAGAAAAAAGGTTTTATGCGTTTTGTAGTTGTCATGTTTTGTCCTACGCAATCTCGTTCCCAGAGTCCTCGTTATCCTTATCGGATAATCCGTGACAGGATTCTTGGACTTCCGGTTCTACTGCGCATGTGATCGACCCATGTTTCAACAAAGGGATGCCAAGATTCCAATCTCGTTTCCAGAGAACTCGTTACCCTTGTCCAACGGTGGAGCGGCCAACAAGGACCTCTGGGACACACAGCGGTCAAACGCACTGCGCCTGCGCAGTTCCCGCCAAAACCCCACTACGAAATGTCCAAAATTTACGAAGTCCTCCACTTCTCGACACTTTAAAGCTCAAACTTAAGAAATTTACTGAAAACTTAAGCTTTGTACTCGGAGTATGCATAGAGAATTTAAGAATTGTTATCCACCAAGTGTCTCAGCTCGTATTTTGGTTTACCACTGTATGTTCTTTAACGTTTCCTTACAAACTTCGCGGCCATTACGCCGCCATTACGCTTCAATCTCAAGGCAGCGAAAACCGGCGCCGGATTTTTGCGTTTGACCGCTGTGTGCCTCTGGGATAGAGTGATCCGCCTCACACAGCGGTCAAACGCAAAAATCCGGCGCCACTTCCGGTTTTCGCTGCCTTGATTTTGCAAGAGATTCACGTGTAATGGCCGCGAAGTTTTGTAAGGAAACGTTAAAGAACATGTAGTGGTAAACCAAAATACGAGCTGAGACACTTGGTGGATAACAATTATTACATTATCTATGCATACTCCGAGTACAAAGCTTAAGTTTCCAGTAAATTTCTTGTTGAGCTTTAAAGTGACGAAACGTGGAGGACTTCGTAAATTTAGGACATTTCGCAGTGGGTTTTTGGCGGGAACTGCGCAGGCGCGTCACGTTTGACCGCTGTGGAGATCCGCCTGACTTGCGTAGTAAGACCGGAAGTCCAAGAATCTTGGCGTCCGTTAGTTGAAACATGGGGTCGAACACATGCGCAGTAGAGCCGGAAGTCCTAGAATCCGGTCATGGCGGATCGCTTTATCTCAGAGGTCCTTGTTGGCCGCTCCACTGCTGGACAAGGGTAACGAGGACTCTGGGAACGAGATTGCCAAGATTCTTGAACTTCCAGTTTTACTGCGCATGTCAGGTGGAACGGATTATCCCAGAGGTCCTTGTTGCCTGTTCCTACCGCTGGATAAGGGTAACGAGGACTCTTGGAACGAAATTGTCCAACGGACTATATTTTTAACGAGCAAATGTGCATGTGTAATAAACGACTACCGTCGGTAGTGCCGTAAATGGATCTCATCAGTTGCCGTGTGCTGCATTGGTTGTGGAAGGGTAACCCTAGTGCTAGGCCGGGTTACCCTAGCAAGAGGTTCGAAGCTTGCAAGGGAAACGTTGCCCTACCTCCTGTAAACAGGGCCTTAGCACGAACTTTCCGTGATGTATTTCCTTGGTGCAGACGGAAAAAAGATCATGTCAGTTGAATTGCAAAGACATCTTAAATGATCTTGGCATTAACAATTCCCGTTGCATCTCTTTGAGAGTTCCGTGGTTAAATTTCCCTTCAAGACGATCGAACGCCGCATCAAACAACTCTTTGCATCCTTGATTCTAATTGGTAGAAATTAACAATACCACGCCTCCAGCCGTGACTTCATTAGCCTGTGAGCTTAGCGAGGCAGGCTCTCATTCGCGCGATAAGCGCGGAGCGCGATCGTGATTTCTCGTCCCACTCCCTCGCGCTCCGCGCTCGAACGTCACGCAATACTAAGGATCACGATCGCGCGAATGAGAGACTTCATTGGCGTCGTAATCATGGTTTTCTCTTTGTAGCTCAATCACTTTATTGACTGCTTTAGGGAGTATTCACCAAAACGTGTTGGAGGGGGGGGGGGGGGTGGATTGATGAGAAACTAGCCCGCAGTAGCCCCTCCGTGATACACCTATGGTATTTTAGCCCCCCAGCCCAAACAGGCTTTTGAAATTGAAATTTCTAGAACGGGGTATGAAAAATTGGCCAGAAATTGGCCTATTTCTAGAATGGGGTATCATTTTGAATGAAAATTGATTAATTCTTTCCAAAATCAAATGGGAGACCTGGGCACCCCTCTCCCCGGGGATATGACCAACCTCGTTCCCAGGGTCTCTCATCTTCCCGCCCCTGGAGCGGAAGATGAGAGACCCTGGAACGAGGTTGGATATGACGAGTCCCGTAATAACGGGCAAATTGTTACGGTATGTTTTCGGGCGATTCTTACCAATCCTCCGTTCGAGAGAAACGAGTCCATTCCCGCATTCTAGTTGTCGAGAAAAGATTGGACTCCAGGCCCCGTCGGCTAAGAGGCGCGAAAAGGATGTGGGGACGAGAATGTCGTGTGATCTTCACTTTCTTGTCTTTATTGACGGTTTTGCTTCAGAAAAGGTAAGAAAAACTTTGTAAGATCAAGTTTAAAACACAGTAGAGTAATCTTAGTACTTTGTGTCCAGTTGTAGTTGCCTTCAGCAGTATAAATCACCAGATCCGGCGTATCAAAACCGAACTTAATCGAACGATTGAGTTCGTTTTAGTTCGGTCATCGATCGAACGTAATCGATCGAACTCGCACATAAAACATTGTGCATAGAACAAAATCGAACGTTCAGGATTTTAAATACAGTCGAATTCCTATTAAGCGGCCACCTATTAAACGGCCAACCCTATTAAACGGCCAGCTATCAAAGTCTCAAAATCAGTATAATACTGTATTGTAAATAAAACCCCTATTAAGTGACCGCTTGCCATTTCCCCGAGGGTGGCCGCTTAATAGGGTTTTGACTGTACTCAAATAGATTCAGAGTCGGGACAGTAAAGTTTTGTTTCCTATAGGAGTGTTGTTTACAAACATTGCAAACATTGCAGGCCCGTAGGGAGGGGGGGGGGGGGGGGGGGGGGGGGGGGGGGGTGATGGGTGCGTCCGCACGGGCTGTGGAGGTCCACCTATAGTCCACTTTTTGGTTTGAAAATGAAGTCTGAATCAAACAATCGCAGCTTTGAACGTGTTTACATATCGCCTTCATCAACAAAGACAACATCAAGCGAGTCATTTTCATCCAAATATTCACTCCTTTGGCTTAAAAATGTCTTTAATCAAAGGTCCGCATTATGTATTTTTAGTATTCTTTCATTGGTATTCTCTTTAACTGAACAGTTCCAGAAATATTCATGTTTTTACGTTTGCTTTTGGCTGCCTGGTTTCATATCATACTGCCTTCAAAATGCACGAATGCAGTCTCAGACAACCTAATCTTTCAAAATTTCCCGGGGGGGCATGCCCCCAGACCCCCCTAGTAGCTCGCGCCACGACCCCAACTTTGCCACTCAAATGCACCCCCCCCCCCCCCATTCAAGATCCTGTCTACGGGCCTGCATTACTTCAAATTTGTTTTGTTATTAAAATTTGCCAACTATTAAACAAAAGAACTCTTTGTTTCAACAGCCAATAGTTCTCTGGTTGGCACATTAATAATAATAGGTGATGTAACGAGAAATATTGCTATATTTCCATATATTCTGAGTTTCTAATCATATTTTTACCAACATTGTCTTGGATTTAAGCTTAAACTAGGCCTGCCAGAAAATGTAATTTTGTTCACAAAAGCGGCAAAAGAGTAAATCATTGTTTTCTCAATTCAGCACAAAAACGTTTCCATTCCATAAGTAGCTATAAGCTTTGGTAACAAGTCCTGAATTGTAGCATGTATGGATGCATGTTGCCTTTCAATTACAGCATATGGCAGATTTCCCTACAGCGTAGCTTTTCACTTCCCCAAAATTGTGTCAATTTTCATGAGAGCATTAACTGTACTGCCAGCTAGCTCTCCATCTGCTCTTTGGGTCATTTACTCTATTTCCTGTCTCAGTGCTAATGAAACCCGGGATGATTAAATAAATATATGAATGCCAGACTAATTATTAGGGGAAGTTCTCCCCGCGGTGGGGACAAGCAAGCCATTCAAATTCCCCACGGTCAGGCCAAATTTGCCTTTTATAGCCAGTGAACAGACATAAAACGGGCAAAAACACCTTTAAAAATATTCACAATCTTTTCAAGCCCTTGCTGGTCAATAAAGTCAGCAAACGATGCCATGTTTGAGTTGTCCGAAACCGCGAGACCGAAGCCACTTGGCTGTTAAATTCCCCGGAGTGGGCTAATGCCCGCCCCCCCGGGCCGAGTTAAAATCACTAATGTCCCACCCCCGGGATTGCAGCTTGTGTAAATGGCCCGGGGGGGATGGGCACTGCTGGAATTGACTGACACATTAGCGGGGTATAGACGATTAGAGCTTTCCCCATATTTGCAACACATGCTCCAGTGGTGAAATTGCCTCAAAAAATCTGCGGCCAACTCCTTTAAGGTATCAGCCACCCTTCAGGACCGTCCGCGCGCGGATCGCTGTAGCGTTAGTTGTTTTTATAAAAAACCCTATAAACCATATATTTTTGAAAGTTTAATAATTCCAGATTATGGCTTTTTACTAAAAAAAAACGATAAACTTAAATGTGTTTCGAAAATGGGAAGCTATGTGTAAAAGTACATGTCTTTATAAATCATGTTCCACCCCCTCCGGAAATAAACAGAAGAAAACGATTAACACCGCATTCGCTTCTCAACACGTTCGGCTAAAAAATTGTGTCTCAGATTTTTGACAAGTGCGTTTGTTTTTCTTTTATTGGCAAATGAAGTTGGGAGTGACAATTAGTTAGCACTCCCTGTGGAAAAAAAGCTCTAGCTTTAAAATTAAAAGGAGTATTAAAATTCGCAGACACAATTTTGTAGAAGCGATGTATGTCATCATTCTGGCCAAATTTCAGCCAAATTGGTTGAATGGCTGCCGACTTGGAGTTCAAAACGCACGCGTCGCTAGGCAAAATTTTCCTTCCGAGATAAAAAGGAAAATACATTTTTTTCGGCATCTTACCTGGAATGAGATTATGACACCTAAACGTCTATTCTGATCGATACCATAGAGGGATCAACTTTCTCCAACAATAGGACTTTGACAGGTAACATGTAACAGGAACAAACGTTCGCGTAAACACTCACGATAGCCAGGCGATAGCGAACAGAACGGCGCCTCAAATCAGATGAAACCGACGAGATCACAAAACGACTGTGCTGTAAGAAATTAGATTAGCTGGGTAAGAAGTTATTCTATCTCCACAGTTATTTTCACAGGCACAGTATGCGAATATTGGAGTAAACAAATGCACGCGGGTCGCACGCTAGCGACTTGTACGCTGTTTTGTGTCGCAGAATCAATTCAACCTAAAATTAACTTTAGGTAGTATTTGTACAGGGCGACTTCATTTTTGCTTTTAATGGATTTGATGGAAGTCACTTTGCTTTGACTCTGGAAGTGGTAGGAGAAACCTTTGTCGCTCGCTATGAAATCGGCCACGCAGCGCAGACAATTATTGGATAATTGAAGATATGACTGAAATGTCAACAGCTAATTACAGAAAAATAATGAAGGAATCTTTCATGTTCAATAACTTTCCACAGAAATAACATTTTGAGGTAGAATTTTTTGGAAATTAAAGCTATTTGCGAGATCTAACAGAATTTCAAAAAATTGAAAATTTCACAAAATGGCAATTTTGAAGGGTGGCTGATACCTTAAGCGGCCAGCTATCAAAGTCCCAATATCAGTATAATACTGTAAATAAAATCCCTATTAAGCGGCCAACCCCTATTAAGCAGCCACTTGCCATTTCCCAGAGGGTGGCTGCTTAATAGGGGTTGACTCAGTCATGATCATCAAAGCCAATTCTACACTCTCAGTTTCGAGTTAACCATTACCGCTGAACAAAAAGACTAAAGATGCATCTTGATCTGAAGTAAAAATATTGAAGAAGTATCAACATAAAAGTACTGGGGCATAAAATGAAACAAAGCACAGTCAGTGTTGTGAATAGTTCGTTTTCAGATAGGGTCTAACCCTGTACAGATACCTATTAAATTGCCCGAGATTTCCAAACACCTCTAAAGATTTCCAAGGAAGATTCGAAGATGTTTTGACTGATTCCTAATAAATTTCAAGCAGACTCCCAGTTAGTCTTCTGTAAGCTTGCACACTGAAATGAGTACAGACCATTCCCATGGCAGTGGTCCATACTGTAAAATCCTGACCGAGAAACAGCCAATCAGAACACTCAATTTTACTTCAGAATTGCTTGCCATAATATAATAAATGCTAATATGGCTATCTTGCAATACCCAGAGACCTTTACAGACCTTTACAGGAACCATGGCTGCCATCTTGGATATAATGCAACCAGGATTCCACAAATCCATTGCTAATGCCTCACATTCCTACAAACAGGAATAAATAGAATCCCCACCCCATTGGTGCCAATAACAAGGAAATAAATTATTCCCATTGAAGCCCAATGTCTGTATGGTGGGGGTGGGGGAGATACATTGACTTGTTCATTATATTAAAAAAAAAAAATAAAAAAAATAGAAAATTGTATGTCTGATAGATAGGCCGATGTAAATATAGGAGAAAGCATATAGTATTTATTTATTTATTTACACAATTCGCCAATGGCGGCTAGGCCTATCTACCCAGCCCAGCCCCAGTAAGGATCCAAACCCAAACCCAACCCACCACTAAGTTATATAATGATATTAAAAAAAAAATTAAAATAAAATAAAAAATAATGCTAACAAGAGCACGCCTGCATGGGATTAATATTATTACTAGTAATAATAGTAAAATGTCAGTAATAATTTATTTCAGGTCGTTACACAGGGAGTGGTTGCCCATTCTCCTGGGCCAGGGGCTCATGATAAAAGTGCTCGACAACAGAACATACAAAACTAATAATGATATATAATATAATTTAATGTTACTTTTCTTTTCCGTTTGAAGGTCTAAGGACGCCCTTGTGATTACTGGGAGAAGATATAAATGATTTCCTTAGGTGAGAAACAATTTAACTGCAAGGACTGTTGGAAACTATGCAGCTAAAAAACATGAAATAGTGCACACGGGAGAGCCCCAATTTAAATTCAGCCAGTGTGGCAAGTGCTTTTATTACTCACAAAGGAAATCTAAAGCAACATAAAATAATGCAGCCAGGAGACAAGCGTTTTATACTTGCATGGGATCTGAAGGCTCATAGAAGAAAAACACACGCAGCAGAGAAGCCTTTTGAATGTAATCAGTGTGACAAATGTTTTATTCATGCATGGGATCTGAATGCTCATATAAGAATAACACACCCTGACCCAGCAGAGAAGCCATTTGAATGCAACCAGTGTGGCAAGCGCTTTAGCCGCAAAGAAGGTGTAAAGAGACATAAAAAAGCACACACCGGTAAGAAGCCTTTTGAGTGCAACCATTGTGGCAAGTGCTTTAGTCAGGCATCAAACCTGAATGTTCACAAAAGAACACATACTGGTGAGGACGCCTTGTGAGTGCAACCAGTGTGGCAAGTGTTTTAATCAAGCATGGACTCTAAAAAGACATAAAAGAACACACACTGGTGAGAAGCCTTTTGAGTGCAACCAGTGTGGCAAATCCTTTAGTCTGGCTGAAAATCTAAATCAACATACGAGAGTGCACACAGGCGAGAAGCCTTTTGAATGTAACCAGTGTGGCAAGTGTTTTAACCAAGCATGGACTCTAAAGAGACATAAACGAATACACACTGCTGGAGAGAAACCTTTTGAATGTAATCAATGTGGGAAGTCTTTTCGTCAGTCATCAAACCTGAAGGCTCATAAAAGAACACACACTGGAGAGAAGCTTTTGAGTGCAACCAGTGTGGGAAGTGTTTTAATCAAGCATCGACTCTAAAGAGACATAAAAGAACACACACTGGTGAGAAGCATTCTGAGTGCAACCAGTGTGACAAGTGCTTTAGTCGGCTATGGGATCTAAACCAACATAAAAGAATCCACACAGGCGAGAAGCCTTTTGAATGTAACCAATGTGGGAAGTGTTTTAATCAGGCAACAGCTCTAACGAGACATAAAACAATACATGATGCAGGAGAGAAACCTTTTGAATGTAATCAATGTGGCAAGTGTTTTCGTCAGTCATCAAACCTGAGGGCTCATAAAAGAACGCACACAGGCGAGAAGCCTTTTGAGTGCAACCAGTGTGGCAAGTGTTTTAATCAAGCATCGACTCTAAAGAGACATAAAAGAACACACACCGGTGAGAAGCATTTTGAGTGCAACCAGTGTGACAAGTGCTTTAGTCGGCTATGGGATTTAAACCAACATAAAAGAATCCACACAGGCGAGAAAGCCTTTTGAATGTAACCAGTGTGGGAAGTGTTTTAATCAGGCAACAGCTCTAAAGAGACATAAAACAATACATGCAGGAGGAGAGAAACCTTTTGAATGTAATGAATGTGGCAAGTGTTTTAGTCTTCCATCAACCCTGAAGACTCATAAAAGAAACACACAGGAGATTTTGAATGCGACCTGTGTGGCAAGTGCTTTAGTCTTCAAGGAAATCTAGACCGACATAAAAGAACACACACTGGCGAGAGGCCTTTTGAATGTAATCAATGTGGCAAGTGTTTTAGTCAGGCAAAAAATCTAGACCGACATACAAGAACACACACAGGAGATAAACATTTGAATGTGACCGGTGTGGCAAATACTTTAATATCCCAGGAAACCTAAGGCGACATAAAGCCACACATGACGCAGAGAGGCCATGCAAGGGCGAGGAGCATGACAATTGCTTCAGTATCTGTGAACTGTTAAGCAACATTAAAGAAATCAAACAGGAATGAAGCCCTTATTAACGCCAGGTGTACCTGTGTGTTAGTGGAAACACGAAAGACGCAGAATGCATTTGAGAGTGAACCGGACACGGTGACTAACAAATTATTTAACCAGTAGAGAAATCTGGCCTTAGGTATATGTATAAGACAACAAACAGTCTGGCAGTTGTTTACGATACTTATTAGTTGTAGTAGAGTACTGACCAGCAGCATGCATGTCATGTTACCAATTGTGTAAGAATACTCAAAAATGTCTGTACATCCGCATTTTTTAACAGACATGAACTAACATCCTGTAAATAAAATTCAATCTTCTTTAGCTACCAAACAGGACAAACGCTCAACTGCGCCATTACAATCCAGTAGTTACTGGGTTACAACTGTGCCATTACAATCCATTACAATGTCGTAATCTGTGGTTTAGTTAACAACGGACCATTTTATTTTTAAGGAAGGTCGGTGGAAGATGCACAGGGAAAGTTGAGAAAAAATGCCGTGCACTACAAACCAAAGGAAAAAAATACCTAGAAGATATGAAAAAATTATTGCCAAAAGAAAAGGTGAAAAAACAGCCAGGGTTTTTTAAAATAATTTCTCAGTAACTATAACCTTTCTCTAAATAAAATGATCAGTCCGGTTTCCATATTATCGCAACGATCGCAAGAGTGGTTTCCATATGATCGCGTTGCGACTGCGATCGTTGTGATCATCTGGAAACCAGGCTTTAAGGTGGTAGACCTGACTTTAGCTCAAAAATTAAATATACCAAAAAGTTCAACAATTTGAAAGATAATACAATGCAAACACAAACACACAATCAGGCTCAGAAAGCTGATACATACATGCATACATAAACATTTATATTTCATCTCGAATTTACAGAGTAGCTGATGAAGCAAATATCTCCGAGAATTAGGCAAAAACAAACCAAAATTACAAACAATATAAAATTATATTATAAAGAAAGTTGTTTATCAGTCAGTGACACAAGCTACTCGGTCAAAGGTTCGACTCCTGTTGGTAAAAAATACACTTTACAAATATTAAATTATTTTGTGTTGGCAATTGTACATCACATTAATTAATAGTAGCTGTTCAATTACGAGCCCGAGTTTTCGATCGTAGAATGTCCCCTGAAAGAACGTCTGTCTGTAGGGATGCGACTTTTGTCAGTCATAATATTAGAGTCTAGCCTGTTCACAGACGTTTATTTTTTTTCGTAAGATGCTGGCGCGAGGCGCGACAACGAGTACGAAAAAAAAAAAACGTCTGTGAACAGGCTAATTAGAGTCAGGCTAAAAGACCCGGATGTGTAAAGCCAAGTCAAAGAACCTCAGGGAGCGTACCTCAGTAATACAGTCAACTCTCCTTATAGCGGACACCCTCGGGACGAAGTTTGGAGTCCGTAATAGCAAGAGTCCCCAATAGCGGGGTATGAGAAAAAAAGTGCCGTTAAATAATCAGAGTCTTACTCCCCAAAAATACCTATGCGGGTATGTGCCGCCCATCGGGGTCGTGGTTTTGGGGCTCCAGACCTAGAACGGGGCATCCATATTCGAGACTTTTCAAAAACGGGCTATTGAAATTTACTAAATTTCTAGAACGGGGTATCATTTTGACATTCTCGTCCCCACAGCCCGTTAGCCGCCGGCTAAGAGATGCGAAAGGATTGTGGGGACGAGAATGTCATTTTGAATGCAAATTCTTTCTAAAATGGGGTCCAAATTTGGAGACCTGGGCGGCACAAACCCACCAAAAACCATACCCGAGTAGTAGTAGCAGTAGTAGTAAAACTTTATTTAAACACGGTGTCAATTCACAATACATGCTCTTCCATCGAGCCGTGTATTAAATTAATTCCTCGCGAAGCGAGGCCGAAGGCCTCGCGTAGCGGGGTTTATAATTCTGTCCCCCAAGAGCTGACGCGAGAGCAATTCTCGTGTGGCCTTTACGGTCATATTTATTTATTTATTTATTTATTTATTTATTTATTTAATTGTTTGTTTGTGGAGTTGGGGGTTGACATGACGTCACACGGCGCGCTCGTGGCCTAATGGCTTAAGGCGCTAACTTTTAAATCTGATCTTCGGGATTGAGGGCGTGAGTTCAAATCCGACATGGTCCTTCTTTTTTTTTTTTTTTTTTTTCTCGGTTCAAATCCAGGCCGTTCTTTTTTTTAACCCCCTTTTCTTTGCTTAATAACATTGACTTCGACGTAATCTTTGTACACGTAAATGTAGAAACAGGAACGGCTGCTGAAGAATAACAATTTTTACTCCAAGTTTGTTTATCGAACAAATTTATATACGGGTCATTTGTGAAAAAAAACCCGGCTTTATTAAATCCATTATCAACAACAGGAAAAGGAAAGACGACTCAGGAATTTCTCAAAGTACGATCAACATATGGCTTAGTTTTCATTGTAGACGCGAAGACTTGTGTCTGAAAATAATTCGCCGATCCGATATTGCGAAGAAGATTTTACCTACAAAAGCGAGGTGGTTTCAGATCATTCGGACGGAAAAGTGGGGTAAACAGTACAAGAGCGCTACAATTTATTACAGATATCGAGAGACGAGCGAACTCCAATCGAAACCAAAATCCGGTGGCATAGCAAAAACACGGCGTTCGTCCGGCGATTCTCAGAAACCTTGCAGCGATTCTTGGAAACCTTGCAGATCAAATCGCAGGCGTGCCCGTTACTAGGCAACAAAAGCTTCGCGAGGGCCTGCGAGTCACGTATTACTAGTTACAGTAATAATGATTCCTCGCGAAGCGAGGCCGAAGGCCTCGCGTAGCGGGGTTTATAATTCTGTCCCCCAAGAGCTGACGCGAGAGCAATTCTCGTGTGGCCTTTACGGTCATATTTATTTATTATTTATTTATTTATTTATTTATTTATTTATTTATTTAATTGTTTGTTTGTGGAGTTGGGGGTTGACATGAACGTCACACGGCGCGCTCGTGGCCTAATGGCTTAAGGCGCTAACTTTTAAATCTGATCTTCGGGATTGAGGGCGTGAGTTCAAATCCGACATGGTCCTTCTTTTTTTTTTTTTTTTTTCTCGGTTCAAATCCAGGCCGTTCTTTTTTTAACCCCCTTTTCTTTGCTTAATAACATTGACTTCGACGTAATCTTTGTACACGTAAATGTAGAAACAGGAACGGCTGCTGAAGAATAACAATTTTTACTCCAAGTTTTGTTTATCGAACAAATTTATATACGGGTCATTTGTGAAAAAAAACCCGGCTTTATTAAATCCATTATCAACAACAGGAAAGGAAAGACGACTCAGGAATTTCTCAAAGTACGATCAACATATGGCTTAGTTTTCATTGTAGACGCGAAGACTTGTGTTCTGAAAATAATTCGCCGATCCGATATTGCGAAGAAGATTTTACCTACAAAAGCGAGGTGGTTTCAGATCATTCGGACGGAAAAGTGGGGTAAACAGTACAAGAGCGCTACAATTTATTACAGATATCGAGAGACGAGCGAACTCCAATCGAAACCAAAATCCGGTGGCATAGCAAAAACCACGGCGTTCGTCCGGCGATTCTCAGAAACCTTGCAGCGATTCTTGGAAACCTTGCAGATCAAATCGCAGGCGTGCCCGTTACTAGGCAACAAAAGCTTCGCGAGGGCCTGCGAGTCACGTATTACTAGTTACAATAATAAATTAAATTACCTAGCTAAATATGTTATTTACAAAATTATGTATAATCTCATAATATAAATTATGTATAACCATTGGGGGAGGGATATGACGAGTCCCCGTTATAACGGACATATTTTCTCGGTCCCTCGTGGATACCTTGTTATTCGTATGGGAGCGCAGAGTTTATATTTGGAATTTTACGGCTTTCGAGCGATTCTTTCCGATCCTCCGTTCGAGAGAAACGAGTCCATCGTCCATTCCTATATTTCGATTTAGTTGTCGAGAAAAGATTGGGCTCTAGTGTTTTCTTTTATGCCCAGGCCCCGCCGGCTAAGGGACGCGAAAAGGATGTGGGGACGAAAATGTCAGGCGTGATGCATATGCATATTCGATACATATTTGTGCCTTCTCTGCATATTATTGACGGTTTTGCTTCAGTAAAGGTAAGTAAAACTTTATAAGGTCAAGTTTAAAACACAGTAGAGTAATCTTAGTACACAAGGAATCGTCTTTGTGTCCAGTTGCAGTTGCCTTCAGCAGTATAAATCACCAGGAAAGTGCTTTCGATTCTCTGAATGGCTGGCGTATCAAAATCGAACTTAATCGAACGATTGAGTTTCGAACGAAATCGAACTCACAAAAAATTGTGAATCGAACAAAATCAAACATTCGATTAACTTCGGTCATCGAACGAAATCGAACTTGCACAAAAAAAAATGGTGAATTTAAAGATGATTTACAGTTCGTACTGCGCATGCTCAGGGTTTGTTTTCATTTTTGTTTTGAATTTGTTGATCTGTATGTTATAGCATACATGAAGTTTTTGAGTCTGTTCAGGAATGCTCGATGAGCTGAAACGTCGGTTTGGGATAACGCTGAGGTTCTTATTCTCGTTTTGTCCCGGTGTATCTACAACTGTAATCGAACGTTCGGTAATCGAACGCAATCGAATGCAATCGAACTCGAACCTGAGTTTGATTGAGTTCGGTAATCAAACGTAATCAAACAAGAAACTTTTCTGTGAGTTTGATTACTGAACTGATTATAATCTAACTTAATCAAACTCAATCCGTGGATTACGTTCGATTATGTTCAGAAATTGAACGTAATCGAACAAAATCCATAAGTGTTCGACTGCCGGTTGGCTAATTGAAACATTGCTCTCTTACAGCTGCAATGCAATCCTTCAGAAAAGACTCGGTTTTCTTGGGTTGAACAAGCTCAAAACTTCCACATTTATAAGAAATACATGTAACATATTTACGATCATGAATTTACGTCGTATTCTTCAGGAACATTCATCAATGACATTGTTGACTCGAAAGACATGCCCACAAGCTCATCAGAAGCCTTATTCCCCTTCTTGTTCTAGGGTACATGTACATGTAGCTGGCCAGTGAAGTGCATCAAGCCTCATGAAAACGATAGCCTAAATTTGTTTATTTACAAGATTTCAGTTTGCTAATTGATTGTTCAAAAATCGAACGTTCGATTGCGTTTGATTGAACCAAAACTTTTTGTGAGTTCGGTTATGTTCGATTACCGAACTTAATCGAACTTAATCCATGGATTCTGTTTGACTGATCGAGTTCGATTAGATACACATTGTCTGGCAAGGATATCTGGTGTTATTAATGAAGAATCAAAGGCTCCAATGAGCTACTCATGAATGGTGAGGCATAAACTAGAAAATTCTAGCAGAAAGCCAAGTGCTGCGGATGGAAATTGATAAGCAAGTCAAACAAGAATTATGAACATACAACTGCCTGATTCCCCATGGCCACAGTGGCTGCAAACATATGTGCTTGTTTGTTGACTAAATTACTCCATGCTGATGTATTGTTTACATTAATTTTTTGTGAATACATGCCACCCTTCAAAATGGTGTTACCATTTATTGGTCTTCAAATCTGAATACATTTAGCACACCGTGATGCAGTTCTTTTAGTGGTGTTCCAAATTCTTTTTCCGTAGTCCAGTCCTGATCAGTTCCTAAAGATGGCTCCTATTGTTGAAATGTTCCATTGTTTAAAAGTCCCAAATAAACTTGTACGTGATTCAGATAAAGATGAATTTTATTCATGCAATTGGTATAAAGCAAATACAACATTTAGCTTACTGTAGTGTTTAGCTAGGCTACCAAAATGAATCTCTGCAATACAAGGCTCGATCGATGGATCTGCGTCTTTTCTTCCTCTCCTAAGTCATGCACGCATGCACAGAATTGGTCGAAATGGGACACTCCTTCATCTCTTCTCAAATTATCCATCCTTCCTCAAACTTCTTCTGCCATCCCCCAGGGGGGGGGGGGGTGGAGGGTACTTGACCCATGTTTGGGTATACATGTAGGGGTGCCGCTGATCCTGTTTAGGACCAAAAATAAATAAAAATACCTAAAATACCTACCCTGTGTAGGACAACATCCTCTATTTTTGGACCCTGCAATTTAGCGAATCACGTTTGACTGATATGCAGGCAATCATCTCCGATCTCTAAATACTGTATAAACCATATTTTTACGACGACAACCGTGCAACCATACCCTGTTTAGGACAGCTTCATACCCTGTTTAGGACAGACTCAAATAAAATTATATACCCTGTTAAGGGTAGAGAGGCCAAAAACCATACCCTGTCCATGCAGCGGCACGTCCCCGTATAGGCCATATAAGGGAGCACCCCCCCCCCCCCCCGGGCTGCCATCTTGGAAGACCCGCCGCCACCATCTTGGATACCGTCTGAACCCTCGTACCCTACCCTCTCCTTGGTGTTTTGCTCCACCAATCCCCACCCCCAATGCCATCCCCATGGGTAAGGCAGATAACCATTACATATCGCGGGCTCAACCTCATGAAGACCGTAAAGGCTCTATTAAGCCCCCAGGGGCTTATTTAATTTCAGGCCTCAAGAAGGGGGCTTATTAGAGAGGGGGCTTAATAGAGAGGTGGGGCTTATTTCAAATCATAAATTTTCAAGAAAATTCACATTCATTTTTCAAACTTTACTATTTGACCACAAACTAAACAGAACAAGAAATGGGTTATATATCACCGTCTTACAAATGCAATGTCATTTATACCCTGACTCAACGATAGTTTTGGAAATTAAAGACCATGTTTCCATATAAAGTGACTGAAACAACAGAAAATATTTCTTTAAAGACATTATTACATCAGTCTGACGAAAGGGGGGGCTTATTACAAAATCTGACTTCCAAAGGGGGGGGGGCTTATTAGATAGGGGGGCTTAATAGAGAGGGGGGCTAAATAGAGCTTTTACGGTAATTTAATTCATAAATTAATATGCATTTAATGCATAAATCAATGGTCACAGCCCATCGAGCGAGTGCTAATTTGCATATCCATGTCCCTCACTATACTCATTTCATTCCATTCATGTACCACAATTTCTATTTTGGCTAGTATTTACAGAATTCCTTTGTATGGGAGATTGAGCAGTACGGACTGTAAATCATCTTTAAGCTTAAACTAGGCCTGCAAGAAAATGCCATTTTGTTCACAAAAGCGGCAAAAGAGTTCAAGTCTAATCATTGTTTTCCCGATTAAGCACAAAACGTTTCCATTCCATAAGTAGCTATAAGTTTTGGCAACACGTCCTGAATCGTAGCATGGATGCATGTTGCCTTTCAATTCCAGCATGCGGCAGGTTTCCCTGGCTTGTCGCTTCCCAAAAACTGTGTCCATTTTCACGAGAGCATTAACTCCACCGCCAGCTCTCCATCTGCCCTTTGGATCATTTACTGGTGGAAGTTCTCTTGGAAATGGGTATTCCGTTCAAATCAAGTGACACCAAAACGAAGCTGGTAGAAAAAGTTGTTGAGGCAAGATCAACTTAGAATCTAATTTGTGTCGACAATATGGGACAGAAAATGTTTTGGGGCAAGACAACCTAAGGGCCATTGTCAACTTTCATTGTACCGAGCATGATTCAACAGTTTCAGCCGAGAAAAGTGGTTTTACAGTCGACGTACCCCTATTAAGCAGCCACCTATTAAGCGGCCAACCTCTATTGAGTGGCCAGCTTTCAAAGTCCAATATCAGTATAATACTGTAAATAAAACCCCTATTAAGCGGCCACTTGCCATTTCCCCGAGGGTGGCCGCTTAATAAGGGTTCGACTGTAGTTGTGATCATCAAAGCCAGTTGTACATTGAGACTCAACTCACTGATTTCGAGATTCCTGTTTTCTTTGATTTTGACCTGAAGAAAAAAATCATTCTTACTATTAATTTATTTGCTCTTGATATTATCAGTGATGAATGCAAGCAAAATAACTGAATATTTGTGGAAAGTTATCCAGGTTCTGCTCTCTGTATCGCTGCTTAATTATGCCCGCGAGGAATACGAAAAAATTGTAATGATTATTTCTACTTTTTCTCCTAACAATAATATTATTATTATTGAAATTGTGTATGCCGCTAGCTGTGTTGCAGTGTGAGTGAGTAATAATAATATTTAATAATAATACTTATAATATACTCAACAAAATATGCAGCTTCTGATTGGTCAATGACGAATGCATAAATAGGTTATAGAGTGCAATACGGAATTGTGATAAACGGTACCGGACAAGTAGAGACGTTTTTGCTGCTTAATGGAATTGAAATAAACTTTCAAGTTAATGGTTAAATATTTTCTAAACTATAGTACTGTAATTCTTTCAAAAAGTTCATGCTTGGTTTTCCTGCGCGTTCAAATAAAACATGTGACAGGGGTACCCAACGACAAAATTTTCCTGTTGGTGTCGGAACGTCGTTTTTACGTTATAGCTATGCTTTTTGTGCAGTTCAATGGCTTATTTTTAAACGCTAAGAAAAATGTATCTGTTCGGATACGTTAGCTGAACTTTCAAACTTCAAAAAAAATTTTAGGGATTGAACTCTTTTACCCGAATTTATGAGCTGAATTTGCCTTTCCGAAAATCCTAGCTGATCTATTTTTGTACCCAAAACGACATTTTTATCTCTCCGAAAACAAAAGGCATTAATTTTCCCATATTAAGAAAGTTTGAGATGACATTTCCCTAACCGAATATCTGAGGCGATTATAGGCCTTCCGAACAGATATTACACCGAAACGATCCGTTGGGTGCCCCTGATGTGAGCACTTTGGAAACTAATGAAGCGTTTCGTGTGCAGAGTAGCGTGATGGCCGCAGCAAAATTTTGTTGAGAATATTATAAACAAAAAATCGTATGAACTGCTCGTGCAATTAGTGATTTATGGTCACTCGTGATGTTTTGAAAGTTCTCAAATTGCACTCGCCTAAAGGCTCGTGCAATTTTGAGAACTTTCAAAACATCACTTGTGCCCATAAATCCCGAATTGCACTCGCGTTCATACAATTTCCTATACAAATTTATTTACTGTAGTGCCATATTCCACTAATATTGTTCATGGCACTTTACAATAAAAGATTAACTCCACCTAATTCCTAAAGTTCTAAAATCCACCTAATTCCACTCTTCCAGCATTTTTCTGTGATTTGGAGCAGGATAGACAAATACATAGAGGATATTATACGGCGGCGCGAAGATATGAATTTTATTTTCGAGTGGTAAAAACAATATTTTACGAATGAGCGCAGCGAATGAGTAAAATATTGTTTTTACCACGAGAAAATAAAATTCATATCTTCAAGCCACCGTGTAATTTTCTTTTTATTATATAGACAAACCACAAAAGCACAAACTTTATCCGTGAACTCTTGCAACTCGATGGCTGGACTTTCTTGAATTTCTCTCCTTTCGTCTTCACTTTCAAGGAACTCCTTGAATAATTTTAAGTCATATGAAGTTTTCTTCTTCATTTTAGTATTTTCCTACTCCTCAGTGAACGATTTCCGTGTCAGCTTCAAGTGAATTCACGAATCTATCGCTCGCCATTTTTCAACCGGCGTTTGGCAGCTTTGCATAAAAAGCCATGCAAAAGCGGGAAATTACGTCATCGATATCCTCACTAGTGAGGATATGGAAAATACGCCACTCGGGTCCCGGATGTAGTTTCGTATGAATTTTACGAGTGGTCTATTTTCCAGTAAAACACTCGTGTCTATATAATAATTTTTTTTTTTTTTTTTTTTAATTTTTAATTCCTGAGTGAGTGAGGATAGACAAATACATTTTTTTTTTTTTTAATTTTTAATTCCACTCTTCCAGCATTTTTCTGTGATTTGGAGCAGGATAGACAAATACATTTTTTTTTTAATTTTTAATTCCACTCTTCCAGCATTTTTCTGTGATTTGGAGCAGGATAGACATACATTTTTTTTTTTATTTTTAATTCCACTCTTCCAGCATTTTTCTGTGATTTGGAGCAGGATAGACAAATACATTTTTTTTTTTAATTTTTAATTCCACTCTTCCAGCATTTTTCTGTGATTTGGAGCAGGATAGACAAATACATTTTTTTTTTTAATTTTTAATTCCACTCTTCCAGCATTTTTCTGTGATTTGGAGCAGGATAGACAAATACATTTTTTTTTTAATTTTTAATTCCACTCTTCCAGCATTTTTCTGTGATTTGGAGCAGGATAGACAAATACATTTTTTTTTTAATTTTTAATTCCACTCTTCCAGCATTTTTCTGTGATTTGGAGCAGGATAGACAAATACATTTTTTTTTTAATTTTTAATTCCACTCTTCCAGCATTTTTCTGTGATTTGGAGCAGGATAGACAAATACATTTTTTTTTTAATTTTTAATTCCACTCTTCCAGCATTTTTCTGTGATTTGGAGCAGGATAGACAAATACATTTTTTTTTTTAATTTTTAATTCCACTCTTCCAGCATTTTTCTGTGATTTGGAGCAGGATAGACAAATACATTTTTTTTTAATTTTTAATTCCACTCTTCCAGCATTTTTCTGTGATTTGGAGCAGGATAGACAAATACATTTTTTTTTTAATTTTTAATTCCACTCTTCCAGCATTTTTCTGTGATTTGGAGCAGGATAGACAAATACATTTTTTTTTTAATTTTTAATTCCACTCTTCCAGCATTTTTCTGTGATTTGGAGCAGGATAGACAAATACATTTTTTTTTTAATTTTAATTCCACTCTTCCAGCATTTTTCTGTGATTTGGAGCAGGATAGACAAATACATTTTTTTTTTTTTAATTTTTAATTCCACTCTTCCAGCATTTTTCTGTGATTTGGAGCAGGATAGACAAATACATTTTTTTTTTAATTTTTAATTCCACTCTTCCAGCATTTTTCTGTGATTTGGAGCAGGATAGACAAATACATTTTTTTTTTAATTTTTAATTCCACTCTTCCAGCATTTTTCTGTGATTTGGAGCAGGATAGACAAATACATTTTTTTTTTAATTTTTAATTCCACTCTTCCAGCATTTTTCTGTGATTTGGAGCAGGATAGACAAATACATTTTTTTTTTTAATTTTTAATTCCACTCTTCCAGCATTTTTCTGTGATTTGGAGCAGGATAGACAAATACATTTTTTTTTTAATTTTAATTCCACTCTTCCAGCATTTTTCTGTGATTTGGAGCAGGATAGACAAATACATTTTTTTTTTAATTTTTAATTCCACTCTTCCAGCATTTTTCTGTGATTTGGAGCAGGATAGACAAATACATTTTTTTTTTAATTTTTAATTCCACTCTTCCAGTATTTTTCTGTGATTTGGAGCAGGATAGACAAATACATTTTTTTTTTTAATTTTTAATTCCACTCTTCCAGCATTTTTCTGTGATTTGGAGCAGGATAGACAAATACATTTTTTTTTTAATTTTTAATTCCACTCTTCCAGCATTTTTCTGTGATTTGGAGCAGGATAGACAAATACATGTAACTCACTCAAGAATAATAATAAAATTATAGTTAAGGTATTAGGGCAGGCATCTTGTGAGAATAGATTAAAGTTTTATGCATTCACCGGACTTGACACTCATTATTTTGGTTTTTGGTCTGTTACATTCGATTTCCAAACAAAATTGAACAATAACATTCAATTTCGCTCGATTTGGTTCGGAAATCGAACAAACAAAAAAAATTCAATATCTTTGATTTCGTTCGATGACCGAACAAAACCGAATTCAATCATTCATTATGTTTGATTTAGCTCGATTAAGTTCAATTAAAATTTTGTTCGATTTTGTTCAATTTGATACGCCGGGTATGAATGCTGCATTAATTATTGTACTGAATGACAAGAATGCTGCAAAAATTGTTAATTGAAGTATAAAAACCTCACCTGTTGTCTCTTCCTGAGTGTGTTTGATCATGGGGTGCTCATAGCTTTGTTCACAAAAGCGGCAAAAGGGTTATCATTGTTTGCTCAATTCAGCACAAAAACGTTTCCATTCCATAAGTATTGGCAACACATCCTGAATCGTAGCATGCATGGATGCATGTTGCCTTTCAATTCCAGCGTATGGCAGATTTCCCTTGCTTGCTGTTTGGGTCATTTACTGTATTTCCTGTCTCAGTACTAATGAAACCCAGGATGAAAATAAATAATAAGTAAAAAATTCACAAGTATCAACAGAAAAGTGCTGAGGTGTAAAACGAAACAAAGCACAGAGTTGTGAATAGTTCATGTTCTCAGATCGAGTCTAACCCAATACACATACGTCTTTGGTCTTTTTATTCAGCGGTTTTTGTTATCTCGAAACTGGACTAAATACTGCTTCACTTTGATTGGCTGAAATCAAGTTATCCAGATACCACACATTCGACCAACGTTCCTGCAAAAATTATTATACCGTCCAAAACGTTTCTATATTTCGGTTTGACGAAGATCTCCTATAGCTCACTGAAGATTCTGGATCATTGACAGTTTTAGAAGATCAGCCAAAGATTTCCGACCATTTCCCAAAAATTGTCCGAAGGTCATTCAAACTTTTTAGATTAAATTCCGAACATTTTGAAAATTGCCCAAGATTTCCGAACACCTCCAAATTAAGATTTCCAAGGAAGATTCGAAAATGTTTTGACTATATTCCTAATAAATTTCAAGCACAGACTCCCAGTTGGTCTTCTATAAGCTTGTACACTGAAATGAGTACAGACCGTTTCTATGGCAGTGGTCCACACTGTAAAATCCTGACTGAGAAACAGCCAATCAGAACACTCAATTTTACTTCAGAATTGCTTGCCATATAATAAATGCTAATATGGAATGGAATGGAATGGAAACTTTATTGCAACTCCTACAAGGGTAATATCTTGCAATACCCAGAGACCTTTACAGACCTTTACAGGAACCATGGCTGCCATCTTGGATATAATGAAACCAGGATTCCACAAATCCCTGCAAATGTCCCACATTCCTACAAACAGGAATACATAGAATCCACAACCCATTGGTGCCAATAATTAACGAATAAAGAAGCCAAAGACATGTATTATACTGTCATAAAACACGACAGGAATTTGAGAACACGAGAGAAATTTAGAAACATGAGCCGCAGGCGAGTGTTTTCTATATTTCTCAAGTGTTCTCAAATTCCAGGAGTGTTTTATGACAGCATAATACATGGTTTTGGCTCTTTATGTGCTTTAAAATATAGATTTAACGCACGCGCGAAACAATAAAACACGCTTTTCTATGCTTTATACTCTGATAAAACATGGTTTTTTTTTTCAGAGCGCACGCAGCTTCAGTCTATATTTTAATGAGGAAATAAATTATTCCCAAGCCCAATGTGTGGGGGTGGGGTGGGGAGTTACCCTGACTTGTGCATTATATTAAAAATAATAGAAAATTGTGCGTGTGATAAAATTGGCTGATGAAAATATAGGAGAAAGTATATGGGAGAATTTGAATGTTTATGTAAACATGAGCTGCAGGCGAGTGTTTGCATAACTTCAAATTCACCCGACTTTTTCAAGCCAAAAGATAAAGCATTAATTAGAAATACATGGTACATCTTAACCGTGTTAACACAGCCTTGTGCAAATAGCTGCATAATCAACCAGAGCCTGCATGACATCTAGATACCTAGGATCGAGGGCCACTAGTTTATCAGTGTTTAACTGTTGTGTGTTTACCCTCGTAAAATAAAGTTGCTTACTTACTTACTTACTTACTTACTTACTTACTTACTTACTTACTTACTTACTTACTTACTTACTTACTTACTTACTTACTTACTTGCTGCTTGCTTGCTTGCTTGCTTGCTTGCTTGCTTGCTTGCTTGCTTGCTTGCTTGCTTGCTTGCTTGCTTGCTTGCTTGCTTGCTTGCTTGCTTGCTTGCTTGCTGCTTGCTTGCTTGCTTGCTTGCTTGCTTGCTTGCTTGCTTGCTTGCTTGCTTGCTTGCTTGCTTGCTTGCTTGCTTGCTTGCTTGCTTGCTTGCTTGCTTGCTTGCTTGCTTGCTGCTTGCTTGCTTGCTGCTTGCTTGCTTGCTTGCTTGCTTGCTTGCTTGCTTGCTTGCTTGCTTGCTTGCTTGCTTGCTTGCTTGCTTGCTGCTTGCTTGCTGCTTGCTTGCTTGCCTTACTTACTTGCTTGCTTGCTTGCTTGCTTGCTTGCTTGCTTGCTTGCTTGCCTACCTACCTACCTACCTACCTACAGGGGCACCCGACGGGTCGTTTCGGTGGAATATCTGTTCGGAAGGCCTATAATCGCCTCAGATATTCGGTTAGGGAAATGTCCTCTCAAACTTTCGTAATATGGGACAATTAATGCCTTTTGTTTTCGGAGAGATAAAAATGTCGTTTTGGGTACAAAAAAATGTCAGCTAGGATTTTCGGAAAGGCAAATTCAGCTCGTAAATTCGGGCAATAAGAGTTCAATCCCTAAAATTTTCTGATGTTTGAAAGTTCAACTAACGTATCCGAACAGATACATTTTTCTTAGCGATTAAAAATAAGCCATTAAACTGCACAAAAAGCACAATTACAACGTAAAAACAACGTTCCGACACCTACAAGAAAATGTTGTCGTTGGGTGCCCCTGTACCTACCTACCTACCTACCTACCTACTTACTTACTTACTTACTTACTTACTTACTTACTTACTTACTTACTTACTTACTTACTTACTTACTTACTTACTTACTTACTTACTTACTTACTTACTTACTTACTTACTTACTTACTTACTTACTTACTTACTTACTTACTTACTTACTTACTTACTTACTTACTTACTTACTTACTTACTTACTTACTTACTTACTTACTTACTTACTTACTTACTTACTTACTTACTTACTTACTTACTTACTTACTTACTTACTTACTTACTTACTTACTACTTACTTACTTACTTACTTACTTACTTACTTACTTACTACTTACTTACTTACTTACTTACTTACTTACTTACTTACTTACTTACTTACTTACTTACTTACTTACTTACTTACATACATCACAATTTTCTAATTTATTATAATTATTACAAAAAGAGTGACTTAATTTGCATTATCGTTAACACAATGTTACTTTTCTTTTGCGTTTGAAGGTCTAAGGACGCCCTTGTGATTACTGGGAGAAGATATAAATGATTTCCTTAGGCGAGAAACAATTTAACTGCAAGGACTGTTGGAAACTACGCAGCTAAAAAAAAGCATGAAATAGTGCACACGGGAAAGCGCCAATTTATATGCAGCTATTGTGGCAAGTGCTTTTATTACTCACAAAGGAAATCTAAAGCAACATAAAAATAATGCAGCCAGGAGAGAAGCCTTTTAAATGTAATCATTGTGACAAGCGTTTTATACTTGCATGGGATCTGAAGGCTCATAGAAGAAAAACACACGCAGCAGAGAAGCCGTTTGAATGCAACCAGTGTGACAGGCGCTTTAGCCGCAAAGCAAGTGCAAAGAGACATACAAAAAAACACACCGGTGAGAAGCCTTTTAAGTGCAACCAGTGTGGCAAGTGCTTTAGTCAGGCATCAAGCCTGAAGGTCCATAAAAGAACACACACAGGAGAGAAACCTTTTGAATGTATTCAGTGTGGCAAGTGTTTTAGTCAGGCATCAAACCTGAAGGTTCATAAAAGAGCACATACTGGTGAGACGCCATTTGAGTGCAACCAGTGTGGCCAATGTTTTATGCATTCATGGCATCTGAAGGCTCATAAAATAACACACACAGGAGAGACTTTTGATTGCAACCAGTGTGGCAAGTACTTTAGTCAGGCATCAAGCCTGAAGCTTCATAAAAGAACT
This sequence comes from Desmophyllum pertusum, assembly GCA_029204205.1. Taxonomy (NCBI): domain Eukaryota; kingdom Metazoa; phylum Cnidaria; class Anthozoa; order Scleractinia; family Caryophylliidae; genus Desmophyllum; species Desmophyllum pertusum. The sequence goes on along the minus strand of MU825434.1, from coordinate 215,839 downwards.
CATACAGGAGAGAAACCTTTTGAATGTAATCAATGTGGCAAGTCTTTTCGTCAGTCATCAAACCTGAGGGTTCATAAAAGAACGCACACAGGAGAGAAACCTTTTGAGTGCAACCAGTGTGGGAAGTGTTTTAATCAAGCATCGGCTCTAAAGGTACATAAAAGAACCCACACTGGTGAAAAGCCTTTTGAGTGCAACCAGTGTGACAAGTGCTTTAGTCGGCTATGGGATTTAAACCAACATAAAAGAATCCACACAGGCGAGAAGCCTTTTGAATGTAACCAGTGTGGGAAGTGTTTTAATCAGGCAACAGCTCTAAAGAGACATAAAACAATACATGCAGGAGGAGAGAAACTTCTTAAATGTAATCAATGTGGCAAGTGTTTTAGTCAGGCAGAAAATCTTGACCGACATAAAACAACACACACCGGTGAGAAGCCTTTTGAATGTAATCAATGTGGCAAGGGCTTTAGTCATGCATCAAACCTGAAGCTTCATAAAAGAACTCACACAGGAGAGAAACCTTTTGAATGTAATCAATGTGGCAAGTGTTTTAGTCAGACGTCAAACCTGAAGGTTCATAAAAGAACACATACTGGTAAGACGCCTTTTGAGTGCAACCAGTGTGGCAAGTGCTTTAGTCTTGCAGGAAGTTTAGAGCGACATAAAGCCACACATGACGCAGAGAGGCCATGCAAGGACGAGGAGCATGACAATTGCTTCAGTATCTGTGAACTGTTAAGCAACATTAAAGAAATCAAACAGGAACGATGCCCTTATTAACACCATGTGTTCGTTGTGGAGTACGAGTATGTTAGTGGAACACGAAAACCACAGTGCATTTGACAGTGTTGTTATTAACTGGAACAGTGACTGGCAACCAGCAGAGAAATTTGGCCTCGCGTACATGTAAAACACAACAAACAGTCAGGTGTTTAAAGAGCTATGTCACGCTACCTTTTGCTATTCTTCCCTGTATTATTTTTTTACGAGCTATAAACTCAAACATGTCAATGAAATAATAATTCAAAGATGGAATCTCGCTTACATAACAAACACAGATGATTTCTAAGCATTATTTACCACTTGTTTCATACAAATGTACTTAACTTAAAAAACGACTGGCCGTCGTTTTCCACGGTTAACCTTTTTGCAACCCGTTTCAATCTTGTCCAATTTTGACCATCCGAACTTCATTGTGGCTTCCTAGTATTTGTTTTATGTTTTTCCATGATTTGGAACCATTATTTTGTGGTTTCAATATATTTTAAGTTTAGTTTGCTTGTAACAGAATTGCTGAAAATAGCGAGACACAGCCCTTTAAGTTCTAAATCAGCCATCATAATCAATATTCTGTTCTGTATATTCCAGTAAAGAGCTACATGTAGCGATTGCAAAACATTCGCAATCGCAAGCACTTATAACCGCAGTTACTAATTTAGTTATTAAACTAAACCGCCTCCAGCACCAAGACCATGGAAGCCACTTACTTACAATAGGCCCTTTGCATAATACGGTCACATGACCATGTCAATCATAAAAATAGGTGGTAGTACAAAATGGTTGCCAGAAATGGAAAGAGCATGATGAAATTAGTAAGGTTGCCAATTTTGAGACTGCTGATGTATAAGCGTGAGATTTTATAGTGGTTTGAAAGTTTGAAAAATTTAAAGGAAAAATGAAATTTACACCGATATAAAAGCGAAGGTTGCTATGCATACGCCGAAAATTACCGTTTTGTTTGGTTTAGATCGTAGGCAATCAACGTCTGTCTTTTCGCGCCCACACTAAAAGAGCAACGCGTTTCGAAGCAGCTCGACTTATTTTAAATAAAATCGTTGTTGATTTTACATATTGAACCCGTTCTTTATTGCTTACAGCTTTACCAACATGTTCATTCTACAAAAACTAAGTGGAAATCCCGTACCGTTCTCTTGTAGCAATCCCTTTTCTGCATCTGCTATTGAACTTCATTTGCCGACATGTTTTGAACGCGAGCGCTCTCGAGGGCGCTCAAACCCAGTCTCACTCCGCATCAAACATCGCATCATCGCCCATTCATTCCAGCGCCCTGGTTACTCTTACTATTGTTGCGGGGTCAAAGTCCCGTTTTCCACAAACTAGAAGAGAAGCTGTGATTGGCTAATCTCTGAGAACGGAAGTGGCCGCTCCGTTGAGCAGACGTTCGTGGGGCGGAAAGATTACGTGACGAGCCCAAAGAGCATCTGCGTAGGAGGCTACCAATAGGTAAAATACCAAGAACACAGTGGAATTGTCAAGTTCAAAATTTCATTTCATAGGCTTCACTTGAAATGCCGAACCTGATTCTAGATGAAAGTTCATATACTGCTACTGCATTTTTCCAGGTTTCATACAACTTCTAAAACGATTGGGGTACTTGAGAGAACCTACTGGCCTTTATGATTAATGGAAATATCGATTTATTGCAGCAAAATTTGTTTATTACCCTTGTTTACTGGTCGTTACCCCAACATGTGACACTCTTGTAACCGTGCTCATTGAAAAACGCAATATAAGATTGGCAAATTAAACACCCATTCCAAAGTTTATTTGCGCATTTATAGTATGTTGTAATTATTTTTATTAGTGGAGACAAAAGTGGTGCACAATACGTCGAGAGAGAGAGAGAGTCAGGGTATCCTGACACCAGCAAATCTGAAACAGTGACAATGAAGTTTTTTTTGTCAAGCGATCTCATGTTTGTTTGATTATCTTGTTCACATCACCTGGACACGAAATAAGCAGCAAATATTCTGTTATCTTTCTATGCGATCAAAGAACGCTGTTCGATCGTTCAACCAAATTATCCAATGTTATTAGAATAGTCAACCTCCATTAAGCAGCCATCTGTTAAGCGGTCACCCTCTATTAAGCGGTCACCCTCTATTAAGCGGTCACTTATCAAATTCCCGGAAATCGCTCTCCATACTTACTGTAAACTTGACCTCTGTTAAGCGGTCACCTCTATTAAACGGTCACCTAGTTAGATTACAATGCGCTTTTTTGACACGATTATAAGCGAAGCATGTCCAGTTTCTTTTAACAGCTCATCAACACACAACATAAATACTTGTAATAAGTTTGATGTTGAATGTGTTGATCGATGTGGTTTACAACAAAGACGCTTCTCTTACGAACAACATTATAAAATCTTCTAGCCAGGCATGAACTAACTTCCTTGAACATGCAATTACTTGATCATATTTTGTGTTACTGTTGTTACTAATGTACATCACGTTATCAATTACGCAGTCTAGTTCAATTTCTATTAAGCGGGCACTTGGCTATTTCCCGAGGATGACCGCTGAATAGAGGTTTGACTGTACAAAATTATATATCGGGTGATTAGTAATATATCAGTTTATTATACCGCGGCCCATTCTCGACCCCAGACCTTCGCTGCTTTCTTGACTACGCAAGCGCGCGAAGCTCTGGGAAACTCTGCGCAAGCGTAGCCAAAATCTGGCTATGTCGCCTTCACAGCGCATGCTCCACATCCAAATCCAAAATGGCGGTGCTAAAGCCAGACTCTGCTTCATCTAAAGCTGGCAAAGACTGCTACTTACGGCTTAAAAGTTGAGCAGAAGTCATTTATCGAAGCTGTAGTTTGTTTAGGATGCGTTAGGGGTTTTACCGATAGGTTTCGGATTCGGAAAGTCACAATTATTTTCATCTATGACATCTAAAGTGGACGCCAAAGGACGGAAGGTAAATTTCAATTTGATGTTTTTACACCCGGAGATCCCAAGCTGTCTGTACAGTCGCCTTCGACGTTTTTAGCTGCTACTTCAAGGGAACATTCCAGTTAGGTTTTGCCGAAACTGTCGCATGTTTAATACAGTTTACTTGCCAGCTGCTTAGCGGTAATAAATTCATAACTTTTAATGTGCAATATTATTGTAGTCGGGCAATAATCTTGAAAGGCGAGACTGGCCCTTGCTAAGATTTTGGCAGCCAAAATGACAGTGTTTGTTTGCACATTATGTACAATAATTTCCGAACATCTGATGATTTTAAATTGAAATTTTTAATGAGATTTTGACTGAAAAATTGCAGTGAAGTAAGAGATTGAATGGAGAAAACTGGAATTATAGGTTTTATTTGGTACAGTACATGCATGTATTATATAATAAATTGCATGTATTATTATTTGATGTAAAACAAGGGAAACATTCATAGTAAAATATAGATCTTTAAAAAATCTCTGTGTTTTGCAATTGGGTGCTTCCCAATCCTTGTATATCGTTGATTTGATTGTTTACCAGAAAACCCATAGAAAATAGAAATTTAAAATGTATAATTTATATCATTCAATACGTGTACACCATGAAAACACTTTTAAAATTATAAGGATCCCTTCACACCATTGGTCTGGATGATAGTGGACCACTATATACATGTTTAGTAAAAATCTACTAGTATACTAATGCAAATGAAACAATCTGATTGGCTGAGCTACTCGTACACTATCAGCCATTAGTGTGCAGTGGCTTGAGGTCGTCTACAAAATTGCGGTTTCTTCTCGTTACTCCACCAGAGCACTTTGTCTGGGCATTAATCTTACTAGTAATATGTGTAAATATTCTATTAATACATTCTATGTTTACCTGTAGTTTTAGCTGTGGGCCAGAGTGTAAACATGTTTACGCTTTATCTGCATATCCTCATTAAATGAAGTGTTGTTGTCACCTTAATTTCTTTGCAACCATAGACTGTCATCTTTTAGATTGAAAAGTATCTTCTGACCCCGGGGGAGGTACTCCCTTATGGGACGTGCCGCTGGACAGGGTATGGTTTTTGGCCTATCTGTTCTGAACAGGGTATATAATTTTATGCGAGTCTGTCCTTAAACAGGGCTGAACTTGTCCTAAACAGGGTATGCGGTTGCATGATTGTCATCGTAAAAATATGGTTTATACAGTATTTAGCTATCCGTGATCGGAGATGTTTGCCGGTCTTTGGCTTGTATCATTCAAACATCATTCGCTAAATATTTGCAATTACCGATAAAAAAAATGTGCAAAACAAGAGTGTGTGTATTACATGTATGTCCTAAACAGGATCCTAAAATTGAGGATGTTGTCCTACACAGGGTACATGTAGGTATTTTAGTTTTTTGTTGTTGTCCTAAACAAGGACAGGGTTTCAAACCCTCAGCGGGTCATTTACCCCCCCCCCCCCCCCCCCCCCGGGCTTCTGACTAGGGGAAGAGTTAGATAAGCTTAGTTACTTTACTGTTGATTCAGGATAAGAAGAGTTGGTTTGGTTCTTCTTACATTTTATTATTGTGCTGGGCATCAATACTCTATTATTGATACATGTAGCTGTAAATTTTTTTTAAGTTTGAGATATGATATACTTTGTTCGACCAGACTTAACATTTTATGAACTCGGCATAAATACTCTATTTAAAAGCCCCCAGGGGGCTTATTTCTTTTCAAGGCCTTCAGTGAGGGAGGGTCTAATATATGTTGTAAAGAAGGTAAAGCCATTCGGAGCCAAACTGGTCCACACTGCTGGAGGGGTGCACTGCTGGAGCTTATCCTGGTTTCTGCAGCATGAAGCTGACTAGGAGTACTGCTACTCCCCCTGGGTGGGATGGTAGTCCATTGCAGGTTACCCTTCAGCCCAGGGGGTACTGCCCCAAAATACCCATATGGGTATGTGCCACCCAGCGGGGTAGTGATTTTGGGACTCCTGATCTAGAACGGGGTACCTACAGTGTATATTCAAGACTTTTCAAAAACGGGCTATGGAAATTTACTAAATTTCTAGAACGGGGTATAAAAATTGGCCTGTTTCTAGTACGGGGTATCATTTTGAATGCAAATTCTTTCTAAAACGGGATCCAAATTTGGATTCAGGATAAGAAGACCTGGGCGTCACATACCCACCCAAACACCCGAAACATATCTGAGCCGAGTACCCCCCCCCCACCAGGTCCCACGGCAATTTGTTTGGTTGCCTTATCCGTTCTCCACTACCCATTTATACTCCTGTGTGGAGAGAGGCACTGAGAGTTAAAGTGTCCTGCCCAAGATTTAGCACATCACAATGACCCTGACCCTGGGAACTGGGAGTTAGATGTATGGGAAGAGGGAAGTTCGGACCCTCCAGCCTGCTGCACACCACACGGAGCAGATTTGACTTCTACCCCATGTTAAGTGTTGATTTATAAGAAATGTGGTGGAGGGATAATAATTATTATTCTAAAATAAAAGGTTTGTTGACGGAAACATTAGACTGCGAGTAGGCGATGTGAATACCGACTGATCACAGTCTAGGGAAACATTTGAGTAGAAATACCAAAATTATAGTGATACAATGTTTTGATGTGTCTAACATTATCAAATAGAAAATGACAGTATAAGAACATGTTCACCTTCTTACTGTCACTCTTCTTGATACTTTTAGACACGTCAAACATCATATTGCCATAATTTTGGTATTTTTATACAAATACAACTGCCTCTAAATATTAGCTAGTTAGCTGACCAGTACATGTTTTTCTTGATAACATGAAAAAGCTACAAACATGCAGTATGCAGTGGGAAGCCATTTCATTTCTTCCAGTTCTTTAGAAAAATTATATTTAGTAATTATTTTATTGCAGAATAGCAAATATAAGATTTTGAACTAGCAGAAATGGCACTGGGTATCCCTGCATGTCTTGTGGAATGAAAGGGCTGGTTTGGTCAGTAAAACACCCTTTCATTCTACAAGACATGCAGGGATACCCTGTGCAATTTCTGCTAGTTCAAAGCCTTGTATGGTATTTGTTTGAAGACCCAAATGCACCCTTGTTAGGATACACATATGTATCTAACTGAACAATTCCATGGTAAATCAGCCAGTCCAACAGCTACACGTTTTTAAAAAAATCATCATTTACCAACCCCTTCTCTTGCCTGTACTGCAGACATTTCATCTGTGATCTGAGATACACTTGAGTATAATCAGGAAACCAAGCCACCACAAAATAATCTGTCAATTTTTTAAATATTATGACAACATAGACTTACGGTCAAAGGCTTTCTAGAGCTCAAATTAGACATCCCCTCACCCTACATGACACGCAGAAACAGTGTAATTGCTACCTGTGAAATTTCTGGATTATCTCGGTTAATTTAATTAAAGAATGAAAGTTCAAATTTTGATTCAAGGCACCTTTTCATGAAAAATAAGACCTATTGTACATGTACATGGTCAAATAACATGGTCATGACTCAAATACTTTACATCTTAGTACTTATTTAGTGTGATGCAGTGTTCGCCATAATATTTGATGAATTGAATAAATTTGGAGAGAACCAGAACATCCTGAAAAAATAAATATAAACGACTTCAATAACAACATAATAATATTTATTTCACTTTAAAATTCTGAAAATGCAGATAATAAATAAAGCGGTTAGAATATTTTCAAAAGGTAAATAAAATAACTGTGCAGGACCAGCTGAGGCATTTCAACAACCAACATAGGAACCTTACTTAAAGCTTCGGCAAAAATACTGAAAATACGCAGTCGGACACCCTCGGGAATCAGAAAAATTGTCTGCAAATGGAGCTAGCCGCTTACGGGAATACATACATACATACATACATAGACTTTATTTAAGTGTCTGTGTGTTTAGCTTAAATAGCTAATTGGGGACACTAGGAAATGTGTAAATACAGAGCTAGTTTGCATGAGCTAGAGTTCAAGCGGGGTTTTGTCAGGGTGGAAAGTAGAGCTGTCTGCTTAAATACGAGAGTGTTCGCTCAGAGGTCGAGAGCTTCGATTGTAGTCCTGTCACTGCCATTTCCACGATTCTTTACGATATGTTCAAAATCTCGAAACTTAAAACACAGGGTATATCATATCGCAAAAATGTCCTTTCTCTAATAAATATTAAGTTCTGGTACATCACATAGAGTGTATCTGAGCGATATAAAAGAAGAGATCGATCGAGAGATCGATTAAAACGACAAAAAGATGAACTGTTTCTGTCCGCTCGGCCTGAACTACTTCTCCACTTCGACTCAATAGATAAACATGAAAATCACGAGGAAGCAGCTCATAGGTCAGTGACGATATTTAAAAATACATACTGTATCCTTTTTGTACCAATATCCCTTCGAGAACTTCCTCCAACGCAGTCAACGCAGCTTCGCAAAAGACTTTGGCGGTACTCGCAGCCGCCATTATCTACAAATGACTACACATTCTCCACCCCTCCCTAGAACTTTTCTTTTCGCGCGTAACAAATTGACCAATCAGAAGCATTTTTATTGTTTCAAGCAAAAACCAATCAGAGCAAGCTCTGTCCCAGGGTTCCCCAGAGCTCTTCTCTCCCTCGGTCATGCGCAAAAGAGAAGGGCTCTGGGGTCGAGATTGACCGCGGCCAAGCTCTCATCGGTTATATAACTCACCTGACAACGCATGCGCACTATCCCATGATTAACTAAAAGCGTCACCAAAACAGCGAATAAGACGGTTTTGTTCCGTTTCTCATTACTGACTCGTGCTCTGGCTTTGTTATCAAACTGAAAAGAACTACTGTTGGCTTTTTAAGAGGCTTTAAAAATGACGAATATGGACAAACATTTAAAATACTGTAAATCCTCGAATACAGCGCCCGGGAGGCGCTTATTCGAGAGGGGCGCTTTTTCGAGGCCGGGCAGGCGCTTATTTAATTTTTTCCCAAATCATGTCCAGACGGTTTAATTTACACAGCTATTTTTACGCACAAAGTCGTGTAACGAATCTTTTATTAACCAAGCTTGCTAGGGACCGTACTGCGCTCAATCTGTACTGTCAAGCCTAGGGCCAATATTCTCACAGTACGGCGCTTGGTTTAAAGGAGCAACGTCGCGGATGGCGCATCTTGATTAAAATGGCAATTTTTTTCAAGTTCGTCGTTTGCAATCCGTCTTAATCTTCTCCATCCTCAACCATCCTTGTTCCTGTTTGGTCTATTATTACCTGTCTGGTGTTTTTCTAACTATTATTTTGAGGCTTTCTTCAATTTGAAGGTGATTTTGCACTTCGCAAAAATGACTCAAAATATCGTGACATAGCTCCTTTAATATATAAAATTGCCTTCACTTTATACTTCCACGGTATTTTTATACTAAGCATAAAAATACCGTGGTAGTATCAATGTGGTTGTTTTCTGATTTAAGGCGGTTTTAACGAATTTTTCGCTTCCTGTGTCACCCCTTCCTAAGAGAGAGACAAGGCCAAACACTCCATTCTGGAAGTGGAGAGAGGAATCCAGTATAGTACGCATTCTACTTGTTAGCTAGAGTTTACATAGTTAACTACACCTCCTAGTATAGCGTAAGCTGTTTATTAGGAGTACTTCATTAAAACATTAAAGCCTAGAGATTACTCCGATCTTCCGTTAAGAGAAAAACAAGTCTCCTGATGTCTCGTTTTGCAGTTATTTATTAAAGATTTAAATATCAACGATCAAGAGAGGAGAGAGAGACAAGTTGTCCTTTCTCACTTCTCTTATTGCAAAAAGGGGCGCTCTCCTGGGGAATTAATGGTTAATAGATGAAACACAGGATACGTTACTCTTGACTCCAGTTTCCGACGCGGCTAAAACGATCTCGTTTGAATCTGCCTGAAGAAACGGCTTCGCACTGCATGGTGCAAATCGCTTCAAAAATGGCTCAAGAATAACGCCAAAACACAGGGAAATCAATAAATGGTAATGGTATTACATGAATGATGAGTATTATCAAGAGAATATATATAATATTCTCTTGGTATTATTAGTTAAAAAAAATGCGGGTGTCCTGTGGTAGAGGTAAGAAAAAAAACTTTATACCTGCAATGGAACCCCGATATAACGAACCCTTTATAACGAAGTCCCCGCTATATACGAAAAATATTCTTCAGCCCGGCCAATTATAAAGCTTACAGTAAAATATACGCAGGCTAGCGCTGAAGTAAATGATTTTGTGATTTGCGAGACGAGTTCGATAATTTTTTTTCACTCGATCAGTGAGCTTGGAGAAGAATATCATTTGTAGCAACTGGGTTGAGTAATGCGCATGAGCAGAGTATTACTTAAAATAGACGAATAAACGCAAGGCTGATTAAATGGTTTGAGAATAACTATATTTTACCAATATTTCGAAAGGCACGGCCTTTCTTCTTCAGGGTCTTACAGAGAATGACTCTAACTGAAGTAATGTTACAAATTTGAAATGTGGGGGATGCAATATAATATTTTATTATATAGACACGAGTGTTTTACTGGAAAATAGACCACTCGTAAAATTCATACGAAACTACATCCGGGACCCGAGTGGCGTATTTTCCATATCCTCACTAGTGAGGATATCGATGACGTCAATTCCCGCTTTTGCATGGCTTTTTGTGCAAAGCTGCCAAACTCCGGTTGAAAATGGCGAGCGATAGATTCGTGAAATTCACTGAAGCCGACATGAAATCGTTCACAGAGGAGTAGGAAAATGTTAACACGAGGAAGAAAACTTCATATGACTTAAAATTATTCAAGGAGTTCCTTGCAAGTGAAGACGAAAGGAGAGAAATTCGGAAAGTCCAGCCACCGAGCTGCAAGAGTTCGCGGTAAAGTTTGTGCTTTTGTCGTTTGTCTATATAATAAAAAGAACATTACACGGTGGCTTGAAGATATGAATTTTATTTTCTCGTGTTAAAAACAATATTTTACTCACTCGCTGCGCTCGTTCGTAAAATATTGTTTTTACCGCTCGAAAATAAAATTCATATCTTCGCGCCGCCGTGTAATATCCTCTATATAATAACATAAGATAAAGTAACACGGCTAAAGTTACCAACGGTAAAAATATATACTAAAAGAAACGTTAAAATTTGAAAAATACATAAGATAGAGTAACACGACTAAAGTTACCAACGGTAAAAATATGTACTAAAAGAAACGTTAAAATTTGAAAAAAACATAAGATAGAGTAACACAAAGTAACCAACGGTAAAAATAAATACTAATAGAAACGTAAAAATTGAAATAAGAAAAATACAAAGAAACGTAAATATGAATAAGGAAAATGTTACATGATGCTATTAATGATACCAGAAAAAACGTAACGATAAAAATGTTAAAGGACTAAAATTATTATATTTTGCTCGAAATGTTGTACTGTGTTGTTCATTGTATTTGACACCTGATATGGTAATTGAAGTCTGTTTATTTTATGTACATTTTGATAATAACACTTTGATGCTTGTGATCTTCTTGAAACTTGTAATTGTTATATGCCAAGTATGTTTTGCATGATTTTTCAGTAGACTAATAAGTACGAATTCATTTCTAGTTTAATTCTATCCTATGAAACCTTTTCAGAACTTAACATCGGGCAGAATGGCCGGACACTTGCGCATATCAATGAGCTATTAACGGCGGGTTATTCAAGCATGAACGCTCAATGAAAGCGCACAATAAGAGGGAAAATGGGTCAATTTGGTGCAGCGCACTGACTAAAATCGCCATTTCGCAGTATCGAGAGTATGTTTTTCTAAGATTATAGGGCGGGTTTTTGTAGCCAAAGTGTTAATCTATAATTTTATCCAAAAACTAAGTGAAATGAACGAAAACAAGTTTTATACTTTTAACTTTGAATATTGTGCTTTTTTCGGTATTTCTAGTATGGGAAACGACCAATTAACGTTAAAACGTTGATTTTCTCTTAAAGTAAGTAACAATCTTCAGATTATAGGTCGGCTTATTGAAGATACATGTTTTCTATACATGTGGATCGCTTTTTCTCCGAGATTCGAGCAAAAGAAGTTTTATACTTTTACGCTTGAAAATCCGAGTTTCAAAATTCGCGCGTATTCTAGAGTAAGTCATTGTCTTTCTAATTTCAATGGTTGCCATGAACAAACAATGGGTAGCAAAACTCTATTGAATTCGAGATGCAGTCATCTGTAAATATGCAAAATGATCAGCTGAAAGAGCCGAAAAACTGCGCGAAATTTGAATACTTTTAAAAGCACTAGCTTGAGTTCGCAAACTCACCGAAACATCGTCCACAAAAATGACCGATCAGTAAAAATCCTGAACCCTGCTACTAAAATCACATCACACAGCAAATCTAAGTTTTGAACACAAAATATTCATCTGTTTGACTTCATCACAAAGAAAATCTAAGTTTTGAACACAAAATATTCATCTGTTTGACTTCATCACACAGCAAATCTAAGTTTTGAACACAAAATATTCATCTGTTTGACTTCATCACAAAGCAAATCTAAGTTTTGAACACAAAATATTCATCTGTTTGACTTCATCACAAAGCAAATCTAAGTTTTGAACACAAAATATTCATCTGTTTGACTTCATCACAAAGCAAATCTAAGTTTTGAACACAAAATATTCATCTGTTTGACTTCCGTCACAAAGCAAATCTAAGTTTTGAACACAAAACATTCATCTGTTTGACTTCATCACACAGCAAATCTAAGTTTTGAAACCTAAAACCTGACTTGTTTGGCTTCAAGATGCCCCGGCCAGTATTCTTTGTAATCGAACAGAACCCATAATTTTACAAGCAAAGCGCAAAGTGCCGTGACGACACAGTCGATTCGCCCGCGCAATAGAAACACTGCGCCTTCAAATAGTTAATTTACGGTAGATCAGTTATCATAACAGTGAATATAGAAACTATCCTGCGTTGCAGGCGTATAAGGGGGAGGGAGGAGGGGAGTTCGAGCGCGAGGAGAGAGCGCGAAGGGATTACTCCCTCCCACGATCGCGCTTCGTGCTCCGACTCCTCGCGCTTCGCACTCGCCAAACTCCCCTCCTTCCCCTTTCTACGCCTGCCATGCAGGCTATATAGAAATTCGTGTAATGGATTTGTCGAGTCGGCATTATCAGCTTTTAGAAATTCGCTACGGCGGTTAATTTACCTTTATCAACTCCGAGTTGACGGCAAAATCTAGACAAAAACACCGAGATGAAAACTGAGAAAATCGTAAGTAGCGCAGCGGCATATCCGTTTCATTACAAAACACATCATACGAATCAAGTAACACTGAGATAAGCTGCATGGCTTGCATTTTGCTTCTTTATTTCCAGTTTTAAGCTTGGTTTCTATTTGATCGCAGTCCGAAAAATTCTGCGATCATATTGAGACATGCATTGCATTCGCTTGCGATCCACCGGCGATTCATTGCAATCGTCTGTGACTTGCACAACCGCACGCTCGCAGAGAATACAGCCATGTTCTAATCTCTGCAATCGCCTTCAGAAAAAAAAAACGGATTTTAAATGTGTGAATATACGAAACAAGGGGACGACAATAGACGTATCGGTTCATTGTTTCTAGTCCAAGATGAAAATTCCCTGTGGAGGCAGCCGCCGCCAGCGCGCATTCATAGCAACCAATGAAATTAGTTTTGATTGAGCCTAACGCGCAATATTACAGACCTAGAGCATTTCATGCACTGTAAGTAAATGTCACGAGAACAATAGGCATTCTGCGCGATGTAAGTACTAAAGTACAATTTCCTTTGTTTGTTTGTTCTCTCGGGACTAATTTAAATACCTACTGTACTCGAATAAATGACTCAGTTCTGGACTGATTCATCCGAATATTAGAAACGGAGTTCATAAGAAAAACTATACTATACATTGATCTTTATTGGAAGGTTAGTAAAGATATAATTTAGTAGATCTAGCTGCTATACCTGTATACTCTTTTGTATACCAGAATGTTCAATTAATTAAGCTGATCTTTAAAGAACTGTGTACACTTTTGTACACCCTTTTCCATTCATGTATTGTTCTAAGTAAATAGTTGAAATTATCTCTGGCCTAGAAACTTGGTTGTAACTGTAAGTTTCGTCCTAGAGGTGGAGTTTTGTTAGCGTCCGTAGCTACGATTTGTTTGGACCAACTGTTTGTTTAATACTTGGTTGTTATGTAGTAGCGATCTGGTCAATCGCAGATATCTTTACTATTCCTTGATTTGAAGCTGTATCAATTTGTAAAAACGATCATTGTAAAGTTAGCTCGGTACTCGACTGTTTATTCTGACGGGAAACTTGGGTCTTCATATGGAAATTCTGGAAAACATTACTTTTTGCAAACTGCGCAATGCCTTCGTCATTGCTTGCCAAAGTCTTTAAGCGCAAGCGCACATATAATTATTTTGTATTTGATTGGAATTCCTGCCTTATTAATTATGTATTCTGTGACGTGATCAACCTTCAATATAAAAGAGCGAGTACCGAACTCAACTGTAGAGTTTTGAGTTGTGCCGAGTAAGGACAACTTATGTATCCCGCCTTGCTTGGAAAGTAATAAATTAAGAGAACAGAGTTCCAGTTTCACTGACGTTGATTTAGTCAAGAGCTAGTCCCCGTCAAAGACATCAAAAGACTAAGTTATCAAAAACTATGATACTATAATAACAAAAGTAAAAGTGATAAAGCTAATGTAGCAGCATATATATAAAGAACTAAAACAATGTCATGTTTCATCTTTCTTGTTTAAACCTAGGGGTTCAAGGGTCTGCCCTCTTTCGATGAGATATGCCTCTCTAGCTTTTCGTACACTGTCACGATTAGATTTGATGAGTTCAAGAGGAATAAGTTGCATGTCGGTGGCGTAATGGTTGTTAGACAGAAAATGTTCCGATACTGTAGTGGGTTTAGATCTAGTATGTTTGTCAACAGTTCTGCGATGTTCGTTGAAGCGGTCTTTAAGTCGACGTTTTGTTTCTCCTATGTATTGTTTGTGACAGCGGTTGCATTGTACCATGCAAATAACGTTTTTGGAGTTACAGTCAATGTGTTGATTAATAAATCTAGTTTCGCCGGTAGAATGAAATATATGTATAGTTGGTAAGTCCGTCGGTTATATAGCTGCATGTTAAACAGTTGCTACCGCATCGGAAGGAACCACCGGGTTGGTTATTTTGAGTTACTTGAGTTACTTAAAGGCAGTAAGAGAAGATGATGATCTAAGAGAAGGATTCCACGTGCCCCATTATGATGTTTTGATATCTATTAATAGTTTCGCGCCATGCTGTCAAAGTTATTTTTATTTCCTTCTGATCGAGGCTCCCACATCACGTTACTAAAACTGACCAATCAGATAGCGCTGTTACAATTGCTCACCTATGGACTGAAGAGACCCATGTTTGGGGGAATGCTTCTCTTAGATCATCTTCTCTTGTGGGTATTTATTTGCGTTCACGTGACGTAGTGATCTCTCGACCAATCAAAAGGAAACAAACATAAATCGAATAACAACGACAAGAGTCTTTATTTTGTACTGGAGAAACTATTATTTATTTTCACTTTATCTTAATTTCAGGTCATGTTATTACAGATTGAAGAATCTGTTCATTTAAATTATTGGTTTCTCTTGCTCGACTTTCTTCGCCGGCATTTTTCAAGTCACTTATAACTGAATAAAATGACCATAGACATCTACGCACACCTTGCCAGCGTTATCAGCGTTCTTCCAATCCTTCAAATCCTCACCATACCAGATTCTTACTTTAGCGTTGCTGGCCAAGTATACTGGATTGGCATAGTCGGTGAACACAAGTTCGTCCGAGGACCGAGCATCAGTGAAAGGAAGATAGTACCAAAGGCCAGCACTTTTTAGGTATTTTTTCGCTGGGAAGATGATGTTATCGTTGTCATCAGTTACCACGACATTCAGCAGAGCATTATCTTGGCATGGATGGCTAAAACAGCCCCATCGGCTGTTATGAAGAGTACTTGACGCGCATCGCACAGATCCTTCGCGGTAGACAAGTTTCATTGCTCCGAGCAGTTTTCCTTTGCCGAGATATTGAAACACGCCAGGTTTTTTCCCCTTGGCATGGAAGCAAACTTGTTGGCTAAGTCGGTTTAACTTCTGCCATATCTGTTGGGCTGGGATTAAGCAAAAATGGATTATATTTTAAACATGCGTCATATTAAACCCATAATAAATAGGAGCAAAAGGCGGGGACCATGCAGACAAAGTAAAATAGCTGTACAACACATACATGCATACAAGACGACTGTGGACTTTATGCTTGTACCATACAGAATATATAACTCTAGAACTTGGGAATTCTAGATGGTAGTCGGTTTTCTAGCAGTTTCAATGATCATTTAAGGCCAAATGGCCAATGTCCAAAGAGAAACCAGCCTATTTTTCGACTGTTGTGCCAGGTCACAGATCGGAAATAACAGGCGAAATGAAAAACCAGCTGCTTTTGAAGGCTACAAATCCAAAAATTAACAGAATTCAGTTGAATTTAAGATACCGGCTTGAAAAGGACTGGTCTACCAGTACTTGCTAAGCTGGCTAATATTAAAGACAACTGCATTAAGGTGGCCCGCGGTTATTTATTGGAGCGGAGGCTCCCTTTTTAAAAACTAATTTTCCGCATGAAAGCGTTAACCGATTTCTGTAATTTTTGGTAATCTAAACAAGGAATCTTCAAATTATAGAAGGCTTTTAATTTTAGGGCAATCGGAATAAACGATTAAGAGATTCAAGCGTTATTAAAAGACCTTGTTTTTTAAGAAAACGCGAATATTTTCATAAAACGAAGATAGATTTTTCTCTAATTACGTTCAATAAGTTCCAAGACTTCAAGGTTTACTGTGAGCAAGTTTCCACAAAAACGGCTGCACAGAAATTGCTACACAGTTCACTGCTTAATTTTCACTTCAAAATGATATGCTTGTGTATTTCTTCAGCTATTGTAAGAACGCTAAAATAATTATTATATCGCACCTATCATTGGAAAGCTTAATGTTATCTAAAACTTTGCTGAATAACCGGAAAAGATCGGAAACTCCAAGGAAAATCTATAAGCGAATGAAGAACAAGATGTTTATGTGCGTAATTTGTGAATTTAAAGATATTCAAGTTTGTTCGACTTTTGAAAAAACTACCGATTTGTTTTCGCTTATTTCTAAGTATGATAAAATACAGCATATATACAAACGGCCTAACCTTGTTTCAGGCGTGTAGCGTCGATGAAGCTCGGAGAATTTGGCTCGTCAATTTAGCTGCTTCATGTCTTCCATTTTACAAATGCTAGGAAAACCCCTCGTGTTCCGTAAATTATTCAAACTTGCTGCGTTCTGGAATTTATTTGTCACTTGGGAATTACGGATCATTCGAAAATTTCCTTGGAATGTCATTGATCGTTCATTATCATTTAAATTTTCGATGATCCGTAAAATTCCCAAGTGCAAAATTTGAATAGTTTACGGAAGACGAGGGGTTTTCAAAGCATTGGTAAAATGGAGGACATGAAGTAGCTAACTTGATGACTTAATTCGCCGAGGTTCGTCGAGGCTACACGCCCAAAACTAGGCGAGGTCGTTTTTATATATGCTGGATTTTATCATACTTAACAATTACGGAAAACAAATCGGTAGTTTTTTCACAAGTCGAACAAACGTGAATATTTTGAAATTCACAAATTACGCACTATAAACATCTTGTTCTTCATTTGCTTATAACTTTTACTGGGAATTTCCGATCTTTTCCGATTATTCAGCAAAGGTTTAGGTGGTATCAAGCTTTCTAACAATAGGTGCGATCTTAGCATTATTGAAGCGTTCTTGCAACAGATGAAGCAAATACACGAGCATATTATTTTGAAGCTAAAATTCAGCAGTGAACTGTGCAGCAATTTCTATGCAGCCGATTTTGTGGAAACTTGCTCACAGTAAACATTGAAGTCTTGGAACTTATTGAACGTAATTAGAAAAAAATCTATCTTCGTTTTATGAAAATATTCGCGATTTCGTAAAAAACAACGTTTTCTAATAGCGCTTGTATCTCAAAATTTTAAATTTCGTTTGCCCTAAAATTAAAAGCCTTCTAAAATTTAAAGATTCCTTATTTTGAATACCAAAAATTAGAGAAATCGGTTGACGCTTTCCTGCCGAAAAGTAGTTTTAAAAAAGGGAACCTCTGCTCCAATAAATAACCGCGGGCCACCTTAAAGAGGGAGAGATGTACAGTACCGCAAATGATCCTCGACCGCAAATGATCCCCGACTTGGACCGCAAATGATCCCGGCAAAAAGCGAGGAATGGCATGGAAGTTTTGCACGGAATAGTTCATTATCCCTTCCTCTGACTTAATTAGCATTAAGGTGTGGGATAAGTGATCCCTGTCGAGAAATACGACAAGGGACACTGAGTGCTAATTGCATCAGAGAAAGGGCGGGAGGGAGGGCTGACCCCTTTCATTGACACTCTTTGCGAACTGACAACTTTGCATATTTTAATTCAGCTTATATAATGCCTAATACGTCATCGCGCGGGATAATGAATATTACATGACTGTGAATAGTTCATTATCCCTTCCTCTGACTTAATTAGCATTAAGGTGTGGGATAAGTGATCCCTGTCTCGCTTTCGCCTCGACACCCCGTGTCCGATATCGATCTATAATAATAAGTAATTTCTATCCGAGGCAGATTCTTGACTTACACTCATATTTTCTCCCAATCCTTATCATCCCCACTCCTAACTTCTCCTCCCAAGCCTAACTCTATTCCCGTCCCAGTCCTTACGAAAGAGATCACCGATAAGAGAGACAAAAATTAAAGCGACCATGAATCCCGTTAATCTGTTTTGTCTTTAGTAGAGTTCAGGTACTCTCCTCCGGAATACAATATACTGGATTCAACATAACATTCTCCAATCCACGTGAGACCGAGTATATGATCGTCGACCATTTCGCAAACCCAGAAGTGTAATGTTGCGTGAGCCGAAGACGTGGGGCAGACAACGAACCTACATGGAGAGTCAGGCCTGAGCTGCCTAAGAATCGAACGAGGCGGTCAGTCTCACCAATGCATTCAGTGGACGGAAAAGAAAACCGCGGCGCACAGCCGGAACCTTCCGAAGGACGTGGATATTGATGAAGACTTGGAACGCTGTAACCGGACAGACCGAGTTTAATTGCTTCCACATTGTTTGAAGGCAAAGAGATTATTAGAGCCATCCCGCAAGGATTTCTTGAAGATATGCTTGCATAACAGGCCTTCCATCAGGGGGAAGTATACAATTTCGTGGATCTTCGCTCTGGCAAAATCACCTTTTTTGTCTCCCACGAAAAGCAAGGTTGAAGTAAGCCTGAGCCCTAGCGAAAATGAAAATCTGCTTTGGGGCAGGTCACTAATTTAAGGAAGAGAAGCTCAGCTTGCGATGGGGAGATTCACGCCTGAAGTTGTTCTTCCTTTAAGGACGAGAGATAAACCTTGACCGTTCTCGAGGCTGCGGGATTTTCATGACCTGGAAGCGCCGAGTCACCCGAGCCGCGACCCTGCGCTGTGAAAAAATCGCTCTCAGTTTCCCAATTAACGTTTCCACCGTCCCAAATACCAACCGAGTTGGGCAGGCGCACTTAAAGTGGCACTATCATGAACATATGACATCAAAAAGTCAAAAGCCAAAATACATATTTACGTTAATGGAAACCTAAAAATAATGGTCCAGTTTTGTTAAAAATAACTATACTTGCTGTAAAAGGAGTGCTGTCATGAGTTACCCATGCATGCAGGAGCTTTTGATCTCAATTGAAAAAGTCGGGCAGACTTGTCTGGGAAAAAATCGCTAAACTGAACTAATTACGGTTAGCTCTACTGTTCAGCAATTCACTTAATATCTTCCTCTTGATGTTCTAAGCGTTTCGTGTATGAGCGAAGGTACCGAGGCATAATTTCAGCGCCGTTTTGACCAAAAATCAGCAAAATCCCCGTGATAGTGCAGCCCCTTCTAAGGGCTCTTATTTCCGAAACCAGGGCATGTACGTATCAAACTAGAACTTGGTTTTTCCTCCGTTTACTTCCCGATCAAGAAGCGAAATAACCACATCATCTGGGGCTTCCGAATATACAGATCTCGGGACTGCGACAAGCCCAGGAGAAACGTTGCAAACTCCTTCTTTAAAGACAATTTTTGTCTGAAATACGGAGTTGATTATTTCTGTCGTAGAAAACTTCTCTTCCAGCCTAACTCCGCGGAAGGTCGATAGGAGCTTGATTCATAGCCAAGGGTTTTAGACTCGGTCTTGATTGAATAGCCGCACCGTTGACAAAATCAAAGGTCCCCATAGTTGGGTAAGAACAATTCGGGCAATTGACTGCCGGAACGACCAGTCTCGGAATTCTTTCAGAATTCATTTCTGATGGAACATAGAGCACGGACAAAGGAACATTTCTTTCAGTGACGAGAACAAAAATGCACTTAACTACTCGGGTGAGATCCTTAGAACGAGAACCTCTTCCATGCCAGGTGTGAATGATAGTCTGGTTGTCCACTTGGATATCAAGGCGACAATCTCGAATTTCCCCGGGAAGAGATTCTAGGGCCTTAGCCACCGACCACCTTTCTTAGAAGTCGTCTTCCCAGAAATCTCCAAATGTCACCTTCCTCGAGCGTGAGTGAGTACGGCCGCCCAACGAGAACAGGCACGATGCGTCAGTGGATAGCTTGAGCGCCACGTGTTCTTCCTTTCTCCAGGGGATATGATCGGTTAACAAAACCCGAAAACGCCAAAATGCTAACTCTTCTCTTAACGAGGACGAAATAGGGGCTCCTTGCTCTTCAGCGGCCGATCCCATAGCCGACGCCAGTCACAGAAATAAACTTCGCCGGCCCCGGAAAACGCGACGGTGAACAAAATAGATTTGCCCATAAGCTTCTGGGACAAATTGACATGGACCGAGGATTAGCGGGCAAGTAAATTTTTCCTTACCACCGCGAACGTTTCTTTCTTGGCATCGGAAAATCGGGAATCAGGAAGGTGCGAGTCCACCCACATATCCGGGTATAGAATTCGCCTATTTGGGGTGAGGACAACCTTTGCGAACCTAGGGTATAACCCAACATAGTTAAAAACTCGACAAACTAGTAAAGGGACGATTCCGCTGATCCCCGACTAAATGCACTGTCCCGCTGACTTATTGGCCGGAACCAGAAACCCTCCGCTGTGAAGAGTACTCCTACCGATCTATCATCAATATACAGTGAAACAGGCAACAACGACGCCTCGAAGATAGCTGATTGCGGAAAGACCGACATGCCGATAAATTAACTGGGAATTTTTCCATCCGAACAACAGACTTTTATTCACGAACATCACGAACCACCAACCATCCCCATTCAAAGCCAACATACGCTTGAGATTCTTCGGCTAGGAGGATGTGATCGTATAAACCCACACTATCGTCCCGTTTAGACATAACGACTACAAACAAACAAAACGCGGTACCTCAGCTAATTTATTCAAGGAACATGGAGTGTCTGCCCTCCATAAATTTTGTAACTCAGCGTCAACACACAAGCGAGGCTTCGACGGTTCCGTTATAAAGGGAAGAACAAACCAGGGCGGTTGTATCACACCCACCTATCCCCATAATTTCACAGCTCCAGTCAAATGCGGGACTGCACTTCCTTCGAAAATAAACTTCTCAGTCACTTCTTGCATCCTTACGCATGCAAGACGGGTAGTTCGGGAACACTCACTTGAAAAGACTGAAAAAGTCCAGAATGTTGACTGGCCCTCAGCTCCGAGAAAATATATCCCAGAATAAGTTTCTTATCCTGGTGATCCTGCAGGATAAAATTCCCCGCGTCCACGCGATTACGAAGTTCCCCCGCTCCTGTATGAACATATTAAGATCCCGACAAAACGTATTCGACCTGTATTATCTCCTCTAGACCTGGGGCCGGGGTTCCGTCCTACAGTACCCATTAGATGTTCCTTGCCACAGCCGCTTGCCGCGTCTCACTTGGGGAGAAACATTCCCCCACATCAACCATCCCTCTTTTTAGGTACTCGATAAACCGAAACAGATAAAAGGAGAAAGCAACGGCTGGGAATATTGCTCTAATGACGTTCCCCCGACCCAGGCCTAGAGAAGATAACTGCCACTGCCCGACAAGTCGAAGCAACAAGGGATGCCATCGTTGACAATCGCTTGCGGCGTTATCTCTCAGGACCCAGATGTATGAAGAAAAAATATATGTATATATATAACCCGAAAACCTATTGTGATACCTCAGTTGACAAGGCTCCCCATATAAAATATACATTAAACACACAGAAAACGTGTATGAGTAACTTTATTACCACACAAAATCGTTTCCTCACATTAGAGGCACAACCTCGTAACAACCACTTCTACGCGCAACTCTGAAACTTTTTTTTTTGTTGTTGTTTTGTTTTACATAATCTGGCAATATGGCCTAACTAACCACCGGAAAACCTTCAAAAAATGGCTCACACATAATACCCATCCCTTGATAACAGTGGGCTCACACAGATACCCATCACTTGATAACTGTGCGCTCACATAGATACCCATTACTTGATAACAGTGGGCTCATACATAATACCAAACCCTTGATAACAGTAGGCTCACACAGATACCCATCACTTGATAACAGTGGGCACACATAGATACCCATTACTTGATAACAGTGGGCTCACACAGATACCCATCACTTAATAACAGTGGGCTCACCCAGATACCCATCACATAATCTCAGTGGGCTCACACAGATACCCATCACATAATCTCAGTGGGCTCACACAGATACCCATCACATAATCTCAGTGGGCTCACACAGATACCCATCACATAATCTCAGTGGGCTCACACAGATACCCATCACATAATCTCAGTGGGCTCACACAGATACCCATCACATAATCTCAGTGGGCTCACACAGATACCCATCACATAATCTCAGTGGGCTCACACAGATACCCATCACGTAATCTCAGTGGGCTCACACAGATACCCATCACGTAATCTCAGTGGGCTCACACAGATACCCATCACATAATCTCAGTGGGCTCACACAGATACCCATCACATAATCTCAGTGGGCTCACACAGATACCCATCACATAATCTCAGTGGGCTCACACAGATACCCATCACATAATCTCAGTGGGCTCACACAGATACCCATCGCATAATCTCAGTGGGCTCACACAGATACCCATCAGTAATCTCAGTGGGCTCACACAGATACCCATCACATAATAACAGTGGGCTCACACAGATACCCATCACATAATAACAGAGGGCTCACCAAGAATAACAATCACATAACAACAGTGGGCTAACACCGATACTCCTCACATAAAAACGGTGGGCTCACAGAGATACCCTTCAGACCCAAAACACAAGACTCGCAAAAGAAAATGCTTCGCTCAATTAACCCTGGGTTCGTATCAAAAACATTTCCGAGTGGTACATTTTCCCGGATCAAACAGGTTTTCACAACCCATCTGCTACCGGCCCAAAGCCCAATGAAAACAAACGAACCACTTGAAATATAAAGAAAATGCAACAGGCAAAATACTCGGGTAAAACCTCAACCCCTCCGAAAGAGAAAACAAACAAGTAAAAAACAAACCCGAACACGCCCGGGTGTGAATTCCCATGAGCCGGTCTAAAAAAACATGAGCATAATTATAAAACGCCGACCAACAAACCACGACAACCCACAATGAAAATAACGGGAATAAATAGAAACTCAACCCCACCGCATTGCGACACCGCAACTGCCTCCAAAATAAATAATATACATGTACCGCGGAAACGAACCTGTAATGACTCCACCGCAGTGTTAGTAGAACTTGAGGCTCCGCCGGCGTGGCTCGCCAGAGTTTCCAGAATTTCGTAATTTTCCGTTGCTGCGGGATAATAAGACTTGCGTATACATCAACTTGAGCTTCATTTCCAGCAGCTTGTAACACCGGTTGCAGTTGCAGAGGGAGCACGGCCTGCTGTAAATCTGTCGACGTAACGGCAGCGGCCGTGCTCCAGCGTTATCACTCTGACCCTCGTTCATTGACACTCTTTGCGAACTGACAACTTTGCATATTTTAATTCAGCTTATATAATGCCTAATACGTCATCGCGCGGGATAATGAATATTACATGACTGTGAATAGTGCCGGGTAACATTAAAAGTATACACAATACATCAGTGAATCGCTGACGAAAACTTAATTAAGTTCAATACATTTTCCTGTTTTTAGTCGTAGAGATTGTCCTTTTCCCTAAAATGTCCTGATTTGGGGCAAATCGCGTCAGTGACTTGTAGGAAAACAGGTCAATAATTAGAGCTTCTGGTGATTATATTCCGAATTTGGGCGCTACACGCATGCGTCTTTTGCACAAGTAGCTTGTAGTGTACCATAAGGGAAACCGCGACACAAAAGAAAAAAATATATACCTTGCACTGAAATATGTTGTTTCAATCAATCCGCCATTTTGTTTCTAAAAATAGCTCAAAATTCAAAATTCAATACACCATAACTTTTGATTGGATCAACATATTTCAGATATTTTTCAGTTTTAGAATCCACGTGACATGTTCTTTCAGAAACCGTCATCAAATGTTTCATAATACTTGAAAATAATTTTGGCACCAACTTTGTGACGCCATTTTCCCGCCAAAAATGTCGAAACTTGAAAAACAAAAAACATACGATTTCTTAGAATGACCCCCTCACCCCCTATGTATCTCCAAAACTATTCACGCTATACTGAGAAATGAAACTCATATGGTGTGTAAAGCATCCACAAATGTTTATTTTAGTGAGAGTCACGTGTCAATTATATCGTCATATGCATGAACTAAAGCGAAAGAGTTCGATTTACATGGTCACTACATAAAATACTGGTCTCCCATGATTTACCAAATTATCTTGATAAGCTAAGTTTGAAAACATTCCCTTTTAATTTATAAAGTTTGATCTTTGTTTTGGAAATAAACGCGTTAAACTCAAAATACTATTTTTTCATTCCGATTGGAACGTTTTGCTTTGATTTGATTTTAGTTAGACTTTGTTTTATTTTAATTATACTTTTGATCTGAGTTGGACGAGAGACTGACGAGAATCGCGCACACCACTCCTGGAGAAAGCTTTTGGCATGCGTTGGTGACAAGTGGTGAGGAAATAGATAAAATAGAGAAGCTTGGACTTTTAAAAGAATGCGAGGTTAAATAAAGGACTGGACCACACGTTTTGGTAAAACGATTTTTTCCAAAATTCCAAGTTCAAGAAAAGACGTACCACAACATGAGATGTTTTCCGACTTACCGGCATCAGAGGTTTCACAAATGTAAGGAAAGAAGATGTACATTTCTGGTCGTTCCATTTCCATCCACTCACCGTAGTGTACATATGTGCACACACCTCCTTCAATTGTAAATTGTTAGGTTCTCCAGTGTTCCAATGACTGTAAGTTAGACGTTTTCCGTCAACCCACAGCCAGCTTTTCTTGTCTTTAGGATCCCTGTACAAGCCAATCCACGTTCTCTGAGCAACTGGTATTTTTGAGCCAAACACTTTTTGTTCAGCTTCTGAATTTATCACGACAAGGTTGGATCCAAGTGTTTCACAGGCGGCCGGGATTTTGCTGCATTCCAATTCAACTTCGTTGAAAACAACTTGTAGCAGGAATCTTGCCAGTGAACCCAGTTATCTCGACATAATCCTAAAACATACATTGATAACCGCAAATTAACAAACCTTGACTGAATCGCTCTTTCAACAAGACAGGGCGCTCCTTTAGTAATATGAAATCAAACATAACTCTCCCTAAAAGTTCTCAGTAAAAGACTAAATACGGCAAAAATCAATTTATGTTCCTAAACTCTCAGCCGTAATCCAAAGTTGATATCCCCAGGGCAAAAACATCAGTCGGAGCTCTCCGGGTGTGTCGGAAGTGAGTGGCGGCAAACCGACGCATTCATTTGGCCCAGATAATTCGGACCGCATTTGCAAGAACATGGCCGCAGGAACTCATAAGCACTTTTAATAATTATAAAAGCAATATATAATTATAATAATAACAACAATATTTTACGGGCTCGTGCAATTTGGTTAGTCTGAAAAATTTACTCGTGCTTATTTATTCCAAATTGCACTCGAAATCATGTGATTACCTATACAAATAAGCAGCAGAGTATTCATCGTATTTCCAGTAGGCCAATGATCTCCTGGTCAGATCAAAAGTAATTTGATCTAATGGCGCTCCTAGTGTATGTACGCAGTAGACGAGTCAAACTCGCAGACTTGCGAAATCTCTTCAATCAAGTCACGGTTTGACGTGATACTATGTGATCCTATGACGTAATCGTCCTTATTTATAACTCTGCGGATCTCAGCAAGTTTCTGTTTTTCTTAGAACGTACACGGAAAATAAATGAAAACTTGAAAAACTGGGAGTTGCAATGTTTATCTTTTAACAGTAGTGAGTTGGTTAATCAATAAAGAATTCGAAACTCATGTTATTATTTTTTGAACTTTTATATTAAGTTAAACGCTCGAATAGAAAGTCCATATCTAGGCGCGCCCATGTATTATTTTCCAAATATTGCCGTTCTCCGTTTTCACTCAGTATATTTTGACTTGTTCTTGGACAAACATCAAAGCAGAGATAGTCCTGATACAAGTAATATATCACACGCACATAGCGGTGTGTTTTAAGACGCTTTAATTTCTAACATCATGAGAAGAAACATAATAAAAATAGGTTTCTTTGTTTAACAAATATGAATTATAAATGATTTGACAAACACATTGTCCAAAAACTCGTATCTTCTTGTCGATTTCGAAGGGAAAGGGTCTGCTGTTCTCTTTACATTGATTCCACAGGTCGATATAAAATCTCATTCAGACTACAAATCGTCACGTCATGATTACTCACACATATAACACAGGGTTGCTGTGTCCGCAGGCATCAGTCACACATATTTGTATTTACATTGGATGTTTAGATGTTTTGTTTTCAGAAGATACAGGAAGAATCCTTAGGGTCTTATTTTATGTTGGGTTCCATAATTTTAAGGCTAAACTGAACTCTGATCCCCAAATCCCAAACCTACTCAGTGGGTTCACTTAGCACCTGTTTCTCTCCATGCACTGCCTTGAACTGATGACGTGGTTTCCTAGCTGTTCTACTTTCATTTTTCTTTTATTTTATATTTTGTACTCCCACATATTATTGTGCTTAGAGTGAGCTCGAGTACACAGTTAACTTGTGTATTTACAAGTCAATGGAGGAAAACAACAATAAGAGATCTCGCTACAGCAATGTAAACCAAACCAACCTTGTCCGTATCCCAAATCCAAAAATGCCAAAAAGTGAAAGTTGATAAAATCTGGCCAGGATTCATCGTCTATCATGAACAATTGAGTTGTAATATGTTGTTCTGTTAACGTGGCAAAAGAGTTCTGACCAAAGAAGAACGATCTCAAGCTGCTATACGTACAAAAACGTCACCTCTGTTTACACAAAAGAACGGTATCTCAATATTCACACTTACTGAGAAAGTTATTATGGTGGCCGCAACTTATCTCATCTTAAAGGAATGATTGGCACTTTGCCTAATGGATTTGCACGTGATACCGTTATGCTTGGCATCTTTAACAAATAATTATCAGGTAATCGTGGTCAACCATGCAGGCAGCCGTGACTTTTTGATGTGATGAAGAGTCCTTTACCTAACTTGTAAAGACTTTAAAATTTTCCCGTTTGCTTCACTTTCAATTTAGATTAATTTAACAGCAAAAATGCTAAAATATTTCACTTGAAAATGAAGTGAAACATCAGCGAAATTCTTATGAGTAGTTTTCTCAGAGTTCAAAGAACTTTCCACCTGTAAAGTAGCCCGCGCCACTTAAACACGTGATTTTACTTGTATGTCTCAAGTTCATTCTCCTCCGATGCCAGTTATATTTTTTCCCAATTTTTACTTAATAAAAGTGTTATAAAAAAATGGAGGGAAAACACAGCGTGAAACAGGACCTTCAAGTAGCTGCTAAAGATAGGCTTGCTGTGCTTTATTTTTTTATAATTATAATTTATTATAACGATGCAATTGTGTTATTATTCTGAGCAAAGAGAAAAATTCCGAAAACATTTGTATTTAACAGTTTTGCTCCCTTTACATTCAACAAATCACTAAGTATACCACATTCGCCATGACTTGTTTGAAGCAAAGAATGTGACTAGAGACAAAGTTGGTCACACTTTGGCCCCAGTAACGTTTTTTTAATAGTTTGTTACATGTTTCCTTTAATTCAGTAAACTTTATGTAAAATCAGCCAAAAAAATGAGGCTGTCAAAAATGATTAAATATACCGGTATTTTTAAATAAACGCCGGGTTCAAACAAATGCCGGGTCTACAAGGCCCGGTTTTAAATAAACGTCCCGGTAAAGTATCTTGCCCAAGAACAATTTACACAATGATTTGGGGCAAATCGCGTCAGCGACTTGTAATCAGGTCAATAATTAGAGCTTCTGGTGATTATATTCCGAATTTGGGCGCTACACGCATGCGTCTTTTGCACAAGTAGTTTGTAGTGTACCATAAGTAATTCGTAATTCGTAATTCAATTTTCCATAAGTTTCTTTAAAATTTCCAAAAGTCAACATCTTAGGATCGAGTGATCCATGACAAAAGCTCCACATAAACTAAGATGTTGTGTTTGTGTAACACAACATAACAAGAAATTTCAGGAAAATTAGAACCGGGTGATAAAAAAATATTTAAAGCTAATCTACTTTCTTGCTTGAAAGCACGGCATTCCGAAACCTATTGCTGCACCATCACTTTCACTGAGATGTTTGCGAACCTATTCAAGTCACAGTTCGACAAATTGCGTGACTCAAGACGTAATGGTTGTTTATATTTAGAAACCTTCTGCGTATGCTGGAACAACACGAATGAGTACTGTATTTCAGACTATAAAATAAACAGCAGAGTATTTATCGTTTTTATAATAGGCCAATGATTATCTCCTGGTCAGATAAAAAGTAATTTGATCTTATGGTGCTCAGCGCGTATGTACGCAGTAGGCGAGTCAAACTCGCAGACGTTGCGAAATCTCTTAAAGTCACGGTTTTGACGTGACACTATGTGATCCTATGACGTAATCGTCCTTATGTATAACCTGCGGATCTCAGAAAGTTTCTGTTTTTCTTAGAACGTACACGGAAAAGAAATGAAAACTTGAAAAACTGGGAGTTGCAATGTTTATCTTTTAACAGCAGTGAGTTGGTTAATCAATAAAGAATTCGAAACTCATGTTATTATTTTTTGAACTTTTATATTAAGTTAAACGCTCGAATAGCAAGTCCATATCTAGGCGCGCCCAGGTATTATTTTCTATATATTGTTCTCCGTTTTCACTCAGTATATTCTGACTTGTTCTTGGACAAACATCAAAGCAGCGATAGTCATACAAGTAATATATCACACACATAGCGGTGTGTTTTAAGACGCTTTCATTTCTAACATCGATCATGAGAAGAAAAATAATAAAAATACGTTTCTTTGTTTAACAAATATGAATTATAAATGATTTGACAAACACATTGTTCAACAACTCGTCTCTTCTCGTCGATTTCGAAGGGAAAAAGTCTGCTTTTCTCTTTACATTGATATACTTGCCAAATCTCATTAAAACTACAAATCGTCACGTCATGATTACTCACACATGTAACATAGGGTTGCTGTGTTTAAAGTGCACCTAACCCCAAAAATTTTTATTCGTTTAAATGAATTTACTTATAATTTGAAACTTAAATGCGAAGAAATTTTTCGATTTGGTTGAATCCTCGATTTTCTGTGCCCCGACAAAGTCTCCAAAATTGGCACCTAAAACGACGCCATTTTGTTGCACGGCCGCGTTTGAGGGGAATGAGTTCTAGCGGCTGTGTGACGTCTACTCGGGAACGTTCGATCCTTCGCGTCCACTCATTTACTTCAGAAAGATGCGATACACATTCGAAAAGTGTGTAGAAACGCCTTCCAGGTGCGTTATTGGGCGTTGCAGCAGCACGCCAGATTTAGATAAAGGTATACTATACCATTTTAAAGCGATGGTCGAGAACATACGAAAAAGACGGTGGATTTTGTAAACTCAAATGAGCGAAGTGGGACTGTGCGGAGAGTCATAAATTTGAGAACTCTGGAGTTTGTCCGCGCACTTCCAGTAGACTTCCTAAGGCTATTTTCAAATCTACCCGGTCGAAGTCAACTAGCAATTCGACCAAATGTTACCGAAATGTTATCTCTACCAATGACATAGCCGGCAAAATTCAGTAGCACGAGCGTGGAATCCGAGCGTTCATCCGTAGTATCGCGCAACTGTATGGCGTCAACATTTCTTCCTCGTGCGAAGCAATTCAGGAAATTTTGAGGTAAGTCAAAGACGAATTTCTTTCGAATGACTAAATAAGAAAAATGACAGAATATTTTGACTCTAAAAGTTTTTTTCTGAGGCCGGGAAATAAGCAGTGCGACAGCCGTGTGTACAGATCGTAACATCAATGGGTATCAATGCGGACCACCGAGGGAACATACCCACTTCGCTTATCGAGGAAGAAAAAGTCATTTATTTCACGATTTTTACTTGAAAATTAACTTGATTCACTATGGTGGCTATTTAGAGTAGTAACGACAAACGTTTCTAGATGTCAAAACTGTAGTGATGTGGCTTGTTTCCTTTCAGTTTGTTTTCTGCGGCTTAAATTTTCAGACCCGCGCGCGTGCAAGCCGATTTTCAATCGATCGACTGTCTCATGGCTGCGCCTCAAGCAACTCTTAATACACTTCTCTATAAACTCTCGATAGACGACCTTTAAGTATGGACCAATACTTAAATAGAACTGAGCCAAAACAAGCTTTATTGGATGGCATATTGGTAAACTGTAACCTCGCTAAACAGACATCTACGAAAGCATCTAAACAAAAGCCTCGAGCGAGAATTCTTACAACTGCGACGGTTACTTGGCTGTTGCAAACATTAAATGGTGAAAAGCTGGCATTTAACAGAATAACCATTGCTTTACGAAATGCATACTCGCAAAAGCAAAAAATACAAATGTCTAAAACGCTCGTCGGAGTAGCAAAGTTTATAGGTGACACGAATATTGCTTACCATTGACTGGCTTCTTCAGTGCTATCTAAGCGGTCCT
Organism: Desmophyllum pertusum; assembly: GCA_029204205.1. Lineage (NCBI taxonomy): Eukaryota > Metazoa > Cnidaria > Anthozoa > Scleractinia > Caryophylliidae > Desmophyllum > Desmophyllum pertusum. The sequence goes on along the minus strand of MU825434.1, from coordinate 184,824 downwards.
TGAGCTTTCTTTTCCGCTCTTCATTCGCTTTGACCTCCTTTTCACATTTATTTGTCCATTCCAGGTCTCGAAGCGGTTTATCTGCGAAGATTTCTTCCTCATTGCCGCTTGAAGTATTGATTGAGGAACGCATATTTATGTATAAATCACGCGTCGATTTGAGCTCGATTTCTACTTCAGAAATGAAGTTTATTTCGGAGTAATTCGAATCGAAACTTAACTTTGACTCCGAAGATGAAGAACGCACAATTTCGAAACAAAATTCTTCAGTTTAAGTCCCAAAAGACATAGAAATGATCCCTTTTATGTTCAATTATCCCAAACAAATACAGAGAAATGACAGAGGCGCTATATTGTGTGGTTCCCGAGTAGACGTCATAACTCGGCACCAGACTCCAGACTCCCTATACGCGGTCGTGCAACACATCGAACGTGACTTCAGCAGAGCATAGAAAATCGAGGATTCAATCGAATCCAAATTTTTTTTCACAGAAATGCTTCGAATTACATGTAGATTTATTTAAGCGAAGACAAATTTTTGGGGTTAGGTGCACTTTAAGGCTAAACTGAACTCTGATCCCCAAATCCCAAACCTACTCAGTGGGTTCACTTAGCACCTGTTTCTTTCCATGCACTACCTTGAACTGATTACGTGGTTTCTTAGCTGTTTTTTCTTTTTCTACTGGCACCGATTATATCACACGATTTAGTCCAATCCCTCGACCGCTCTTCTCGCTTTTTTACTTCCGCTTGGCGCTGAGAAGAGGGTTGAGGGAACCTTGCATGTCCATGCTCCACGTTGACTAATCAGATGACGAGTATTGTTCATACATTGTTGTGCGCACGCCAGATTCTCTATGCCCCACGCCAAAAGAAGAATACTAAAGCCTGGTTTTTCACTTGCGACGCAAGCACAAGCGCAAGGAACATACGCAGACGCAGTAACGCGTTGATCATCAGTGCCTTTTGTTTACGACAAAACAATGCGTTACTGCGTCTGCGTATGCTGCTTGTGCTTGTGCTTGCGTCGCTAGTGAAAACCCGATTACATGACGAGTTTCAGCCCGGGCTGAAATTTCAGCCCGGTTAGGGGGGCTGAGATTTCAGCCCGGCTTCCGAAACAAATCCTCTTGAAATGAAGTTGGCTATTACATGGAGAAGGTTTCAGCCCAGGCTGGAATTTTCAGCCCTGTCAAACGGGCTGAAAAAGGCCATGTAATCGGAATGGAATTTCAGCCCGGGCTGAAAAGTGAACTTGGGCACGCGCAGTGATTATGTTTTGCCTGAAATGTAGAATACCCGGCAACTTAGGGCCTGATTACATGGCGAATTTTCAGCCCGGGCTGAAATTTCAGCCCGGTTAGGGGGCTGGAATTTTGTTGCGATTACATGACAGTTTCAGCTCGGGCTGAAATTTCAGCCCGGGCGCCAAATTTGAATTTGCGCGGGAAGAGTCATCAGAGAATCAGGGGCGATTTGAATAACCGGCAACTTATTTACATATCGGCTGAACGTTTGAAGAACGAAGCTTTTGTTATATTCCATTTTCGATTTGAAATTCGCGACACATCGAATAAGATTTTCGATTTATCTCCCTTGTTCCACTGGAACCTTTTTTCCATCTTGTTTAAAAACACAGGAGCGATTTTACAATAACCGGCAACTTATTTACATACCATACCGGCTGCACGTGTGTATAAAAACAAAAGGACCATTCTCATTCAATGACATGCAAATACGTTGCCGGGCATTCTACAATTTAGCCAAAAACACAATCACTGCGCATGCCCAAGTTCACTTTTCAGCCCGGGCTGAAATTTCATTCCGATTACATGGGTTTTTTTCAGCCCGTTTTGCCGGGCTGAAAATTCCAGCCCGGTTTCTCAAACCGGGCTGGAATTTTCAGCCCGGGCTGAATTTTAGGCCGGGCTGAAACCTTGTCCATGTAATCGCTAACTTCATTTCAAGAGGATTTGATTCGGAGGCCGGGCTGAAATCTCAGCCCCCTAACCGGGCTGAAATTTCAGCCCGGGCTGAACTTCGCCATGTAATCAGGCCCTTAGTATACAAATGTACACTCCAGTAGCAGATTCGCCCACAACGGCCTCCGGAAGCGATAAAAACACAGGAAAAGACAACAGGTGAGGATTTAGCACTTTAATTCACATTATTTACAACTTTTCGAAAGAAAAGTGAAAATTATTTTCGATCGAATTTCAGCTCCATACAAACTCTCATAATACGCTTTGGTGACCTGTGGTGGAATAAAGGCGTGAAAATTGAAAATCTTATTTGATGTCATTGAATACGGAATGGATCCTTTCGTTTTTATATACCTCGTGCTGCAAGCGTTCAGCCGATATTTAAATAAGTTGTCGGGAGTTAAAATCGCTCCTGATTCTCTGATGACTCTTCCCGCGCAATTTCAAATTTGCCGCATGGGCTTATATTTCAGCCCGGGCTGAAATTCGTCATGTAATCGCAACAAAATTCCAGCCCCCTTACCGGGCTGAAATTTAAACCCGGGCTGAAATTCGCCATGTAATCGGGCCCTAAGACAACAAAAAATGTTTTGTAGAGAACTTAGTTTCGTCTCGCATTGTCTTGCAGAGAACAAAAGTCACAATATGCGCATGTTCCCTGTTCCCCCATGCATGTGCATTACTACTAGTTTCTGACTGATCTTAGGGCCTATTTACATGGAGAGAAGTTGTCCCTGGTAGGAGGGTTACCCTCCCCCCCGAGCCATCTACTACCGAGCGTTTATATGAAAAAAGTTGTCCCTGTTTACCGAGCCAAAACTTGGCCCTCTCGCGCTCGCGCATGCTCTATATGTCCCGACTTGTCCCTGGTAGGTGAAACAACAATAGCCAAAGTGTTTATATGGAAAAAACGTTGGCCCGCCCCCCAGGATCACCCTACCTTCAAAGCGAGTGACCCTCCACTTTGCGATTTCTCATGTAAACGGCTCGCTGCTATTTATAAAGAAATGTATGAAATGTTTTCTCGCTCGGGGTTGCTCGCGGTATGGAGGGTGACCCTCCTACCATGCAGGGACAACTTTTCTCCATATAAGCAGGCCCTAAGTTGTGATAGAGACCTGGTGTAATCTGTGATCCCGGCACATGTTCTCATCATATTGGGGAAGTATTCCAGTCAGTACCGACAACAACATCCTAGGCTTTGTAGAGGCATATGAGAACCAATAGTTAAACTTGATTTTAAAATCCCATAAACTAAATAGACTGGCATTTAAAGATGAGTTTTACAGTCCGTACTGCGCAACCTCAGGGTTTGTTTTCATTTTTTGTTTTGAACTGTTGATATGTTACATGGAGTAAATTGTAAGTTTTTGAGTCCGCCATTACGACCATTACGCTAATGAATGCTCGATGAGCTTTTATAACGCGATACAGAGGACAGCCTTGGATCAAAAACTTGAGACAGCCTTGGATCAAAAAGGTAAGTTTGTCCCGGAATTTTTATTTTGTCTAGTAAACATTCCTTCGTGCTAGGCTCACAAACATTGCTGGGCGGAGATTGCGCAGTACGGACTGGAAATCATCTTTATAATCCATTTTCCAAGAAAAAAAACCCCACAACATTTTGAATTAATATAAACCATTAACACACTACGCCTATGTCACAGCGTTTTTACAGACCGGTTTATTTTTAGATTCCTTTTTCCCGGGAAAATGTGTTTTCTGGTCCCATGTGTAATAGGAAATGAAATAAAAGACAAGTAAAAAGATGGCGACCTAATTGCGGCCTTTGTTACGCGGTAACGCCAATTAATGATTACAAAGGAAAAAACGTTTGATTGTCTGGCGGGAATACGAATTCGCGGGAAAAGCGAATCTAAAAATAACCTGGTCTGTAAAAACTCTGTGACACGAATCCAGTCCAGTTGCTCGCTCCTAGTGATGGGCTCCTGCCATTGAGCAAATTATCTACTTTATTTGGTTAGCTTTTTTTGTGTTGGATTGATTTGGTTGTTTAGAATCAGGGGGGGGGGGGGGGGGGGGAATATAAACTTCCTTATAAATGGTTATAAAATTACAGACATTGCGGTGCCGGGCAACCGAGTGTGCGCAGTAGCACTCAACTAGTTGCTAAGAGGATTGTCCCACGGGAACTTATTGACAATAAAAAAGCTTGTCAGACAAGAAATTCACACCTAAAATTAGTTTGCATGATAACCAAAATGTGTTTTTCCTTGGTTGTTTTCGCTCGAAAACGAAGACGTGTTCTTTTCGTTTTGTCTGATTTCGCTTCGCCTCATGTATGTATTACAATAAAAACATTTTCATCCGACTTCGCTTCCCGTTCCAGTAGTAGCACTACTGACCGTATCCGAAAGACTCTCGCTGCAGCATGTAAATGCAGCTCAGACGGATTTTTCGCTTGTCGTTTCACGTTGCCGAGATATTTTCTCGGCGGCGTGAAATATCAGGCCAAAAATCCGCCAGCGCGGTGTTTGAAGGCTACACGCGTACAGCTCTACGCTGCGAGCTTGAAAAAGTTTCCCGGGTTAGAAAACAATGAATTTTTGGTGACGTCATTCTTAGCAACCGCTTGATTGACACAGGATTCGCACTGTTGGTCTGTTGCCCGGCACCGCTATATCCTATATCCCCACCCGCTGTTTAGAATTCATTCAATTCAATTTGATCTGATTGATTTGACTTCGGTATAAAAACAAGGCAAAAACAACATAACTGGGTTTATTCCTTAGTTCTAAAAATAGATCATGGACTCGATATTCAATGTTTTCTTTTTTCTTAACTGACTGAAGTTGCAATTGCATACTATTTCGGATGTGTTTGCTGTAGCTGTAATGTCCCAGTCATCTAAGTATTACAAACAACACCTGCGTCCTCGTTGTGACCACAGCCATGTTCTCCCCACCCGTGATGACTGCAATCAAGTAGCGAGGCCTCTGTTCCTTGGCATTGGACACGGTCCATCCAGATATTATTACTTCCCTGGCCGTATGTCGCACTACCGGGAGCGGAAGCCGCGCTGTAGAAGCCCAGCTCACGGCACACCACATTCGCATCATTCATATCCCAGCCATTATGACACACGGTGCCCCATTGCCCGTTGTGATAAACTTCAACACGGCCATACTTAGAGCCACCGTTCACTAAACGAACAAGAGAAGAGCACTGCACACTGGCGTCTTCGCTATGGGAGCAATCATGTTTTCCCCATCCACGGTGTCGGCAATCGTAGAGATGCGACTCACTTCCGGAGCAGGCCAAGTCGTCCATCCATATCGGACCAGTTCCCTGACCATGAGTAGCGCGACTATAAGCTCGTGTGGCTTCTTGGAAACCAAGCTGCCTGCACACCACGTTAGCATCATTTATATCCCATGAATCATCGCAAACTGTGCCCCACTGACCATCATGGAATATTTCAACTCTTCCTGTTGCTAGCATACTACCATTTAGACGTATGGTACCATTTGTAACGGCTGGTAATTAAATGGAAAATAAAAGATAATATATATGTTCAAAAACTTAATCAAACTAGTGTTGTCCTTGGCTATTACCTACATGTACTAGCATAATTCCGTTAAAAGAAGTTTTGTTATGGACAATCGTCAAAATTTGTGAAATGTCCCCTTCTCAGAAACAGGCAATTATCACACAAATTGAAAAGAAAGAGAGAGACAGGTGTCTGCTGGAAAATTGGAGACCAATATCTCTTATTAATGTAGATGCTAAAATTGCATCGAAAGTAATTGCTACAAGACTTGTTAAAGTTCTATCAGAAATAATTCACAGTAATCAAACAGGTTATGTTAAAAACCGATTTATAGGAGAAGCAGCTAGATCAATTTTAGACATACTGGATCATACAAAAAATCAAAATATTCCAGGTAATATCATTGTTTATTGATTTTGAAAAGGTTTTTTTATAGCATTGACTGGAATTACATGCTAAAATGTCTTGATATACGGTATTCGGTTTTGGACCAAACCTTGTCAGATGGGTAGAAACATTTTATCCAAACATATCTAGTTGTCTAGTTGTGTAATAAACAATGGAACTTGTACACCATATTTTGCACTACAGAGAGGGGTTAGGCAGGGAGACCCGCTGTCCCCATATTTGTTTATTATTGCGGCAGAACTTCTAACAATTGCTATTCGGAATAGAACTGACATACAGGGTATCAAAATAGGTGAGGAAGAATTTAAATTGGTACAATATGCTGACGACCTATATTATTTCTCTCCAATCTTGAATCGGTACAACATATCTTCAGTTTACTTAACAAGTTTAGAACCTGTTCTGGTCTAGAGGTGAATTATGTAAAGCGGGGTTCCACTGTATGTATTATCTGGTCATTACGTCAATTTATCTTTATATAATGTTATAGCAGGTGTTTTTGAAACTGGAAATGAATTACTGAATTATTTAATAATTATAGGAAAACTTCATATTTGGAAAAGCCGCAAACCTTGCATAAGACCTCGTCTCTCACTTTTCAAGGAAATTGTTAATGTAAAAATTCAGGACTAAAAAGTACTTAGCAATTAAAAATACAGTGGAGCCCCGCTTTACGGACACTCGTTAATACGGACACCCGCTTATTACGGACAGTTTTGTTTGTCCCGACGAAACATATTTTCTCTTATATCAGCCCGCTTAATACGGACACCCGGATAATACGGACTCTTTTTCATGTCCCTTTGGTGTTCGTATGAACCGGGTTCCACTGTACCACACAGTTTTATTTATTGAATCACCTTGTCTTTGAAAATAGTTTGAAAAAGTTGGAGTTCTCCCTGTAACTGTTTGACTTTATTTTGGTAAGTACCGCATTGCAAAGTTCTCTTGAAGTTTTGTGAAGTGAGTGTGTACAAAATGTGTTCAAGTTTAAAAAAAACCCTGTGAAGTTGCGGTACATTACAATAAGAGCTTACACGTCTTAAAATATTTCACATTTCAATGTATTGACCAAATGGAGTCTGCCGTGCCGCTGATAATTTGGATAGATTGCTAATTACCAAAGAGGCCTACTGGAGCGCGCGATTATTAAATTTACCGCCCTACGGTTTTAAACAAAAGACAATAATTTCACTCAACAAAATAGAATTAACTACAATTAGCTTTTCCACGTGTACAAGTTACCGCATTGCAATCACCTCTTCTTAATTTTTATTATCTATGTTTTAATATTGATAATAATTTTCGTCATATAATTTATTAAACGGAACCAGGTTACCAAATCAATCTGGTGCGTTCCAGGGCTCTGTCCTGGGAATATGTTATTTCTGCGAGCGTAGAATGTATTAACGGCAATGATAAATTGCAGTAATTTGCACATACCTAAATAATACATAATCGAAAATGTTCGACCGTTAAAATGTTCTGACTGTATTTTTGTTCGGAAGAATTTTCATTTTCGGACATAAGCCGATTTACATGAATAAGTGGCTTATAAGATGTATCATACCGTGGTATAATGCTACAAATCCACCGTCCACATTTGTGACATCAGATGTAAACCTCACATAAAGTTTGTTAGATGAACTTGTAATGGGTGCAGGGGTAGAAGATCCACTATATTTGCCAATCAGTGGAGAGGATGGTGATCCACCATCGTACACATATACGTGATCGCAACATGGTTCAGTGTTAAATCTGTAGAAAACAATTTCCACCATTGCATTTGAAGAAAAACTCCAAAAGCAGTCCATATTATGACTGTACTGGGAACTCTGGCTGGGACGTATTATTCCACTTGTGCCAGTTAGTTGAACCATCACACATGAGCTTGTTGCTGTCAGAGACGGTGCTGTTGAAATAAAATAAATAATTGAAGCGCCTTTTTGTCGGGAGGGGGGGGGGGGGGGGGGGGAGGTGATCTTATCTTTTTCCCCTCTGGACGGGTATATCAACTCTAAGGGGGTGATGCGTAGGCAAGGTTTCCTCGACCTTCACGGATCCAACCGGAAGCAAAAAAGCGACAGGAGCTGTGGAGAGAACTGGACACTCTGATATGACCTGTTACTTTCGACAGTCAATCGAAAATCGGTCAGTAACTGGTCGTTGTGCCACTTACGACCACTAACTACTAACCTTCAACTACGACAAGCTCAGTCCTGGCTTCAATGGTAGAGTAAGGCACCTTTGCTTCACAGATATAAATACCAGAATCACTCTCGGTGAGTGAAGAGATGTTTAATCTTCCTCCATGCACTTTCATTCGTTCCTCTTCCCAGGCCCCTTGGCTCGTTTCCAAGAAATAGTGGGAGGTGGATCGCCAGTTGCAGAACAGCTAAGAGACAATTCATCTCCTGTCAGTTTGTAGACCGTTTCGGGTGGTTTTGTGTTGAACTTTGGAACAGACCAAACAACTAATGACGTAACAGCCGATGCCTCTCCTAAAGAATTCTTGGCGTTGCATACATACGATCCAATGTCGTGTTTTTCTGCGTCACCAACTGTCAATACTCCTCCGTCCTGAACAGTTCTGTCTATAGGAAGAGAGCCTGGTAGCTTCAGCCAAGTGATAACAGGTGCTGGAAAACCGGTCACGTGACATTTAGGCAGCGCGACTTTCTGTCCTGACTTGACGTAAGTTGGACCTGGGGCGAGCTGAACACGAGGAGGCGCTTTAGGAAGGGAAAAAGAAGGGCACGTGAAATAAACTATTGGACATTCAGGGGCCCTAGTTTATTTCCTTGAATTTGCAAAATGAAATATGGACATGACCATTTTCAGCTATTTTCTCTAACGTTTTCTAAGCAGCGAAAAACAATGAAAATAAACAGCCGCCTCTCATCGCACGCCGCTTTTGCCAGCGTTCCCTGCGACGTTTGTGGTAGTGGCGTGCGATGAAAGGAGAGGCTGGGTTCCAAGGCCACAGATAGCAAAGTAATTTGGATTACCCCAGCACGTTTCTTAGGTTTTCGCAATAATTCGCCGGTAAGTATATGCTCGGGCGACAGTGGCCGGCTGCGCTAGCGGGAGCTTATCCCGGTTTCCATACATGGCATGAAGCTGACTAGGAGTATTGCTACCCCCTGGATGGGATGATAATCCATCTCAGGCTACCACCTAATCTCGTACCCAGATCCCACTCTGTCTGACACTGAAAAGTAAGATCTGGTAAAGTTCGAGATAACGCCTATTCTATATTGGATACTACTTAAAATATCGTCTTATTCTAATGTGTACTGTGATTGGCTCTCGCTACTGAAACATTTTCGCATATTCGCGGGAACACTAGAGATTTTCCGTAGCCTGTCGGTAGAACAACTAAACAGTGTCAACAGTCCCTTTTCTTTAAAACGATCTCCCGCAAAGCTTCCTTTTGTGGCTTTTATAACAAAGTTTTCCAAACCTCTGTCTCGAAGAATTCTCAGAATAACTCCGTCGAATTCCAGGAATTAATCCATGTTTATTCGATCACAACAGACCGAAGAACAACTAAGAACAACGGAAGGCCCGTATATCGGGCCTTGAAATCGAACTTTACCAGATCTCACTTTTCAGTGTCAGACCACCAGCATTATGTCAGGTTGCCCTAACAATTTGTCAGTACCAATTTATACTCTAAGCTGGAGAGAGGCATTGTGAGAATTGCCATTGTCGGTTGAGAAAAGTGTTATGCTCAAGAATACAACACAATGACCCCGGCCAGCGTTCAAACCCTGACCTCTTGATCCGTGCGTCTTACCCGTAAATTATACAACAAATGAAATCAAACGTTTTACCTTCTACGATCAACGTGACCGACTGGTTTGCAGTGCCCAGCAAGTTTTTGCCAACACAAGTGTATGTCCCCGCGTCGTCAAGGGTCACGTGACGCACTTCTAATCTCCCATCGCGATCAAAGTGAAAACGATTTGTTAAAGAAGCGCTGCTCACTCCTAACCACGTGACAGTCGGTGGAGGATATCCGCTGACAGAACACTGGAACACCGCACTTTGATTTTCTTTGACCGTTTGATTCATCGGGGAGATCACAACTGTGGGGGTAGAAATGGATTCCCCGGGTTCTCCCTTTACACCGGGTAGCCCCCTGTGACCCGGGACTTCCTTGAAACCCCGTTTCCCTTTTTGGCCCGGTGGTCCAATAACTCCCTGTCTACCACGTGATCCTTTAGGTCCCTGCATTCCCGGCGGTCCTTGCACGCACATTTGTTGTTTGGGTGAACAAAATGATCGTGACGTCAGAGAGTTTAAGGCCTTGTTGATCTCACTTCGCACAAGTCTTCGCACATATTCCATAGTAAGCTTATCTGGTTTGCTTCCTGCTTCAGATGAAAACCGGCGGCTCCTTCCGGTGTGATCTATCGAGAATAATTAAAGATGACAAATCATTTTACAAATTGATAAAACGTATTGATTTTCCTATCAAATATCGCTAATATTTGTTGCAGAGTTCAATACTTGACCTTTGCAGGCTGATTCCGTCTCATCAGCTTTGGCTTTACAGTCAACTCTCTGGGCATGTAAGCCCCAGAATACAAGTTTTTCTTACTAGACGTAAAAAGTGTCAGTAAATACGATTTCAGCGTTTATTTTACCCAATTCGAAGTTTTTAAGGGTCAAAAACGACATTTGTGACCAAAACCTCACTTCCGGTGAAAAGGAAAGCTATTCTAACGGGTTAAATTTATATGATAGTGATGGAGGCAACATTTTGGAACGTTGGGCCTCGTCTGTATCGATTTGAGGCACGCAGTGTTGGGCAAAACGTGTCAGAGAAGGCAGCGAGCTATACAGAGTGAAAGTGAGACAAATCGCGTCGGAAACACTGCCTGGTATTCTTTCATTTTGTGATTTATTTCATCGGCCAAGTATAGCAAGTTGAAGTTGAAAGGCCAGAGCTTAGCTGCATCACTCAGCATCCAGCAGGGGCACCCAACGGATCGTTTCGGTGGAATATCTGTTCGGAAGGCCTATAATCGCCTCAGATATTCGGTTAGGGAATTGTCATCTCGACCTTTCTTAAGAGAGGCTGTCACTAACAATCAGACATATCGCGGCAAGGGTGGAAAATTCGATTTCTCTCTTATTTTAACGTTTGATAAGCTAGGGTATAACAAAAATCACTGGATACTTCTTTTGGCAAAATATCCTTTTATTTGAAAGAAAAGTGCAAATAACCAAATTCCGTTGAAATTCACCATTTGAGGCGTCAAATTATTGCACGAGTTTGTTACCCTCGCAAGCAAAAACGAATGATTCTACGTTCTTTAAAACACTGAAAACGTTTTGTGCAATGTCTAAATATTTGCCACAACGATTTTGGGAAATATTCTTTCCCTACAAAATAATTTAATTACGAAGGCATATATTTCACTCACGGTAAAAGTACCTCGTGAATAAAATATATTTTCACAATGCGCTAAACCTTCAAATGGATTAAACTTCTGGCGGTTGAATTACAAAAGGGTGGCCTCGAGATTGCTGCAAAAATTTATTTGGGGTAACGGTTGAGAGCGGCGCGAGATCTTATCAAAGTCCGTTGAAAATCCGGTTATTTGACCTTTAGCGGTCAAGCTTGTGCGGGTCACGCATATAATTTCGTCCGCCGTGTCACATGTTTTAACCCATATGAGATTGAAATAACCACATATCAAAACATTGCGAAATATTCTTACCTTATTTGCTGTAGAAGACAGTTCCACTGTTAATTTTAGTGTGATTATCTTGTCGTTCGTCGTATATTAGTTCTGTTTATAACGTCCGATGAACACCGCCAATTGTCAACGTTCGAAAACAGTCGAACGCAACACCAATCTTTGTAAACATTCGACACATTTCGTCATCACAGCATCTTGTTCAACGGTTTAGTCATTTGTTGAATGTTCCTCGGTTTTTAGTGCACTAAATCTAAAAGATAAGATCACACTGGAAAGGATAGGACCACAAACATGTCGGCGCTTTTGCAGCTGTTTATACCTGGGTCGTCACGCAACGCTATTTTCATCGGCATTTCAGGGGGTGGGGGAGGGGCGAGGGCGGCGGCAGGGCGAAAAAGGCTGATAACACTTTCAACTGAAATACCATGAGCCCATTACCAGGAGCCGCTCTGCTGACAATACACATGATTATGATCCAACTTCAGTAGTACGTTTTAGCACTGTCATGCTACTTTGCTGCAATTTTCTTCTGCAATTTGCTGCAATTTTCTTCTGTTCTGGACGGATGGAGGGGTCTTATAACAGGATACCGTGTGGCACCAGGAGCCATAATCAGGGACCTGGCTCCAGCTCCTGGTGGCACTAAATTTTTGCGGATTCTAATTTTTTCTATTTTATTCCGGATCCGCCCAAAAAGGTTTTCCCAAAAACGTATTCCTGCAAAAACTTTCTTCCGCAAAAAATTAACTCCAGTTTGAAATTATAAATATTAGACATCTTCCGTCAACTGCTTCGACCATTATTGTCTCTGGCTTTCAGTCAGTCGAGTTCTTCATGCACTGGATGATTTCAACGCCCAACCCATTTGTAACACTGAACAAGCAGGAGTCTACAGAAACGCCTGGCCTGATGTGTTCCAGAATCTTCTACAAGATTTTCAACAATGGCAACACCTTGTTCTAACTTTGTAGCAATAGACTGGGACAAATTCTTAGAAAGGCTGCTATTTAAAAAATTATGTTGGGAAACTTGAGGAAAAGTTGGTAAATACACTTTTTGCCAACGAGAGAGCCGAGCGAAAACGCGAGTCTCTCGAGGCGGCAGGTATAACGCCGTGCGTAGTTTGAAGATCTTAGCAGAAAAAATCTCATTAGCCTATGAATAGGCTCCGCGGTGGGGATGGGGTGAAAGGAAAACTGCGAGCGAAAGCGAGCCCCGAGCGAAAGTGAGCCCCGAGCGTGAGTGAGCCCCGAGCGAGCCGCAGCTAATTAATAGGCTAAAATCTCATATCCAACTATGAAATGTGCCGTAAGTGATTTTCGGTATGTAAGTGAGATTTTTTTGACCATATATGGTTGTGGTTAATTTTTAATTGTGACGTCATACGCCTTCAACTTCAGACATACCGAATCTTCGCAGACTGACCTATGACAGGAGCATATCACTCCGGAGGACTGCTGATTAATGACAACAGCATAGTTACACCTTTGGCTATTTTTAGAATCCGTCTCCCGCGATAAGATTTCCGTGTATGTCCGCGGACGACAGTGAGAATTCGTAGTAACGACATTCCGCCGTTCTAGTTCTTATTCCACGTTCGTCTCGTCCATTCCTGGTTTATTTTTAATCTGAAACATGAATGACAACCTCGTCCTCGTGCTCGCAACGGGTGATTTTCGTGGCAAAAGTAATTCTAAAATAGCTCAAGGTGTAACTACGCCGTGTCATAGGCCCAATAAAGGAGATGGAGGCTCCAGGGTGATATGCTCCTGCCTATGAATAGCCTTCTTGGATTTTTAAGGACTGGACTGGACTACATTACTTATAGACAAGATAGAACAACATGGAAGTTTGCTCACTGTATTCGGATTTCAATACCAATGGAATCAGGTTTAAAGTTATGAAATTAACCGAGGAGACTTATAAAGAAATCATTAATAATTGATTCGGAATATTGCAACATTCTCAATTCATTTCATCCTTTACATACAAACCTTATCAACAAAAATTACAAGTTCGCTCGTTGGCACTTAGCGATAGGTACAACTAGTTTAGATGAAAATTATGTACTGAAAATGAAAACATTGTTTACCAAGCTGGATTTTGAAATCTGGCTCAAATATGGGACATGGAAACAAGGCTAAACTGTTTTCCTCTTTTTAAAGGAGTACGTCACATATGGCGCATCTTTAAAAAACGTTCGCCGCTCGCAATCCGTTTTAATCTTCACCATCGTTAACCATCCTTGTTCCTGTTTGGTTTATTATTACCTCTTTGGTGTGTTTCTCACCTTAGTAAACTATTATTTTGAGGTTTTCTTTAATCTGAAGGTGATGTTGCACTAGCTCCTTTAACCAGTTTGGAATCGAAATATTTTGATTCCCAAATCAGCTAACTATAATATTTTTATTCTCAAGAATGCAAATTAAATTGATGGTGAGTGCTTTACTTGGACACGTCACATCGAAAACAATTTTCATCCACTACTGTACGTCCACTAACTCGAAATCCGGAAATTATTTTTGATGGACTAGAGAGATAGTTGTCGACAACTATTCAGTTATCGATCATAAAAAGTAGTCGATAACAGAAAAGCCAGTGTGTGCAGCTAGTTATCGATAACTAAGGGGCTTAGTTATCGATAACTAGCTTCGCACACTGTCTTTTTTGTTATCGACTACTTTTTATGATCGACAACTAGATAGTTGTTGACAACTATCTCTACTATCTTTCTAGTCTGTGGAGGCCCTAATAAATTCTGTTTCTTAAAACTCTTGTGTTGTGATTCTATGGATGGAGAACTTGCAAACAACTGTGCAAACAACTGCTGTGCGCAGGGAATTTGCACTGCAGAAATTGAGGCATGCAAAAAATATCTGAAGGTAATTTGGGCCTCCACAGACTAGGCCAACTGTTATCGATAACTATTTAGTTGTCGATAATAAAAGTTGTCGATAACAAAAAAGCCAGTGTGCCAAGCTAGTTATTTTTGCGAAAAAGGGTTTTTGCGGGAATACATTTTTGGGACAACCTTTTTGGGCAGATCCGGAATAAAATAGCAAAAATTAGAATCTGCAAAAATTTAGTGCTACCTATAACAAATTCAAACAGGTAAGTCGGGAGAGTGCCTCACGGTATCCTGTTATAAGACCCCTCCATCCGTCCAGAACAGAAGGAAATTGCAGCAAATTGCAGAAGAAAATTGCAGCAAAGTAGCATGACGGTACTAAAACGTGCTACTGAAGTTGGATCATAATCATGTGTATTGTCAGCGGAGCGGCTCCTGGTAATGGGCTCCTGGTATTTCAGTTGAAAGTGCCGTATCGGCCTTTTTCGCCCTACTGCCGCCCTCGCCCATCCCCACCCGCTGAAATGCTGATGAAAATAGCGTTGCGTGACGACCCAGGTATAAACAGCTGCAAAAGCGCCGACATGTTTGTGGTCCTATCCTTTCCAGTGTGATCTTATCTTTTAGTTTTAGTGCACTAAAAACCGAGGAACATTCAACAAATGACTAAACCGTTGAACAAGATGCCGTGATGATGAAATGTGTCGAATGTTTACAAAGATTGGTGTTGCGTTCGACTGTTTTCGAACGTTGACAATTGGCGGTGTTCATCGGACGTTATAAACAGAACTAATATACGACGAACGACAAGATAATCACACTAAAATGAACAGTGGAACTGTCTTCTACAGCAAATAAGGTAAGAATATTTCGCAATGTTTTGATATGTGGTTATTTCAATCTCATATGGGTTAAAAAATGTGACACGGCGGACGAAATTATATGCGTGACCCGCACAAGCTTGACCGCTAAAGGTCAAATAACCGGATTTTCAACGGACTTTGATAAGATCTCGCGCCGCTCTCAACCGTTACCCCAAATAAATGTTTGCAGCAATCTCGAGGCCACCCTTTTGTAATTCAACCGCCAGAAGCTTAATCCATTTGAAGGTTTAGCACATGGTGAAAATATATTTTATTCACGAGGTACTTTTACCGTGAGTGAAATATATGCCTTCGTAATTAAATTATTTTGTAGGAAAGAACAACGGAATATTTCCCAAAATCGTTGTGGCAAATATTTAGACATTGCACAAAACGTTTTCAGTGTTTTAAAGAACGTAGAATCATTCGTTTTTGCTTGCGAGGGTAACAAACTCGTGCAATAATTTGACGCCTCAAATGGTGATTTTCAACGGAATTTGGTTATTTGCACTTTTCTTTCAAATAAAAGGATATTTTGCCAAAAAAAGTATCCAGTGATTTTTGTTATACCCTAGCCTATCAAACATTAAAATAAGAGAGAAATCGAATTTTCCACCCTTGCCGCGAAATTAAAATGTTGTCTGGTTATTAGTGACAGGCTCTCTTAAGGTATCAGTATACCCCAAATGACCATCATGCGTTGGCGCTGTTTTACGGTCGGACGTTTAACAAAAACCCCAATAAAGTATATATTTCCTGAAAGCTTAAGAATTGTAGATTACGAATATGTATTCATTTGAAGTAAAAAATTAACGTGTTTCGAATAAAGCGCTCAATTTCAAAAAGTATATCGGTTCACAAATCAAGTTCGTTTCCGGCCGGAATTGAACGGGAGAAAGCGAAAAACATCGCTACGTGTTCTTGACACCTTTCTTTAAAAAACAGTGTCGGGGAATTTTGATTACTTGTCTGGTTAGCTTTTAACACACAGTTAAACTTCGAAGGTTGACAAAACACGTATTCTCTGTACGAAAATACTCATAACTTTCGAACGAGGGAAAAAATAAAATTCCCCGACACAGTTTTGTTGCCAGACTATTGGAAAACATTCTCTCCAAATTTCAGCGAAAAAGGTTGAAAATTCGTTGCAAACGAACTCGAAACGCGCGCTTCATTCGCTGAAATTTTATTTTCGAGAAACAAGGGAAAACATGTTTTGGAGCGTTCTTCCCATTCTCGTCCCCAGAGGCCACGATCCTTTTGGTCAGCACCAAGAATCGAGACCTCTGGCCGGAACCAATTTGTTGAGCATGCGCAGAGTAACCGGAAGTCCGCGAATCGCGGACTACCGTCAAATCTGACAAATCTGATTGGCTGAGAATATAGAACGAGTACTCTGCGCATGTTCAACAAATTGGTTCCGGCCAGAGGTCTCGATTCTTGGTGCTGACCAAAAGGATCGTGGCCTCTGGGGACGAGAATGCGTTCTTCCGGTCTGATGAGATTAAATACACAAGACGCGTGAAAATAATTATGCGTTGATCGATAAAGAGAAGGCTCGATTAAAAACAGAGTTCGTATCGCGCTTCTTATGGCTAGGAGAAGAAAGTTCTCCTCTCACCGATCGTGCTACAAGTAAAACAAGAGTTTATGGCTTCAGTTTTCCCTCCATTTAGCCTCTCTGTGGGATATTCGCCCACATTTATATGCAACCGCGAGCGATTTTCAAGTTGTCCTAATCAGTGATGCGATCCGTCACTTGAGACCCAGTTGAGACGAGCGCTTCGGCTCAATTCAGTACCGAACAATTTCCCATTTCGGTATATTCTTACTTGAAAACGCGGACACAGTCTGTTATGTTTCTACGGACATTGCAAGATGCGGCTTTCGAATTTCGGGTGAATCTACAAACACGTCGGCCCTCATGTTACGTGACTTTTTATACGTACATGTTGACAAACTGTTGACAAACTGTTGACGGCTCTCGATTGGAAATAATTAATGGCGAGAATCGTTTTTTCTTCATAACTTTCTTTAGAAACAATCTTTTTTCGTGAAACTTTTTGGAAATGAAAGGTCTTGATGTAATCTATCTGAAGATAACAAAAACTAAAATCTTGCAAAATGGTCAAATTTGGGGTATATTAATATGGGAAAATTAATGCCTTTTGTTTTCGAAGAGATAAAAATGTCGTTTTGGGTACAAAAACAGGTCAGCTAGGATTTTCGGAAAGGCAAAAGCAGCTCATAAATTCGGGTAATAAGATTTCAATCCCTAAAACTTTCTGAAGTTTGAAAGTTCAGCTAACGTATCCGAAAAGATACATTTTTCTTAGCGTTTAAAAATAACCATTAAACTGCACGTAAAAAACGACGTTCCGACACCTACAGCAAAATTTTGTCGTTGGGTGCCCCTGATCCAGGATTTCGATCAAACTGCCTTGATGTGTGGATGCTTGAGATAGCGTATATTACGTGTACCGACAGCAGTACAGCTGCCTAGCCGCACGGCGCAAATAATCTTACTGTTCATGAGTAGGTGATTTGTTGTCACTGTCATACCAAGATAACATTGAATTGCAGCAGCTACGTTGCAGGATACCCTTTAGTATTGACCGTTTCTTCGGATGCGGTAGTTTCTCTTGTGGACTCAAACCCGGGAGGATATATGATAACTATAATACGGAGGCTTTCTCGTGTTCTCTCAGTACATGTAATTGAAAATAAATTAACATGTTCCTCAACGGGATTAAGTTATACGCTACATTACTCCGCTTTCTAGATAAACTGAATATTTACCTACACTATTGATCTCCAACTTGTGAAGAGCTCGTGTCTACTTTTCCGACGCGGCTTTAATTTTATCAGCAGAACTATCAGACACTTCCGGTTCTACATAGGTTGCTATTATAACACGCACGTTTGACGATTTCGTTCCTCTGGCGACTGAACTGTCGGTACAGCACCAGCAAGTAATTGCTTGTGCTTCTTAAGAACCATTTCTGATATGTAAAATTTCTCGTAGCGGTCACTGAGTGAGGAGAAAAATGACTGAAAAATTCTGAAGATTACCGAGTGCTCGGAAGGTTCAGCGAAATCGATTATTTTAACTTGGACGAAGTTAATCATTGTTGCCTCAAATTTGGAGCTTTAGGAAATTTTTACATGACATGCCCCATTTTGTTGGATTAGTTACTACAAACCTGACCACACAACATCTAAAAATGAATGAATTTCGCCTGAAAGCAAGTAAACATGTGCGCATTTCATAAGGCTATAAAGGGAGACCTTTCGCTTCCGGTCAAAGAAGGGTCCACCCGTGACATCACGGACAAGATGGCGCAATTCAAGATGGCGATTTTTTTTAATTTGGGGCAGCTTTTTCCACGTGAAAACTCGCTCGGAGAGAAAAAGAATTACAGATCTGGACTACTTGATGAACGTACTAAACAGCTATATGACCAGAAAAAATATCATTTTTGGGTTTACATGCCCTTTAACGGACACCTCTATAAGACGGACGTCAAAACCATTTCGCTGCAATAATAATAAGATCGAAGTTGAATTCCCAGAATAATCGATTAAAGAGCTTCAAGAAAGGAGAACCATAATTACACTACGACATTTTGCGATTGAAACTTAGGGTTATGTGGGAGTCCTCCCGGGCTTCCGAAGGCCTTGTTGTGTATTTATTGAGCAGTACAAAATCATTACCTTCTGTTGCATCTCTCTCCTTCTTATCACATTCACCGACAGACTCGACCCTTTCAGTGTGTTTGAAGCTTGATGCATCGGTTGAAACCTTGACCGGATCTTGCCGATCTTTCGCCAAAAGATCTTCAACAGAATGAACGCGCTGGTTTATAATCTCGACGCGTATAAAGGCAACGGTACAGATCAGTAAAACTAGTTTCTCAGCCATGATGAAAAGACGCTGACGTCACACGATATAATGCAGCGGAAGAAGGTATTATTAGTCACTGACAGTGTCGCAGTCACGTCGGGTTGAAACAATAACAAACAGGACAATGCATGCCAGGTGCAAGTTCTGCATTTTTAAGGCAATTTTACTCACATTTTCTGACTTGGTTTTTCACAAAATATATCTAACCAATTGTATTAAACTTAAGTATGATTTATTTTGTGTTTATTAACTAATAACATAGCGCTGATTCTTTTCATAAAATAACAAGAACCCCTGAAGGGATTACAAGCGGCCGATTTCCCGGGGGTGGGGGAGGGGGGCACTCCCTTATTTTCGCTATATAGGAACGTGCAGCTGGACAGGGTATGGTTTTTGAGCATTTTGGTCTGGAACAGGGTATACCAAAAGGCATTTTTGGGTATCAGGGTATCAGTTTCCCAGGAGTTGGCATGAAGATCGGTAATTGATACTCTGGTATAGGGTAGATGAAGTAGTCAGACGAAAAGAAACGCGTAGGAGTGTTAAAAAAGCTTTACGACTACAACTCGCAGTGCTGCTTAGTAGTTTAGCCTTTCGGGTTAGAAAGAAAATCGTTAAGAATCGTCCGGAATAGGGTATCTTTTTTCAACATTTAGGGCCTGTTTACATGGAGGGAGGGTGACCCGGGAACCCGGGTCACCCTCCCTCCATGTAAACAGGCCCTTAGTCTGGAACAGGTTCGCAAAATTAGGGTTGTTATAGCCCAGCGGCACACCCCACCCAAATTTTTTGGGAGAACCCCCCCGGGCCAATTTCACCTTGAGGGGAGAAAGAACAATGCACCCCTCCACCCCCTCGGTCAGTTTACTCTGAGGTTCTCCCGCCAAATCTAAGAGTCAACTTCGAACCTGCGTGACGAAAAACGTGACTGGGTGATGCAATATTTTGGCTAGCGTAAGTTTGAGCTTAGGTTAAGTTTACTGTGTAGAAAACTTTAGCTAATGTCAATTGCATCATAATCAACAAGGGCACAGATGTGTTTTCGCTCAACGTGAAAATAAATTGTGAATGACATATATGCTGTGGAATTGTGTAAGAAAAACTGTTATGTTTTTGGGACCGAGTTTTATCGTTCGTTTAATGAGGTAGGGCTAGCGACATGAAAAAAAACCCGTCCATTTCTTGAAGCGGCTCGATGCCCATATAGGGCATCGGCCGCTTAATAAATTGAACAAAAAATGATTGATTAGTTAAAATACAACTCAAATACGTGGCAGTTGATAAAACAGTTGTTTTTATCAATGATTATTTTGATAGCTCACTTCCGATTCAAACAACAAAAGGGAACTTTGTGACAAGCTCAAGAAAGATCACAGACAGATAATCCATTTTCAAGATGACTTGGTCCACTACTACTGATTAAAGAGTAATCTTGATTTCTATGATTCAACAAAGTTTATGTCGTGTGTGGTGCTTTTTTGAATTCGTTTCCATCCATATGTAAAGACTGAGATCAGGAAGCTACCGTATGTAAACATTTTCAATATTTTCCACAGGCAGTAGAGGATCAAAATTGGACTTTTTCGAGTTTCGATTTATATGCTTTATACGATGACCTTTGTGAGTCGATCTATTCGGCTTTATACGCGGTGTATTGCGTTACTACATTATTCGATCATTAAGTACCCGCTGGGACGACAAAGAGAAAACAATAACAAGATCGAATAACGCAGTAACGCAATTCGACTCCTCTGCTCCCTGTGTCATTTCAAGTCATCAAGTTTCATTTCTGCTGAAGTAAGAAAGACGACTTTTTGTTTGTTATCCAACTACATTCTGAAACTCTGCATCAGCACATACATGATCAGCTTCACAGATTAGTATTAAAAAGAATCACTGTTCATATGCACATATTTTTGATTTCTCCACCGCAAGTATTTGAATTATTCATCTCTTGTAGGAAAAGACGATTAATAAGCTTATTCCTGACTTCATAGGTTAACTTTAAGATGCTCAGCTTCACAGATTAGTATTAAAAATAATCACTTTTCTTATGCACACATTTTTGATTTCTAGACAGAAAGTATTTGAATTATTCATCTCTTGTAGGAAGAGTGTGAATGTTAAAACCTTTCACGACAAACGATTAATAAGCTTATTCCAGACTTCATAGGTTAAATTAAGATTACTGTGTAGAAACTGAAATATATATCTAAATGCCATCAACTAATGACAAATAGTCATTTGAAAACATACCTTAATTTATCTTAATACCACTAATCCAAGGACACTAATCACGTTTACAAAAACATATACCACGGGGTATCGTAACTTTGATCAGGAAGAGAAATCCAAATGCGGATTGCTTCATGCTCATAGCACAATACCTCTATTGCATCATCTTTACATGACCAGAGATTGCGTCATGTCAA
Source organism: Desmophyllum pertusum (assembly GCA_029204205.1). Taxonomy (NCBI): domain Eukaryota; kingdom Metazoa; phylum Cnidaria; class Anthozoa; order Scleractinia; family Caryophylliidae; genus Desmophyllum; species Desmophyllum pertusum. Next base: position 163,162 of record MU825434.1, on the reverse strand, counting down.
CCGTGGGATCGAATAACGAGAAAAGGTCACACAACAAAATTTAGCACATTTAGCAACAACACCGCTGTTCGCTGCTGTGGGACATTTGTCTTTGCTTTTTCCAGTGCGATTACTGTAATAAACTAAATACATCTAAGCACTTACACGACACTACAGAAAGAATGTGGAAGAGAAATTCTCTACTGGCTAATTTCAGACCGAGATGCGATAAGATCATGTCAACCGTGAAGAGGACTAAGGCTAGCGACACGAAAAAAAAAGTGCATTTCTTGAAGCGGCCGCTGCGCATGGGCCGCTTAATTAATATTTCACATTAAATGAACCGTAACAATGCTAAACATATTTTTAGCAGTTCGGTCCAAAGGAGCGTTTTGTTATTCAAATTTTCCAAGCATTAAACAAAATAACTCTTTGTTTAAACAGCCAATAGTTCTCTGGTTGGCACATTAATAACAGGAAATATCGCTATTTACAGCTGTCATGTTTCCAGCAAGTTTCGAATCCAATTCTTTACCCTTAATGATACAAAACTTTTGATTAAAGAGTTCATTTTGCTATAGGAATGGGAACATTAATTTTTAATTGTCGTAGCCGTGAAAGAAACGCAGCAAGACATTCTTGCCTCTGCGATGTCATTGCTTTTAACAGGAGAGGTGTAAGACAACCTTGGCCCCTGCAAAACCACAAGGCCGCCCCACATCACCACGGTCATGCAGGGAACCGCTGGCCAGCATTGTATCGCTTTTAACTTACCCTAAATTAATTTATCGTAAAACTAAAACCAAAACAATTACAATGGCCAATCACAACAATCATACACAAAGCAATGAACCAATGAAATATCAAAGCAAATACAAGAAACCGATTACAAGCGCGGGAAAACGCGTGCGACCGAGTAGCAATTGGTTTTGGTTTTAAATCTCATTGGTTGAATATAGGTAGCGCGAGTTTTTTAAACCAAACATAGAGCATAGTAGAGTAAAACCAAAGCAATTCAGCGATTACTTTCGATACTCAATTGAAAACCGCTTTCATGCCAAACTGTTGACTTGGGTTTCTTTTGTATACTTACCATTTTTAAAAACAATCAGCATCATATCATAATTGTTAATCAGGAAGACCAGCTGCTCCTTGCGCAAAGAAAACTTGGCCGCCATTCGTAGTATGAAGTTCTCGACTTCAACATGTAAGGCGGCGAGAACTTTGTTAACCTTAGAACAGGGAAAACAACACATTCAACTGAAGATTAAGATGTATAACCTCTTAAATGACGAAGCGACGATGTAAGTTGAATTAACATGAACACGAAGAAACAATGGCTAAGGCTTCAAACTTTTCATCCTGGGAAACTTTCATTCCTGACTAACAATGGCCGCAGTAAACTCCGCATATCGACGAGTTATCTAAGAGACAAACAGCAAGATAATGGATAAGGAGATTGGTTACTAAACGCGTATTTGAAGCTACACGCGGCGTAATTGACGCCCCTACGCGCCGCGTAATTGACGCCCCTACGCGCCGCGTAAATTACGCCCCTACGCGCCACGTAATTGACGCCCCTACGCGCCGCGTAATTGACCCCCTACGCGCCGCGTAATTGAAAGGAAGGCAAGTTTGAACTACATAATGTAACTAATGTAAATTGAAGACAATAGAGTCGCTGTACTGGGTGTGTTCTGCAAAATATATATTTTTTAAACGAGTTGACAGTTCTTACATAATGAGGTCGACTAATGTCAATAACTCCGAGTTTCTGAGGATCCCTGTTACTGACACTGTCTACGTTTAACTCCACTACATACGTGAAGCGAGGCCATGACATTTCCAAAACTGTGTCCCAGTATCTAGTGTTAGTAAACACAAAATCATATACATCATCGACTAATGTAATTACATGATTTATATACTTAGTGTGCGACTCAATATTGTGTGTATGCGGGGCCGCTTATACTCTGTTCACATGATCATCAGCTAAACCTGTTTAGTTAAACCAGCTTGAATACAATGAATAATTAATTTAATTCAGCCACAACAGGCTTTTTATATCTCATATGTCTACGAAGCTTAACCCTATCCTGCCTGGGGGGGGGGGGGGGGGGGGGGGCAGAAAGTGCCCGCGCTGGCTTTAAATTTATCGTACTTAAAGAGCATTCAAGAAATCAGAGCCAAACTTTATGAATTTTCCTAAAAATTATCTGGGAACATTTTGGTGTGTCAATTTTTTGATCACGTGACTTGATGTTTCCATGGCAACCAAGTTTTGACAGGCCGTTTTAGCCAAATTTGGTATTTTCAGCCTAAATTTCTGTTTTCATGAGATGTTCGCTTTTTACGAAGAGTTTCTTCCAAAATCTTTGCAATTTTTTCCATCCTTATATTGTTTTCTTTTTTTTTTCAAATCAAATTTGGCAATTTTCTGACATTTCTGAACAATTGAAAAATCCAAGATGGCGAACATTTTTAAAGTATGACGTTATTTTGGCGTGATATGACATCATAATTGATTCGTGTTTGTCACTAAAATAAACATGTTTGAATGCTTTATACACCACATAATGTTCATTTTTATAGCACAAATACTTTTAGATTATATTTCAGTTTTCATAACATTTTTGCTTTTTACGATGAAATCCTTCCAAAATCTTTTTCTTTTTAGCATCTTTATATTTTTCGTGTTTTTTCAAAACAAATTTGGAGATTTTCTGACATTTCTGAACAATTTAGAAATCCAAGATTTAGGATCCAAGATGGCGACGTAATTATGGCGTGTATGACGTCATAATTGACACGTGACTGCCACTAAAATAAAGATTTTCGGATGCTTTACATACCATGTAAGTTTCATTTTCATAGTGTCAATACTTTTCGAGATACATAGGGGGGGGGGGGGGGATCTGCCCCCCCCCCCCCCCCCCAGGCTCACGAACAAAAAAAAGCCCAGGCAGAATAGGTTTAACACATCTCAAGTATCTACAAAATTAATCATAGCAGTATGCGGGAAGCTTGTCGCATTTGAACCTACAATAGTTATATGATCTAATCTCCCACGAGTCTCCTGTAGCTCAGTAGTAGAGCGTCCGACCGGTGTGCAGAAGGTCATTAGGATCGACTCTTGTTGGAAGAACTCGGAAATGTTTTTTTTTCCCGAGTAGCTTGTGTCACTGACTGGTAAACATCTTTCTCACGCTTTTTACTCATGAATGGAATGAAATGAGTATAGTGAGGGACATGGATATGCAAATTAGCATCCGCTCGATGGGCTGTTATCATTAACTTATGCATTAAATGCATAATTAAATTATTCATGAGGTTGAGCCCGCGATATGTAATGGTCACCTGCCTTACCCATGGGGGCGGCATTGGAGGGAGGAGAGGGTGGAGAATTAGTCGCAGGGGGTGGGGGTCGGTGGAGCAAAACGCCTAGGAGAGGGTAGGGTACGAGGGTTCAGACGGTATCCAAGATGGCGGCGGGTCTTCCAAGATGGCAGGCGTAGTATCAGCCTTGCTCACTTTATTTGTAGATCGAGGAGCAGTTTGAGGAAGGATGGATAATTTGAGAAGAGATGAGGGAGGAGAGCTAGCTGTGTCCTATTTCAACCAATTCTGTGCATGCGTGACTTAGGAGAGGAAGAAAAGACGCCGATCGATCGATCGAACCTTCTATTGCAGAGATTCATTTTGGTAGCCGGCTAGCTAAACGTTACAGTACGCAAAATGTTGTATTTGCTTTATACCAATTGCATGGATAAAGTTTATCTAAATCACGGACAAGTTTATTTGGGACTCTTAAACGATGAATCTTTTAAACAATAGGATCCATCTTGAATTTTTAGGGACTGATCAGGACTGGACTATGGAAAAAATAAATTTGGAACACTACTTACAGAACTGCATCACGGTGTGCTAAATGTATTCGTATTTCAAGACCAATAAATGATAACATCACTTTGAAGGGTGGCATGTATTCACAAAATGTAAACAATACATCAGCATGGAGTAATTTAGTCAACAAATTAGCACATATATGTTTGCAGCCACTATGGCCATGGGGAACCAGGCAGTTGTATGTTCATAATTCTTGTTAGCCTGCGAGCAGGCTCTCGTACGCGCGATCGTCATCCTTAGTATTGCGTGACGTTCGAGCGCGGAGCGCGAGGGCGTGGGCTGAAACGAGAGCCTGCACGTAAGGCCCGGTTTCTCGAATGCCGGGTGACAACTCATTACGCTTCATTTGTGAAATAACCAACCAATAGACACTGCGCAAAATCAAAAATATCCTGGCGTATTCTAGTCTGGAATACGTGATCATGACTCCATCGTATCCTAGAGTATTCAGCGCGCGCACAATACGTGACGTACACCTGGAATATTCGTATCGAATATGGTCGAATACGCCACGTTCATGATCTTCCGTAGATTTTCTTGAAAGTATACCACACATCTGTCGTGCTCCTAAAGTATGAGGGTGAATACTTTGGAAGAAGAATTATATGAAGAAAACAACTGTTCGGGTGCGTAGCCTTTCTCCCAAAAGTAAAGTTTGCGCCATGAATTCAAACTACGAACGATCCGCGTGCGTATAAGTGTGACGCCAAACGCCATGGAATTCTAGAGTATTCAGGGCGTACACAACTGACGTTAGGCCTGGAAAATTTGTATATTACGCTTGTTTACGTATCGCGTAAAGGTATTCTATACGCAGCTTTACGCTTGTTTACGTGTTGCGTAAAGGTATTCTATACGCATCTTTACGCTTGTTTACGTATCGCGTAAAGGTATTCTATACGCATCTTTACGCTTGTTTACGTGTCGCGTAAAGGTATTCTATACGCATCTTTACGCTTGTTTACGTTTTCGCGTAATGTGTATCCGTAAAGAAGAGTAAAGATGCGTATAGTTTATCTGTACATATTCTTATCGAGAGAATCCGTTTAGACTACGCAGAAATTCCCTTTTTTAAGTAGACTCTAAGTGAGCGGGTTCGCATCGCGCAGAGTTCGCATCGCGCGCGGGCAAATCACTCCTCAGAGACTGGGCTCTGCTAGTCGCCGCTATTGACGGTCAGCGGTTGAGCGCATGAACCCGCCTGGCGTCCATTTTGAAAGGTGACAAATTTCCTGCACGCAACGACCAACTTTGTGTCTTTTCTTGGCGATTCTTCCTGTTCTTGATGAGCTAGTTAATCGAAAACTCATCTTGATCTGATCTGGGCAGGAGGATGAAATGTGTAATCGACATTCCTGCATCTAAAACCTTCACTTCGATTCATTTCACGCGTGATGAAGTGACAATTATTGCTCTAAACCGGTGAGTTCTAAAGATTTATTTTGACCTGGCTTGTTCTATGTTCTAGATCAATCAGAGAATACTCCTTTTTGAAGAGAAAACGAAAGTAACTCTTGCTTATATACGTGGTATTAGATTTTAAAAGCTTAAGAGTGTAAGTAAATATGCAAGCTTAAGCTATTATGTATTCTTAAGATCTCTTAAGGGTTTGTATGGGAATGCAACACTTTAATTTAAGATAGTATAAATTTAAAAGTTTTGTGAGAAATTGACCTATCCTGATGATGCTTTTTTGTTGTTTGCCCGCATCTCGGGCCGGTTTGAAGTGATTTTGGCGAGCTATCATTGTTGGATGTTTCCACCACTAAGATTTTGAGGGAGTCTTGACAAAGAGTGAACCACGTGAGTTATTCTGGTTAGCCTAAATAGCACTCTAGTTAGCCTAGATACATGTAGCATTCAGGTTAGCTTACAGTGTAGGTAGCTTGTGGGTTAGCCTTTGTATTGGGGTTAAGGATTTCTGGCTCACATGGCTCACTTACATGTACTGACTCATTTTGAGGCCAGACAATGATCTCCAGAATCCCACCGCTTAAAGTCAAAAAACAATTATCTTGCAGCCACAATTCCTCCATAGAATAAAAGAGGAATTGTTAAATTTTCATGTAACTGTAAGCTCATTCACTAAAATGCAATTCCAGCAACGTGTCTGCTAAAAAACATTCATTCTAAGTCAGCTTTCGCTTCAGAAATTATAAATGCCCTTGTCCAAACTGCCATGGACATATGTGTATGCGCCTGGGGGTAACCAGCAGCCAGTTACCAACAAGTAAGCGTCTCTGTGAAGCCGATTTGGAATGAATAGCAAACACGTTATGGCTGGAATTACCAAGCAAGTGAGCTTGCATGGAAATTTAATGAAGGACCTGCATGTATGGCTGCAGCATTATTTCAGTGGATTTTTCGCTTTGAGTGGCAGACACTCTGGAAATCACTGTTTGGCCTCTTACATGTACATGTACTGTACATGTAGTAGTGGAAATCTCAAACAATGATAGCTTGCTGAAATCACTTCAAATCGACCTGAGGAGCATACAAACAACAAAGAATACAACACAGCAACATAAGTCAACTTCATTCACAAAACATTTCAATTTATACCAGCTAAAATAAACCGTCTCATGCCCATACAAAACCTTATACATGTAAATCAACTCTTTGCAACACAATACTACTTATAAGCAAGAGTCACAATTGTGTTCTCTAATTGTTAGCTTCGGCCACCTGTGGGTAATAGCGAGAACACAATAGAACACAGTCACAAAAAGCTTGCAGCAGTTAAATGCAAACAACGTTCAAATTATGTAAGTTTGATTGGGATCAGCTATTTACCGAGTTACGAGTTAAGTTAAGTTTGAGTTACTGTTTTCATTATTATTATTTTTTTAAAGTGTTAAATATTACAGCAAGGAGCCCAAAAGTGTGACCACTTTTACAGTCAAAATACTCAGCGCGTTCCGCCCAAGGGTGAATTAATGAATTCATTACTGCAAATTTGATTTCATTACTCGTTTCAATAACGCACTCTTCAAATGAAAAATCAAAAATTCAAAACAAGACTCGATCCAATACTCGAATGTTGATTTGATTAATGGTAAAATATATCTTTCCATCCCCATGAGAGAATTGATAGGAAATCTGGAAAACAAAGCAGAAATTTGAGCGATTAGATAAAAAAAAGACAGAGATTCGCTCGTGCAGTCTACGACTGCTAGCAAATTTGCATATTTGACAGCGACATAGAGGAGCGTGCACAAAAGAATGTCTGCTGTCGCAATTCAAGTCAAAGGAGCTTTTTAATTAATCACTTTACGGCAAATTTCCCCTGCAAATTTCTGAAATGTCCACTTTGTTTTTGCAACTTTTCGACAATAACAATGAAATAACTACAGGAAGAAAATAGACGACTAATTCTTTACAAAGGAAAGAGCCAAATGCAAGCGTGACAAACGTTCGTGACTTTCCTGCAGTTTGTCATACCGGTATTCAACCAACGGTTGCTCAAATTTTCGTTTTGTTTTCCAGATTTACTGTCTGTCTCACGGGGATGGAAAGAGATATTTTGCCAAAATCAAATCAACATTCGAGTATTGAATCGAGTCTTGTTTTGAATTTTCGATTCTTCATTTGAAGAGTGGATTATTGAAACGATTAATGAAATCAAATGTGCAATAATGAATTCATTAATTCACCCTTGGGCGGAACGCGCTGAGTGTTTGACTGTAATTAATTCACATTCTTTTGTGTAGATTGTCTAATCAGAAGCCGAGGATTAAGCTGGCTTCCACAAAACAACTTTTAATTAAATACAATCCCGAGTGTTTCCACAGCAATTTCACAATCTTTTGCGATCTTGCAGTCTGAAGATGATTTCTTGTTGCTTTTCCATGGATGCCTGTTTTTGAGGAGCTTACATATCAACCTTTGAATTTTTGGCACTGAAACTACTGTACATACATGTATATGCTACACTAATTTCACAACTCCAACATCTACTCAACAGCTAAAATTATAATAATTTTATGTTGATCGCCTGGGTACAATATATTAAACCTTATTGTGTATATTTTTTTACTGTCAGGCTTTTGGTTTGCGAAGACATCACACCGACTTTTTAGCATTGAATCAAAATTCACCCTCCTCAAATAAATAAAAAACACTTCCCGTCTGCCGGGTATATCTAGCCAGACTTTTCCTGCTTGCTTGCATCAAACTGCAAACAGAAGTCTTGTTGAATTTTGACCACCATAATTTTCACGAGAATAAAGAGGGGGCAATTGTTTTCCCAGAAATCAAGCAACATATACTAGTCACAGCGGTATTAAACCCATGGCTAGCCATTACAAAAGGTTTGAATCATTATTGTGTGGTTCCAGAAAATATCCATGCCTCACCCACAGATGGTTTTTTGGTTTGAACCCCTCCTCCCCCCCAGGAATTTCCAGTTTGGCTTCATACTTTCCTTGAACAATTTTGCCTTTTGAGACCCCCCTCCCCCTCAGAATTTCCAATGACCTTCCTTGGGTTTGGGTATGGATATTTTCTGGAACTGCACATTATATATCTCAATTCAACACACTAAAAAGTTGGTGTCTTCGCAATCCAAAAGCCCGACAGTAAAAAAATATACACAATCTCATTGTATTTACGAGTGTAACATGTAAGCAAGCAAAAAGGCATTTACATGTATGCTGGCCGTAGGAATTACGGTGTTTACACTTACATGTACAGTACGGTTTACCACGGATTTCAATGCTACGCGACCTTCGAAATCAAAATTCACTTGGCAATAAACTTCCGTCAATCATGCATACCTTATATGGCTTTTCTCCTGCTGTGCGACAAAATCATGCACGCACGATTGTAATGTATTGCAATCCATTTCCATCCTCACTGTCATTTGTCATCCTCATTCCTAATAGGTTCCAGTCATTTGTCGAGTGCTATTCTACAGAATCAAACATTATTGTTCAACTTCCTATGATCAAAATCATGTGTCCCTTTAACTTCGAAGGTCGCGTAGCAATGAAATCAGTGGTAATACATTGTACCCGGCCGATCGACATAAAATTATTATAGTTTTAGCTGTTGAGCAGATGTCGGAGTTGTGAAATTAGTGTAGTGTAGTTTCAGTGCCAAAAATTCAAAGCAAGCGCCTCGAAAACAGGCATTCATGGAAAAACCAACAAGAAATCGTCTTCACAGCAAGATCATCGCGAAAGAGTGTGAATGTATAATAAAAGTTGTTTTGTGGAAGCTATCCTCGGCTTCTGATTGGACAATCTGCATTAAAGAATGTGAATTAATTAAAAAGTGGTCACACTTTGGGTTCCTTGCTGTAATTAAACCCTTTTTTGATAAAAAAATGTACAGAAAACGATAACTCAAACTTAACTCAATCTTAACCCTATTCAGACCGGGGGGGGGGGGGGTGGGGAATCTGCCCGCAGCGACTCTGACCGTTAATGACTTAAGAGAATGGTATGGGAAGTAACCTCCCCCCCCCCCCCCCCCCCCCCCCCCCCCCCCCCCCCCCCCCCCCCCCCCCCCCCCCCTCACCCCTCCTGGGTGAAACTTGTAAATACACAACACATGTGCACTAAAAATGTGTGGCCCACCGATGAAATTTTGCTAATTACAAATAATAATTATACTGTATATAAAAGCTAAACGTACTACATGCACTGCTACATTTGTACAAATATCTAAACAAATAAACAAAACTGTCCACGGTTGGATCCTACAGTACATACACATGTGTGGATCTGGGTTGCTTTCAGGAATAAATTTGGAGTCCATGGGGCATTATGACTGAAAATATATATGGATCTGGGCATGACCAGCATCAAAATGTGGTATTCAATCATGTAGTTATCCCAGTATTAGTGAAACAAGGAATAAGAGGTTTTGTTTCTACACAAGAAAATCAAAAATGTTATTCTCAACCTGCCAAACAATTCACCTTCCGTTGGTTCAAACCTCCCTTCTCATCACCATCTAGTTCCCAGAAGATGACTCCCGCTTTGGTTGTTGAACTGTCAGTCACCAGTTGTCATTTTCAACACTACCCTCACCTACATGTACATCTGTAGATAATCACACCAGGCAAACTACTGAGAGCCCTGGGTTCAAAACAATTTACCATTGCTGTACTGTATTTCTTTTGACATACATGTATTGCCTTGTAGCACTAATTTAGTGCTTTTTACTTCAATTGTTTTTTGCTAAAAATTGTTTTTTGTCTTTTTCTTTTATAGACATGCTGAAGCGAAAGAAAGAGCACAATAATTATTTAGGAACTGCAGTGACAACAATGATTTATAATGCTGGAGACATGTGATCAATATAATAAATAATTATTTAATAAATTTAATAAATAATGTGAACACTTTGATGTCTAATAAAAGTTGTTATATTTATTAGCAAATGTTGAACATTGCTGAACATGTGAAGTGTTTAAGAGAATGCGTTAATAATACCCTCAATACCTCGCGTGCGCGTTAATATTCGGTGACGAACACGTATCGTGCTTCGCATTAGTCTCGTGTTCCACGCGCATATTGCTGAACACGTGAAGTGTTCAAGGATATCCCAGCTATAATACGCAACGGATTTTATATTACCTGTAAGCCATGTTCTTGACGATACAAAACAGGCTTGCTGTCGAAATTGTGAGACGATCAGTTTTGGTTCTTGGTGTGCGAATCCGAATATTAGAGAATACTTGACGTATCCGCTGATATTCGGAGACGAACACGTCAGAAGTTGCGAAGTGTGTCTCGTGTTCCAGTCGTATACTCTAGAAATATCGGGAGTATTCGAAAATGTACGAGTCCAAAACCATCGTTAAATTTCGAGGGAAGCCTAATGCTCCAAAAAGTAGCCCGTGTGGTTTGCCGAATACTTCGAGTCATTCAAGAATATTCGATTTGAAAACGGAAAAACAGGCCGGATTCTAATAGGATATTCTAGGTGTACTTCGCGTCAGGCGGCATCGAATACGTCGGAATATTTCGGTATACGCGGCGTGTGCCGATCCGTATTCTGGAGAATTCGGGCCCGAATATTTAGCTTTTGGCACAGTGAGAATTGGAGGAAGATGTAAACAAACATTACACATGGATACGAGAAAAAGTATTTTCAGACCAGATATTTTCATAGACGGCGTGGTAAAAGCAATGCTCTCTTATTGGGTTTTGCGCGAGCAGTGAAGGTACAAGATAGCCTGCATGCGCTGCATGGTAGCGCGGCAAGAAAACGGTTAACACAGCGAGCGATTGTTCAGTGCGGAGTCTTTGTTTCCGCAACGGCAGCCGTTATACATGATGTGTTGGCCGGCGATGTGCGAGAGAGTTTGTCAGAGCGTGATTGTATAAACCCGTTTGTCACAAAATCAGGAACTTGTGATGATGAAAACTCAACTAGCTGTGATATAGCGAAGGTGGAAAATGGCAGTATTACTGAGCGAAACCAGAGCCAAATGCAAACTTCTGTCGGCGACATCAGATCAACAGGATCAAATTCTTTCCAGCAGGAAAGTGTCACGACAAACAGAGCTAGAGGACAAAATAATAATGCTTTTCCAAATATAAGCGCCGGAACCATCAAGAACTACGGCGAAGTAGGGTTTCCAAAGTATAGTTCACTTGAAAGTAAAGCGCTTCCCATATTTTGTAAGCAAACGTCCGTGTAATAAGCTTTTTAAATACGCGTTTTCAGTTATGTAAAATAAACATATGTGGAATGCACGATCACAGAACATAGACTATTTAAAAACATAGAATGCGAGTGATGACCAGTGATCTTCTAGCCTGCGAGCAAGCTTTAAGTTCACGGCGCCCTCCGCGAGCGGCGAAGGCACAAGTAGACTTCAAGTTTAATAACTTGGCGTTTGATTGCCTTCCTTCGAGCGAGAACAGTTCAGGTCAGTTCAGCTTTGCCCGTAACCAGTCGGCATTAAAGCGAAAACGTCTATCCCTTCAATAATACAATTGACTGCGCTTGAGCTGTATAAACGCAGGTTCAGAATTGATCAAAAGCTTGCGCAACTCTCTTGAACAAAACAATAATTGAACCGACTATCTTTTCCGTTGACCTTGGTTTCCCTGGTTTTTGCCACAATAATTGGATCTGTCATTTTGGACCAATCAGAATGCTGCGTTCGTGGACGAACGCAGGACATTCGAGAAACCGGGCCTTACCAGACTGCAAAACAGTCGTTATTTTTCCGCTCAATAAGGCGCGAAGCGCCGTAAGCGTGATCCTCGTGCGCGAAGCGCGCAAGCCTCGCGCGCCCGCAGGGCGGGTGAGGCGAGAAAAATAACGACTGTCGGCATTCCATACAACGAATTCGTTCTGACCGGGGGTTCAAATAATATCGCTGAGGTGTTAAAAATACTTGACAGCTCCAACCACATTTTTTGTTTGTCCAAGTTCGCTCTTCAGTGTTGATGTCAACGAGAGTCTTGAGGATTAATTTTGGTTCTATATTGCCTGTAAAATGTAGGAAGTGTTCTGTTTGAAGAGAAATCGGTCGGATGAATCAAACAACACTGAAGAAACCCGCCTCGCGAAGAGGGAAAAATAATAAGAGTACACGTAGCGAGCGCGCCAGACAATGGCAGATTTGTATCGCAATTAATATTTGGACATTTTAAAACTAAATGAATATCCACAGAAAACATACTTGCCGAGCCCAAAGAATTGGAAAAACGTTGCAGCCTTTGACCGAGGTTATCAAAGTCGATCTGTCGCTTCAATTTGAAGAATGAACTATCTTTTCGTTGAGAGTTTGCTCGCCGTGTGCCCTCTGCTCTGTGTTCGCAAATTTTAAAAGAGAAATTAAATAAGAGCAATCAAACTTTTACCATCGCTACTGATCACGACGCCGCAACTTGAGAGAAGGACGGTTTGAGATTGAAACGAAGGAGTAAATATCCCCGGTAAATTTCCGACATCTCCATAAAAGTGCGCGCGTGTATCAACAGAGCTATTGTAGCGCCATCATTATTATTTCCCGAACAGCAGCCATTAAAGGAAGCTTAAGCTCGTCGTTCTCTGACATTAGGCTCCTAGGACAAGGAAAATTTTCTGCCAGATCTTCCTGGAACAGAACGAGTTCCACAAAGGAACAGACCCATAGACCCGCCGAAACTTCAGTTGTCGTAAATTATGCAAATTCCACGAAGAGCTCGTTTTACGTGAAATTGACACGGCTTCGAACATCTCTGATGAGGTGCGATGAACATTTTGTTGACAGGTAGCGTCGAAATTCAACCAATGGGAATTTCCCGTTCCTGGAGCAACGGGAAATTCGAACGAATTCGTTGTATGGAAAGCCGACAGTCGTATTTTTCAGCGTCTCTCCCCAGTCCTACTCTCCGTTTTCACACTCGCTCCAGACCTTTCATTCGAAGACCGCGCGCGTATGAATCGTAACGCGAAAAATACGACTGTTTTGCAGTCTAGGGCCTTACGTGCAGGCTCTCGTTTCAGCCCACGCCCTCGCGCTCCGCGCTCGAACGTCACGCAATACTAAGGATGACGATCGCGCTCCGCGCTCATCGCGCGTACGAGAGCCTGCTCGCAGGCTAAATTCTTGTTTGACTTGCTTATCAATTTCCATCCGCAGCACTTGGCTTTCTGTTAGAATTTCTAGTTTATGCCTTATCATTCATGAGTGGCTCATAGGAGTCTTTGATTATAGTCTGTGGTTATCACTTACTTGTCAAGGGTTGGGACGCTTCTTCTGTTCATCAATTTTCTGTATCAGCTCACAGTCTTAGCGGATGTCGCTGAAGCATTCATGATGTTAAATGAAGGTCAAAAGTTGACCTAAAAATAAAGAACAATCCATTCCGACGGAGCAGGCTTCGTGTTCTAATAGCATTGCCTGGTATGTTCGTCGTACCTTTCATGGAATAAAAACGCGTTTTTGGTGCCACTTAAAATGTGTTCCAATTGAATTCCCAATCTCCTAATGTAGCTTATATCGCGGTCACAGCGAAACCACTATTAAGCGGCCACCCTCTATTAAGCGGCCAGTTTTTAAAGTTCGAAAACTATTGTCAGGATAATAATGTAAATAAAACCCCTATTAAGCGGCCACCTCTATTAAGCGGCCGAACCCACCTTTAATTTAGCCGTCTCGATGAGGATTCTCCTACTGTTCTTACCCTTAAGAATTTTAGTATTGAAATACTAATCTAAAAGCTGATGGCAGATATACGAGTCCGAAATAGAAGGTGAAGACTGATAAAAACATTCAAACACGGTTTTTCGCGATTCTTCGTTGTCACTAATCTTTTTGATTTTCTACCACGCATTATGTTAATTTATGCCGAAACCCTATTAAGCGGCCAACCTCTATTAAGCGGTCACTTTCTGAAGATAAGGTATTTCGTGTGGGGGGGAAAACTGGAATATGATTTTAACAAATTGTACAGGTATTAAAATGTTTGATATGTACAGCACCGCAAATGAACCCCGACCTCAAATGATCCCTAAAATGGAACGAAAATGATCCCGAACCGCAAATGATCCCCGACTTGGACAGCAAATGATCCCGGCAAAAAAACGAGGAATGCGGCATGGAGTTCTGCCGTTGGAACATGGTTTCAATTTATTATTATCAGTATTAAAAAAAAATAGAATATTATCATTAGAAAAATTACTAACACCGTAGGCTATCACGCATTAACAGATTTAAATATAATTTTCATGATAAATAATTCCTCGCATAAATGAGGCAGTACGCAGCTATAACAAGGTCTTCTCTGATTGGCTGATTGGTATTTTGCCAATTATTCTTATTAATCCCTTTGTGATGACTTATTTTAATTCATTTTAATTATTCTGTTCTTTATTACAGTTGACTTGTTTTTTCCGTCGTGGATTTATTTCCCATAAGTTAATTAGTATTGTTGCAATCAAATTTAGTGTGCTTATTGAGTGTATCGCGTGCATGAGGTGCACCATCTCTGGCTCGTCCCCAGTCATCTCCTTATGAGAAACTTGTTAGACGCGGTGAATGATGGGAAGGAGCAAAGAGTTCGCAGCATCCCATTCGTCGAGTTTCCCCCAGTCCCCAAGACGCTCGCATATTAATAGTAGTCTGAGAGACGGCTGGGGACGAGTCGGGGTGTACCGAGTGTATCAGGTGTAACGAGTGTATCGGCTCAATGTATATACCTAATCGTACCTTTTTGGTACGCTTCGGCGGCATATCAGGCGAGTTTGGTCGAGCCAAATACGCACGGCGAGATTTCCATCATCTTACCTTACCTCCTCCTTTCTCCTGTGGCAAATTTGTCGAAAAAACCGTCCAATGTTATCATTTTTGAATTGTTTTGAAGACGAGTTTTGAGACTACCGCGATCGATCGAGTAGGAGACGCAACGCATTTAGTGCAGCAGCCGCGTTTTTGGCGCGAAATTTAGCTTAGTTTTTCTTCGAAAATTTTCCTCGAACTACTCACTTCGTCGACATTTTCCTGTTTTAAGTTTGACTGTAATTTCGCAAAGGTTTGCTTAAGAAAATTCAGCTCTAATCTGCAGAAATTTATTACCTGACTTCAAAGTGACCATGATATTGATGGATATCAGGTCAGTGACTTGATATCGTAGGATATCAGGTCAGTAGATAGAGCTTCTGATTGGCTAATTCCGAATTACGGTAAATTAGGTGTATTGGCTGTATCGAAGAGTGTATCGGATCAGTGTATCAGGTGTATCGAGCTCAGTGTATCAAGTGTATCAGGTGTATCGGCTGTATCGAGTGTATCGGCTCAGTGTATCAGGTGTGTTTGCCTACCCAAGAAATCAGTTTATTTGCCACAATGGAATTATGGAAAACACCCGGGGGGGGGGGGGGGGGGGTACTCCCTGAAATTTTTGGTGGGGGTGTGCGGCTTGCTTCTTGAAACCCTTACCCTATTTCAGACCAAAATATGTGATTTTCCATACCCTATTTCAGACCTGACCCAAAAATCGATACCCTATTTTAGACCTATAAAATTAACACACGACTGTCTAATACGTGACTTCAGCTACCCAGGAATGGGTTCCATTTGCGCAAACATTTGAAAAGGGCTTCAAATTCCCCGATGTTAATGAAAAAACACCCAGTTTCGTCTAAAAGCCAAATCAAATTTCAGACCAGAGTGCACAAAACATACCCAATTTCAGACCAAAATGGTCAAAATCTATACCCTATTTCAGACCAAAACGGCTCAAAAACCATACCCTTTGGGGCGGCACATACCTATATATACCTATATAGCTTATATAAGGGAGTCCCCCCCTCCCCCGGGGAAAACAGCATGGCTAAGCTTGTAGAAGTTTGTTAGTATAGTTTGTATAGTTAGATAATACAGGCGAAGATTGTGGCGATAGGTGACTGAAAAATATCTTATCCAATGCGCATGCAAATGTGTAATGATGCCGGTAAACGTGGTGTTGAGATGTCTCAAAGTGTTTTTTACAGATACAGATGTAATATATAGATACAAGGCAATAGATGTGTATTTATCCATGTTGTTATGATCCACCGATAATTTTTACGCTGATTGCTACAAATGTGTCCGGCGTTTAGATAATAGCTAAATTCGTAATTAGATTGCTCACTATATACACCGGACCTCCCTGTCAGACATGAGGGTTTTTTTGCTTTCCTGACAATTATCCATAGCAAAACCATCTCCAGGATCCACCAAAATGCACTTTTCAGAGTCTGAAATCTCAATTTTTCTTCTGGGGAAGCCCCACCAAACACCCCAAATTGAAGGGGAGCGCCCTCCATCCGCCCCCTCCAGTGCCCACCATCCCCCCGGGGGAAAAATATATTATTTTACTTCACATTTTCTGGTAAGCCCTTTGATCCCGCCTATCAAAAATTTCTGGATCCGCCCCTGCATATATTGGGTAGCTATGTCAACCTGTTGCTTTTGATTTATTGTTAGTTTCATAAGGACATTCAAAAGTATTATATACTTTGTTCCGAAGAAGTCGGGAAGACGCAGGAAGATGGAAGGACAGACTGAAGGAAGGAAGGAAGAGGAAGGAAGGAAGGAAGGAAGGAAGAGGAAGAAAGGAAGGAAGGAAAGGAAGGAAGGAAGGAAGGAAGGAAGGAAGGAAGGAAGGAAGGAAGGAAGGAAGGAAGGAAGGAAGAAGGAAGGAAGGAAGGAAGGAAGGAAGGAAGGAAGGAAGGAAGGAAGGAAAGAGGAAGAGAGGAAGAGAGGAAGGAAGGAAGGAAGGAAGGAAGGAAAGAAGAAGGAAGAAAGGAAGGAAGGAAGGAAGGAAGGAAGGAAGAAAGGAAGGAAGGAAGGAAGGAAGGAAGGAAGAAAGGAAGGAAGAAAGGAAGGAAGGAAGGAAGGAAGGAAGGAAGAAAGGAAGGAAGAAAGGAAGGAAGGAAGGAAGGGATGAAGGAATAATTTTACAAAGGAAGGTGACTATCACAATACGATATCGTAAGTTTATATATCTTTTGAATTTATTTAACACAGTTTTGTGACATTATGCTCCAAGTAAATATAGTCATACAAGTAATCCCAGTTTATTTCTTCTTGCATTTACTTTTTTATTATTATTTCTACTCTCCGGTATTGCCCGGTGCAGCCTGGCTCGGCATCTGACGAGAAAAAAATGGAACCAAATTAAAGGAGATTATTTCCTGCTAATGCGCATGCGTTATCCATCAGCTAGAAAGTCAAACATTCCAACTTAAGTACAATAAAAAATGACCAGACATCTTAGACGTCGTAGCAACAGTTTTGTTACAGAAAAAAAGTAAGTTTCTAAGCTTAATATAGTATACACTCAACAAAATTACTCGTTTCTGATTGGACGAGAGCAGTACAATTAATTCTAAATTATACTCTGAAGGAGTACCTATTAGGTTTGTATGGTAACGACGATTTCCGAAGATCGTCCGAGGAGTTCCGAAGAGTGCAAAATTCACCCAAAGGCATCCGACGATTTCCGAAGATGACCCGAACCCTTCCGAATATTTACGAAGATGACCCGAAGATTTCCGAATATTTCCGAAAGTCGCTCGTCACTATAAATAATATAAATAATCCTATACTAATTGTACTTAGCTGGGCTATTTGCAATTATCATTTCGTAACTTAAAGCATAAATTGATATACTCACTGCTTTTTTTTTAATTTGAGACGAAAACAAAAAAACCTTTTCATGTGATCATTTGTGTTCTGCTATTTTCTGAATTAATTATGAAGGGAAGAGATGTTGTAACTTTAAAACGTTATGATCATTTTGTAGTTACCGTAACGTCTCGATTGTATGCCAAGTCCCGATTAAACGCCTGATTAAAATTAACGTGGGATATATCAGGTCGGGTTTTATAAACGCTCCCTAAGTTAATCAAGTCCCGACGTTTATTTGAGGTCCGGCGTTTATTTGAATCTGGTCTTATGCAATTGATTCTCGTCAATCAATTAATCAATCAATCAATCAATCAATCAATCAATCAATCAATCAATCAATCAATCAATCAATCAATCAATCAATCAATCAATCAATCAATCAATCAATCAACCAACCAGTCAATCAATCAATCAATCAATCAATAGGTGACTGATTTAGGTTCAAGAGCCACCACAGTATACCTGGTCAATCTGCAATCTATCAGTTTCGCTTACTTCAAGCTACTTCAAACTCTACAAGCTGTTAAGTATCACCTTGTGTCACTATTTTTGATTGAAGACGAAGTTGGGGACATTCTGGGATTTGATTTAGTTGACGTTTTTTCTAATATTTTGTTGTTATTTTTTTTAAATTTTATGCACAATCACCAAAAAAACGAGGCTGTCAAAAATGTAGAAAAACTACCTGATAAATGCCGGCCCCCGAATAATCGCCGGGTCTAGTTTAATCGAGATATTACGATATTGAGGTCATTTCATATTTATAAGCCACAATAATGTGTGTTCAATGTTTTTGTCAAATTATCTCAAGTTTGCTATACACACCTATGCATTTTTACGGCTATGAAATCCGTCAGACGTTACGGCCATAATATGTTCGAGCATTTCTTTGTCTTGCTTGTGTTGTCTTTCCTGTATCTTTTTTTCTCCTGGGCTTTCTTGGTCTTTCTTTTTGTCTTCAGTGCAAGGCAGATCTAGTAAAAGAAAGCAAAAACTACATTGACTCGAAGCGGAGCCGAGCGTTCGAGGTTTATAATTTTGTCCTTCGAAGAGCTCAGGCAGGGGCAAATCTCGTCTGGGGTTTACGGTCAAATTTCTTTATTTATTTCAATATTTATTTATTTATGAGTTGGTTGATGGCGGAAATGAATTCATACGGCGCGCTCGTGGCATAATGGTGTATGGCGCTAACTTTTAAAAATCTGGTCTTCGGAACTGGGGGAAGGGTTCAAATTCGCCTGGGGTTCTTTGCTCCTTTTTCTTTCTTTTTTTGTTTGAATCCTCCCGAGCCGTATTTTACCCCTTTGTTTTGGTTAATAACATTGACCTCGACTTATAATCTGCCCTCAAAATGTAGACAGAAACAGGAACGCCTACTCAAGAATTGCTCCAAGCTTAGCATGTGTTTATCGATCGAATTTATACGGGGAAGTGACTTTGTTGGACGTTAGTGGTCTTAGTGCGGGTAAATTGAGGCAAAAACAAAACAGGTTTTAATAAATCAGGTATAACAGCAAAAACACACCGGTTGCCGTTTCTCGTTCCCTCCAAAACAAGATCGTACACACAGATGTCAGAACGCTTATCACCATCACATCCTCAAAAACTACTAAAGTTCATCCCCATCCCAGCTTCACGAGGGCCTGACAGTCACGTATTACTAGTCAGAATTCCTTTACCCCAGGTGCTGTGTACGCTTTTGATCGACGTTAAAGGGGAAGGTCACTCCAGAAAGCGCATTCAGTTTTTTCACTACCATTAAAAAGGAAATTTGAAGATTAATTACTCACCGTAATTTCAAGTTCCAAAGAGCCTCATAACCTCGCGAAATGTGCCTCCAAAGTGTCAAAAAATTATACTTCGGCCTACTACTACTACTGCTACTACTATTACTTGAAGACTACTGGCCGCATAATCGTGACGTCATTCCGTCCACCCTTGCTTCCCGCAAATTCAGGTTGGACGAAATGACATCATGGTTATGCGGCCAGGTTGCTGAGTAGTCTTCAAAATGGCGGCGGCCAAAGTAGAATTTTTCGACACTTTGGAGGCAAATTTCGCGAGGTTATGAGGCTCTTTGGAACTTCAAATTACGGTCAGTAATTAATTGGGATATTTACTTTTTAATGGTAGTGAGAGAAAAAATGCGCTTTCTAGAGTGACCTTCTCCTTTAACGATACTTCGTCTGTGCCCCGTAAAAACTCCGTAGTCTAAGTGAGTAGCAGAAAACTCACCTGAATCATTACACAGATCAGTAGAACAACAGCTCGCCACACAATTCGTAATGGTGCTATTTGTGTCTTGCTGTACATATTCACAAAAATCGCTGCTGCAACCCCTGGAAGATGATGATGCACATCCATATATTCTATATGGAAGACCGTCAGTTTCCATGGTCACAGTCACGCATCGATCATCGTCTCCAGTGCACACATCTTGCGTTGTTGCGGTAGAACTGCTGCCCAAGCAAGCTTTTTCGTGGCATGTAAGGCTGATAGCTGGTGGGAGGCTAACGAGAAAACCAAACACAAACCACACGGACTGCAAGGCAAACAAATATAATAACAGTGTTATTAGAACATTATTCCAAGTGGTTTAAATACGCCGGTAAGCTCGTAGAATATGCGATATATTGCTTTTATGAAATAACTATGAAAAACTGTATGATGAATTTATTTGAATCTCGTTATCAAGTTGATTATTTTCGTCACATTCTAGTCCAGTCCCTTGACCGCTTTTCTAGCTATTTTTTTTATTTCGGTTGGCACTGAGAATAGGGTCCAAGGTAACTTGCATGCGCACGCTTCACGTGGAACAAACATAAACGATTAGCTATTGCGCCATTTCTTCCCAGTTTCAAAGCATTCTCGACCCGATAGCAGTCTTCTCTTTTGCGCATGACTGGCTGCAAGAGAGGATGATCATCCTCTCTTGCTGGCTGAAATAACAGATTTGGGAAGTCTGAAATTTCGAGCGATTGTTGATTATTTGATTATTCAAATTTGCCGCGTTGAGGGATTTTATTTTCACTTGGGAATTACGGATCATCGAAAATTTCCTTGGAATGTCATTGATCGCTCATTATCATTTAAATTTTCGATGATCCGTAAAATTCCCAAGTGAAAAATAAATCCCACAACGCGGCAAATTTGAATAATTTACGGAAGACGAGGGGTTTTCAAAGCATTGGTAAAATGGAGGACATGAAGTAGCTAACTTGACGACTTAATTCGCCGAGCTTCGTCGAAGCTACACGCCCCAAAACTAGGCGAGATCGTTTTTATATATGCTGGATTTTATCATACTTAACAATTACGGAAAAGAAATCGGTAGTTTTTTCACAAGTCGAACAAACGTGAATATTTTGAAATTCACAAATTACGCACTATAAACATCTTGTTCTTCATTTCCTTATAGCTTTTACTGGGAATTTCCGATCTTTTCCGATTATTCAGCAAAGGTTTAGTTGGTATCAAGCTTTCTAATAATAGGTGCGATCTTAGCATTATTGAAGCGTTTTTGCAACAGATGAAGCAACTACACGAGCATATTATTTTGAAGCTAAAATTCAGCATTGAACTGTGCAGCAATTTCTATGCAGCCGATTTTGTGGAAACTTGCTCACAGTAAACATTGAAGTCTTGGAACTTATTGAACGTAATTAGAAAAAATCTATCTTCGTTTTATGAAAATATTTGCGATTTTGTAAAAATCAAGGTTTTCTAGTAGCGCTTGTATCTCTAAATCTTAAATTTACTTGACCTAAAATTAAAAGCCTTCTAAAATATAAAGATTCTCTATTTTGAATACCAAAAATTACAGAGATCGGTTGACGCTTTCCTGCCGAAAAGTCGTTTTAAAAAAGGGAATCTCCGCTCCAATAAATAACCGCGGGCCACCTTAAACTACCTGTTCGCCCAAACTTATAAATATATAATAAGCAATGATCAAATAATGCTGTGTAACCATAATTTTGGAAATAATCATAGACAAACCATAGAGTGCTTAGAAAGTTAGAAAATTACCGTTAAAGTGCTACTATATATGATCAAATTTCTACCCCTTGCAATTTTAGGGGTATCACATAGAATTCCACGAAAGATGAAAAATGGCGTTTTCCGTTTTCAAATATCTGTATTAGTTCTGGAGATATTTAAGTTTGAAAAATTTGTAAAATATGCAAATTAGGGGATTTATGACGTCATAGACACAACCCAATTTTATATCAAGTATTCAATTTGCTGCAGAGACCATTGAAACTTGGTAGACTAATAGTTCTACAGGCAACACACTTACGGTAAAAAAAAATCCGTTCCCATGGCAACTCACTCTTTCCAGTCCCCTCCAACCTGTTTTCAATATTTTAGTGATTTTCAGCTCGGAAAAATTAAACCAGGCCAAGAAGTCGACCTAACACATTTATATGCTTGCCAGATCATGTAGATGAGGCATCATTGGCAAATATCAAAATGGAATGCCAAAGATGGCTAGAAAAGCCTTTAACATCGGGAGGTCTGGAACCCAGTATGTTGTCATGGTAACAAAATTGGCAAACTTATATTGTGGAACACATCTAGTAGAGTCTTACTGCAAAGAATCAAACATTTCTGTTACAAATTGGTTGAGATATCTTTTTTTCGTATTTGATCAAAATTCGGTTGAGCTTATGACGTCATCACTTCGCTAATTTGCATATTTTAGAAACTTGAATATCTCTGGAACGAAAAGAGATATTTGAAAATAGTAAATGGCATTTTTCTTCCCGTACAGACTACTTGTTAATGTTTTAAAACGGCTTAGATAGGACAGATGCGAATTTTATCATAGTAGCAAAAGAGCAAGAAAAAACAGATCGAAAAACACAGTCTAATGTTTTTTTGTCCAGCTTATCGGAAAAAAATTAATTGTAATTGAAGAAATTCCATGTTTAAGGTGGCTCATCTCAGTTTTGCAAGGGCATACCTTCCCGAATTTGAACGGCAGATACTTCAGTGTCAAAGCACCGTCTGGCTAGCTACTTCACCCATTCACTAGAAATAGAATGAATTTTCCAAAAAAGTGGGTTTGTTTAGCATCGGTGTTACCTTAGCAACGCAGCGATGACGTCATGCATTTTAATATCGGACCATTTTTCTCGACTCTAGACGTAAACTTTTGTAACTATTCACGATATGACACTTTTTACCATTTTATTGATCATAATTTTTTTGGCAGAGAACATATATTGCCAATGGCTGTATTTTCTCGCTTAACATTCCTTGAAGTTATTTGTTTACCGACCACGTTAAGCAGCTTAAATAATTTACGCGTTTTTACAGAGCTTTATTCGTTTTTCTTGACATTTGGCCCTTGTTATTATTCACTTTCGCTTTCTAGGCTCATAACCTGGATTGCAGGGGGATTGCACTCGCCAATCTTGTGCCCGCTAAGGAAGAGCATCTCGCTGATTAGGCTGCTAAGTTGGAAAAATAATCGGACCTCGTGCGATCCGGTTTACATCGACGTCGCCATCGACTGGAACATAGTTAATAGAGGGAAATGGTTATGAAGCCCGGCAAACGTCAAAGGAACAAACAAAGAGGCCAAGATTTATGTTGGAAGGTCCATGACCGTGCACATCTTTTGTTTTGCGCTCATACACTATGCATGAATTACGTAATCGCAACGTTTCTATTGGTTAGTTGCTTGAACACACGTAACTCCCTATTGTATTTTGTCAGGTTTTGTGCACGGTCAACCCCCAAAATAGCGAACAAAAACATATAACAAAGAACTTTGCCGGGCTCCATAACCATTTCCTCTATTAACTATGACTGGAACTATGAACGGAGTCCTAAAAAATTAGTCCTTTTGTTATATACACACTCAGTCTTTTGCGTTTACGGTGAATCAACAATCGGCAACCAAATGAAAAGTGCGCATGCGCTACTCACCTTGGATTCGAAGACTGTGGCAAATTGAGATCGAAATTGTGAAATGGATGCGCCATTGCGTTTTAGGCCAAAGACAAGCTTATTCGCGCCAAATGCAAATTAAACTGAAATGTCTGTTTCACCTGACCTGTTTATCAGTTGTTTGATCGCAGGCGAAATGTGATGTGGCGAAATTAATTTCCGACAAGTTTAAGCGACATAGTTTTCCACTGAAGTTCGCCGACTCGCTTTAAGCGAGTTGGACAAGCAACTGTTTTCACGAGATTTCCGGTTGTCACTCTCTCAGCGACTTAAAATATTGCTCGTGAAAACACAACCTCGTTCCCAGGGCTTCTAAATTTTGCCCGCAAAATTTATAAGAGAAAAGTCCTGGGAACGAGGTTGGTGAAAACACAGCAAATTACTGCTACACGTAATATATCAAACTCGAGAGACAGTGTTTCATCGGGATATCCAAACACCGAGAAGAAAGTTGGAAATACGACTCGCAGGGGAGTATTTTTGACGAAATTCGAGGTGTTTGGAATGTGATGAAACACTGTCTCGAGTGTTTGATAGAGCAATTTTCAATTGAGTATCGAAAGTAATCCGAATTTGGTTTTGCTTTACTACGTTCTGTGATGGGTTTAAAAAACTCGCGCCACCTACTCAACCATCAGATGCTAAACCAAAACCAATCATGGTTTTGGTTTTTTTGGTTTGGTTTTACGACACTCAAATGAAAACCGCTCTATATCTTCTCAATCAGAACAAAAACTAAGGAGTAAACGGAGAAATAAAATCGTAAAAATATATGCTAATTAAGACCGGGTATCCAAACCTCCGACACGATTATGATTTCCTTTGTTTTAACTTGATGAATTATTAGCGAGTTTGAGAAAGAAAGTTACCAAACAAGTAATGTCGGAAGAAGGTAAGGACAGCTAGAGAAACAAATATGATATGTTTGTTATATATTAGGCAATTATTTCTGTTTGAAGCATAGTTAATAGAGGGAAATGGTTATGAAGCCCAGCAAACTTCAAAGGAGCAAACAAAGAGGCCAATATTTATGTTGGAAGGTCCATGACCGTGCACATCTTTTGTTTTGCGCTCATACGCTATGCATGAATTACGTAATCGCAACTTTTCTATTGATTAGTTGCTTGAACACACGTAACCGCCTATTGTATTTTGTCAGGTTTTGTGCACGGCCAACACCCAAAATAGCGAACAAAAACATATAACAAAGAACTTTGCCGGGCTTCATAACCATTTCCCTCCATTAACTATGTTATATTTTAGGCAATAATTTATGTTTGGAGCTAATAAAAATAAAAAAGGAAAGAGTAAACAACTTCAGAAAAAGCAAACAAAGAAACAAACAAGCATATACAAAAACGCTTATTAAAGGGACACTGTCCCGGCGTATTTGCTCAAAACTGTTATAAATGCATGAAATGGTCCCTAAATCTATGAAATAAGAACTTAATAAACTCTAACTAAATGATAAAAAGCAATTTCTTCAAGAAATTCCCTACTGCAACAAACTTTTTGCAAAATTTCAAAGATTTCCGAGCCAAATTTGAAACTTTGAAAAACTGACATCCTGACGTTTTTTCAAAAATCCATATTGCAATCCATTTCCATCCTCGCTGTCGTTCGTCATCCTCACTTGCTAATGGGTTCCTGTCATTTGTCGAGTGTTATTCTACAGAATCAAACCATTATTGATCAACTTCCTATGATCTAGATATGTTTCTGAGCTTCCCAAAATCTTGCTAAAATCAGGACAGTGTCCCTTTAATAAGCTTTTCGAAATTCAACTGAAAATGGACAGAACAAAATAAACTTACCATGATCAAACAAGTCTTCGGAATCATTTTCACCTAGAAGTAAATATAGAAGAATTATGCTTAGAATTATCATACTGCCAAGTTATAAACAAAACAAGTTAACCAAAGGAATGTTCATTGTATTGACGTATTGGTTATATCGCATGTCTACAATAGTGTTACGGAACACTTTTCGGTATAAAGTAGATTTCAGTTCATTCGATCACTGAAACAGCGCAATCTAAAAGTTGTAAGATGTTCTGCACCTGTTCTTAGAACAAAGCCTTTGAATAAGAAATGAGCTGTTGGTTCTAAGGGCGTGAAAAGTAATCTCCTTAGAATTTCCTCTATTTGCTTAGCTTACGCAAGTCAAACTGAGTTGTCGAAATACTATTGGCTACAACATGTTCATGACAATTTTACTTTTAGTAATAGTCAGGGGCACCCAACGATGGTTTTCTCCCAAATGCTTTAAATTTTAGGCTGTCTGGTGTGCTTTTAAAGATCTATAAATGAATTCTAAGCTGCGCTATAAAATTTATATCTGTTCGGTCATTCTAGGGGAACTTTAGACTTCACGAATTTATTAGGGCTTTTTTAGTCATTTCCCGAAAACCTCAGCTCTTCCTTGCTGATTTTTCCTTTTCCTTTTTCCTGATTTTTACTTGAGTGAGTCAAGATCAACATTAAACACCATGTTCCTTGATGATGTTTTGGTCCACTTGATATAAAAGATCCCGGAGAGTAGCAGGGCACCTCCCGCTCAACCATGGAGTTAAATTCCCAAAAGACCCTGTTACAAAAGTATAGTTCTCGAATATGAGCCATTATTGAGGCACGAGAAATGGATTTTTAGAATCTAAGCTGGTTCAATTTTCAGAGTTTTGGTGAAGTAAAACATGTAGTCTTGTGACATGATAATGAAAACAGGTCGAAACCGGAGTCGGTACCACAAGGTCGTAACAGTACGTGTAATAATGAGTCATTTTTGCGCGGACAGTAATTTGGAATTCACAAGTAGAGGCATCAGAAATTCGCAGATTGTTCGTGAAAAATTATTCCTAACTAAAACAAACAAAGAACAAACAAATGAAAAAACAAAAAACAAGGAAGCTATCTTTGTCGCTTGGACTTCTGCAGCTATAGTTATTTTACACAAATAATCGGCGTCTTGCTATCTGCCACATTTCATCATCATTCGATTTTCACTATTTGTTTAGTTAAAACCACATAAAAAAAAGAGATCGAAATGAGACTTAGCTATCTATGATTCCATCTTCTGAAATTTCCCAGCCAAAACATTTAAAACTACTCTATTTATCCTTACCTTTCAATAGGAACAAATCGATGTCTCTTCTCAATCCAGTCGCAGAGGTCTGACTCACTGGGATAATAATGAAATTCTTAAACTTGGCACCGGTCTTATACGTTAAAACACTCAAAAAATAGCAGGTCTTGTGAACCCGTGATCTGAGATGCATGGCACGCTTCTATTATTGAACAATTTCACGACAGGTAACCTTTCGCGCTTTCCAGTCGACCAAAAATTCCGGTTTGAAATTCCGGAACGTTAGGAAAACCTCAAGAGGTATACTTAAATTTCCGAATTAGAAACACTTTTTTCCGGAATTTCCGAAATTTTGGTCGAATGGAAAGCGCCCCTTTATTTGCCAAACTTCCATTAAATACATTTCCATCTAGCCAGGACTTAATAATTAAAACAATATAATTGAGAAATAACAGGTACGGTGACCCGGCACGCGGACAATTTAATTTGGTTCATAACACGCTTAAACTGAAAATACAATGGTATACACTACAATGGTATAAACTAATTTAGTTTTCGATTCCTCGATTTTACAGCAGAGATTTCACTCACATTAGAATGTCTCCTTCTAAAACGTTTTATATCCCTTATAGAAAAACGCCTTCTTAAGCTATTACTTCCAAAACAGATGCGAACAGATGAGAAATAACAGGTACTCTCCGACTGAAACAATGGTTCGAAAAGCAATTTCACTGACGCACTATTCTTGTGATCAAAGTCCTTTCGAGATATTAAACGGAAACAAGAACCGTTTTAAGTATACGGTGACCCGGCACGTGGACAATTTAACTTGGTTCATCAGGCTCAGTTCAGACGCCGTACTTCACATGAGCCGAATCGAATTCGATGAATTAAGCTCATGTGAGGTACGGCGTCTAAATCAATTCGGAACGGCTGCATGAATTCGGATCGGCTCAGCCGTTCTTCCCGCCTGGCTCAGCCGGGAATAACGGCTGTGGACCGGCTTTGATTCAGACGCCGAACTTCACATGAGCCAAAAGAAATGTATGAATTAATATTATAATGTATTTTTCAATATAACAGCAATTTTCCCCTATTAAATTAAGTTCGGCGGAGTTAAGCTCGGCGTCTGAATCAATTCAGCCGCTCTAAATTAATTTGGGTCGGCCTAAAATCGAATTCGATTCGGCTCATGTGAAGTACGGCGTCTGAACTGGGCCTAAATTATGTAGAGTGATTTTACTAAACCCGTCGGAAATTAGTAACTATACTATTATAGATACTATTACAATAGACACTAATTCCATTGTTTTATGTTGTTTAGTTTGGACTATTTAGCACTGACTGTTAGATATTGTTTCACGGGTTAAATAAAATCACTCTATTAAAATAAGAAAGCGCAAGAGAAGCAGTAAATATTCAAAGGGAGTGTAAATATCAGGAATACCTATGTGTTCATTCCCTGAGTCCCTTTGAGAATGCCACCGTCTTCGAAAAACAGTATTTTGTCAGTGATAAATTATAATAATTCATGCGTTTGTTTCGGCTCATGTGAAGTTCTGCGTCTGAATCAAGGCCGGTCCACAGCCGTTATTCCCGGCTGAGCCAGGCGGGAAGAACGGCTGAGCCGATCCGAATTCATTCAGCCGTTCCGAATTGATTCAGACGCCGCACCTCACATGAACTTAATTCATCGAATTCGATTCGGCTCATGTGAAGTACGGCGTCTGAACTGGGCCTTAGGGCCTTTATAGTAAGTTTATACACTATCATTAACCGACAATGATGGAAGTTTTTCGATCGGAACGTCTTTTATATAGTGCCGGGATTAATAAAAGTGTCAAACCTTTTTATTTATTTCTATACCTGGCTGCAAAAGTTAAATGCCGTTTATTCTTTTTTATATACTTGGTAAATTGTCTGTTAGAGTGATTTCATGTAACCCGTGAAACAATATCGAACAGTTATTGCGTAATAGTCAAAACTAAACAAAAGAAAACAATGGAATTAGTGTCTAATAGTAATAGTGTAGTAACTATTTCACGGGTTTAGTAAAATCACTCTAATTAAGAGTATTTGACTTCCTGCCTGGTATCAGTAAACCTTATCTTCAGAGAGATATATTTTTGTTCAACAACAGAGCCGAAAATATTGGTTCTAAGTGTATGAACGAAGTCGATAAATTCCAATATTAGCACGTGTTGGCAGCTCAAACTTTCAAGAGCACCTGTTATTAGTTTTGATTACTACAGACGTACGTGTCCTTTGTCTCGAGTTTTGTTCTAATTATAATTATGTTGACATAAAGTTTAGGTTATTATCTCCAAAATTTATTTTGTTCCATCATAGTTAATAGAGGGAAATGGTTATGAAGCCCGGAAAACTTCAAAGGAGCAAACAAAGAGGCCAAGATTTATGTTGGAAGGTCCATGACCGTGCACAGCTTTTGTTTTGCGCTCATACACTATGCATGAATTACGTAATCGCAACGTTTCTATTGGTTAGTTGCTTGAACACACGTAACCACCTATTGTATTTTGTCAGGTTTTGTGCACGGTCAATCCCCAAAATAGCGAACAAAAACATATAACAAAGAACTCTGCCGGGCTTCATAACCATTTCCCTCTATTAACTATGGTTCCATGCATGTTTTCATTTTGTCTATTTATTTATCTTTACCGAGTTATAATTCATGTTTATTCTTGTTTTTCCTTTTCAATATTTGTAATACAGTCGGTTGATATTATGGGAATAAATGATCGATGGTGAATTCTAAGCTTGGTAGAAACAGTGACAGTCATTGCGGACACAAGCTACTCTCCCTATTACTTCAGTTCCACAAACTGGTCGAACGTGACAAACTACCGTGACAAAATGAGTGGCCGAAAATAATGACGGTGAAGCCTGGTAGAAACACAAGGAGGAACGCGTCGTTAATTTTGAATGTTTTTGTTTTAATTTCAAAGCGATGAAATACTAGCCACATGTGGTAGAAGGAATCAAAATTAATACATTGATTATAGAAAGTTTCCCAAAAATCGACACAGAGTAGGTGCACATAACTTCTAATAGCTTGTACATTTTTTCATCCTTACCTTTCGGGAAATTTATTTCTCCTCACGAACAAAGGCTGTTTAACAGTAAGATTGCAGAATTTAAATGTAAATTTATGTCATTTTATTATTATGAACACCGTTGGGAGCACAGAAACTGTTGAACTTGGGCGCATCTTGAAAAAAATGGCAATTTTTTTCAAGTTCGTCGTTTGCAATCCGTCTTAATCTTCTCCATCCTCAACCATCCTTGTTCCTGTTTGTATAGGTAATCACATGATTTCGAGTGCAATTTGGAATAAATGAGCACGAGTAAATTCAAAGACTAACTAAATTGCACGAGCCCGTAGGGCGATGCTCCAGCAGTCTATGCTCCAGCCAGAATGCCAAAATATTGAGCTTAAAATCCGCAAAACGGCTTTTGTCAACTCCATGTTTCTGACAGAGTTTAGTTTCTTCACTGGACGTTGCACAGGTTAGATTTGCCTCTTTATAACTTAAATGCATTTTTCACCTTTTAATATTCAATGAGCTTTTCTTGCGGCAACTCCAGAAGCTCAGTTTTTCGTTTGTAAAAAGCAGAATAATTGAACCATTCATCTTACGTTACCTGTTCATAGGCTGTCTGTTTCGTCCTTCTCGTTTCGCTTTGGAGAACAATAAACTTGTATTTCCCGACGAATATTTTGTTTGCATGTCGACCGCGCCGGTAATATTTTATAAGCTCATGTTTTCGTTTGTTCTCGCGGCTTTTGTGTTTATCCTACGGCTTCTACACTTTGTTGGTAATCAGATATTTCTGTACTTTGCATTATTTTCACATCTTTGCATTTATACGGTAATTCTGCTTATTTGTAGTTTGAATCTTGTCACACTTTTGCCCGCCATTTTGTTTGGTCGAATCAAGCTGCCGTAACTGTCAATCATTTTTAATTTCATCTTTCTGCACTCAATTTCAACTTTTTGCACTAATTTCAACTTTCTGCACTCATTTGGGATAAATTGGCATGCTCTCGGCCAATCAGAATGCAGACATTGTTGTATGTATATTATTAGGTTTATTATTACCTGTTTGGTGTTTTTCTACCTTAGTAAACTATTATTTTGAGGCTTTCTTCAATTTGAAGGTGATTTTGCACTTCGCAAAAATGTCTCAAAATATCGTGACCTAGCTCCTTTAAAGGGACACTGTCCCGGCGTAATTGCTCAAAACTGTTATAAATGCACGAAATGGTCCCTAAATCTATGAAATAAGAACTTAATAAACTCTAACTAAATGATAAATAGCAATTTCTTCAAGAAATTCCATACTGCAACAAACTTTTTCAAAATTTCAAATATTTCCGAGCCAAATTTGAAACTTTGAAAAATTGACATCCTGACAGTTTTTCAAAAATCCATATGGCAATCCATTTCCATCCTCGCTGTCGTTTGTCATCCTCACTTCCTAATGGGTTCCTGTCATTTGTCGAGTGCTATTCTACAGAATCAAACCATTATTGTTCAACTTCCTCATGATCTAGATATGTTTCTGAGCTTCCCAAAATCATGCTAAAATCAGGACAGTGTCCCTTTAAAAGAGAATGTATTAGCTAGGGACCAAAGTCATTATCTCAATAACATTGGAACTCTTCTCAATCAACGGTTGCGTTTTTCACTGCCATAAATAATATTAGCGGACGTCTCAGGAAACAGAAGTTCGCTTCAACGGGTTCAAAAGGTCACATCCATGGGTTGTGATTGGTGGATTTCAATCCATTTTGTTTGTTTCTCTTTTCATGCTCCAGTTGGTTGTCGTCGTAGTTATGATTAACGTCAATGAAAAACGTAATTGTTAGTTGGGTTTTGAACTTCTGTGTTCGCGTGTTATTGAAAGGCTTTGAAGTTACTACTTAAAAGTAGTAACTTCAAGAACCATCTCAGAGGCAACGAGGAATCACGCCGAATATTGTAATTCATCGATGCTTTCGTTAGGCCCAGATAATCAATGCCACCATGTTGAAACTATAGTTCTCGTCAGTTGGATCAGCCCCAAATGGTTTCTTTTACACTTTAAATACTATTTGGAATTTGCTGCAGCTGTTAACTATCCACAAAATACTACAGAATTTGAACCCATGACCTTCCGTACTCTAACCACTGAGCTACGGAGTATCTCATGTGGTGAGCGGTCATATACTAGGTTCATATGTGACACGCGTCGTAAGGATCAGCAATGTCGAAAGCGTCATGTTTTAATTTAGTAATAAATATGTTGATGGTAAATTTTAAGCTCGGTCGTACTGTAGTAAGTAACTGTATTGTCACGAGCGTAAGACAACCAAAAGAAAACAAAAGCGTGTTCTAATTCAAGACTATATTGTAAAACAACAAAAGTGCAAGCAATGAAACGTTTCGTACATTTATTTATTCCATATTTACGTATTAAAGGAAACTGGGTTTTTGTTGTCGGAAATATAACATTATGAAATATAATCAGGGAAATTTTAAAAAGAACTTCATGGTTTACTCGCGTAACTCATCAACTTGTGTCTCTTAGGGCCTCCACAGACTAGAGAGATAGTTGTCGGCAACTATTTAGTTGTCGATCATAAAACGTTGTCGATAACAAAAAAGCCAGTGTGTGAAGCTAGTTATCGATAACTAAGGGCCTTAGTCGCAATAACTAGCTTCACACACTTGCTTTTTTGTTATCGACAACTTTTTATGATCGACAACTAAATAGTTATCGATAACAATTGGCCTAGTCTGTGGAGGCCCTTAGACTATTCCTTTGATGGTGATCAAATGATACTTTCTCCAAGTATGATTTTGGTACACGGCAGATGTTGTGTTTCTAGGGAAATAACCATTCCGAAAAATATGTAATAACGTGTTTGCTTTCACCATTAAATAATAGACCTATTCAGAAACTATTAAAATTCGTTACTGTTCTGGAAATTACCTTATTACATGAAATTTTGGCGACACGTTAATTTAGCGATTTTGAAAAATCCTTATTTAGCGGCACTTTAATTTAGCGATTTTTCGTAAAGTTTGGAACATAAGTCACTTAATTTTCGCGATTTCACGAACTGAAACATTGGCGAATTAAGGTATTCAAAACTTTTACGACGACAATAGAACATGGATGGATTGTGTTAAGCTTTTCATTTAGTCTAGGATTCCACAGCTCTTTATAAACGTGGAAACCGCGGAGTCCACACGGGAATGCAAAATTTAATACTAGCGAAGAATCCATTTCAGTTGTGAAGCTGAAATAACTGAAATGTGCACGAGACATCCGATACACGTCATAATCGACCGTCAAATAGCACGATCGTGTGAAACAGACCAGATGGCGGAATGTCATATTGTACTCACTTTAATTTAGCGACGATTTAAATTTAGCGACACTTAATTTTGGTGCATTTTAATTTAGCGATTTTTAGAAAAATCGCTAAATTCGCTAAATTAAAGTACGTGTCGCCAAAATTTCATGTAATACATACATACATACATACATTTTATTGGACACTCCCCATAGGGCTTTTCAGGCCAATTTACAAATAATGATAGTAATAAGGTATTTATGTTATACTTTCGGCTGTTTTTAGTGTTACAATCTAGCATTCTTGCTAAGATCATACAAGTTGATTTATTCGTAAAACTCGAGCTTATCCGTATTCCATATTATTAACTAAAAATATTCTTAGTCCCCGGCACTGTTTACCATTATCTTGATTGGACCCCGCAGGTGTCTCGTCAAGATAATGGCAGAAAAACAAAGTCAAGTTTTTCTAAGCGCTCTTCCTGGAA
This sequence comes from Desmophyllum pertusum, assembly GCA_029204205.1. Taxonomy (NCBI): domain Eukaryota; kingdom Metazoa; phylum Cnidaria; class Anthozoa; order Scleractinia; family Caryophylliidae; genus Desmophyllum; species Desmophyllum pertusum. Next base: position 129,265 of record MU825434.1, on the reverse strand, counting down.
ATAGTAGTTTTGGTTAGCGTAGCTTGTTCTTATGCTACCGGTTGATTTTTCAGTGAAACTATATCCATTCAAGCAACTTTTTCGGACGTTAAAGTGGTTTTGCTTAATTGCTTTCGGATCTCGTTCACACTTCGCACAAAGGTGAAAAAGTAATGTTGACTCAGAGGAAAGTGTTTCAGCTCGAGAACACGTACTAGTTAATGATATGGAAAAGGGCTGTACTTCAGGGCCGACCCACGAAACTAAAATTTATGCAACCTTTTACTTGTAACGATGATTGTGTAAAGAACTTTAACAACAACTTTTATTTGTGAACTTACTGTAACTCTTAAGTTTTAATTGATAAAAATGAAGCTTGTAATTTTTATATTTCTCCTGTTGTTTCTTTTGGATGGATATTTTGGGAACGATAGTAAAATTCGTCGGAAAAGAATATTTTGACAATGATTGCTAGCTCGAAGGAAAATATGCTAATAGTTTTCTGCGCAAGCGTACTTACGTTTTACTAGAGCCACGTAAGACTCTTACGTAAGCCTAAATCAAGACTGAGCGTCAGTTTGGCACAAAATTGACAGTTCCCAAACTATCCACATATAAGCAACGCGAGAAAGTTTTTAGATTAGAGAGTTGAAAGCTGTAACCAGGAAAGTGAGAAACAAGTCTACTGTGAGATTTACGTAAACGGGAACCGAGCTAATCCCCTTGAAAAGTTCCTCTTTACAATATTGTTCAGTGTGATTTCAGAATAGTAAGGACAATGTACGTAAGACTGCTGTCCGGATGGCTGTTTTCTGTTTGGTCCTGATTGCATTTAGCGAGGCTACTTCGATAGCTGATCAATCACGTGACTACAATCATGCGGAAATCAATCGACGAGAAGTGGTCAAGGAGGTAAGATGCGCATGCGTTACATATGTTACTGCTGGCCTTAAATAATTTCTGCGGGATTGTCGATCTTTTATCCGATATGTTTATACCAAACATTCAACGAGCGGGAGGTCTGTATGGGGAATCTTGACCGAGGTCGTCAGTACCAAGCTCGAGGTCAAGATTCCCCATACAGACCGACCAAGCTTGGCATTTAGCTGGCTTTTTTTAACTGTTTTTTTTTTCCCCTCTGTCGATGTTGTTAAATACGGAACAAACTGTTATACAGTCGAACCCCGCTAATTCGAACTCGATTAATTCGAATTCCCCGCTATTTCGAACTCAAACCCATTTCCCTTGAATTTGCCCTTGTTTTTTCAGTCATTTACTATCGGCTAATTCGAACTCGGTTAATTCGAATTCCCCGTTATTTCGAACAAATTGTGTTTCCCTTGGCGTTAAATCAACCCCATTAATTCGAACTCTAATTACAAAATTGATGATCAAACATCAGACGGTGCCAGAACACAGCTGAATTTATTTTTTTATAACATTTTAATTGCACTTTTTTGTAATGTGTCTCCATTCCGCACAGTTCCGGTTGTTTTCATAAATATTAACAGGACGTTTTCAAACACAAACTGTTCCAAGATAGACTTGTATTTTGCTGTTTTTAGAACTGACACCACTTTGTGATTCTCAGAATGAAATAAAAACTGTATTAGGTACAAGTCATTCTATTGTGTTAATTTTTAATTATTATTATTTTTTTAACGATGACCCGGTTAATTCGAACCCCCGCTAATTCGAACTATTTTCCATTTCCCTTGAGAGTTCGAATTAGCGGGGCTCAACTGTAGTTTTCTTTGATTACAATTCAACAATTAAAGGGACACTGTCCTGATTTTAGCATGATTTTGGGAAGCTCAGAAACATATCTAGATCATAGGAAGTTGAACAATAATGGTTCAATTCTGTAGAATAGCACTCGACAAATGACAGGAACCCATTAGGAAGTGAGGATGACAAACGACAGCGAGGATGGAAATGGATTGCAATATGGATTTATGAAAAAACGTCAGGATGTCAGTTTTTCAAAGTTTCAAATTTGGCTCAGAAATCTTTGAAATTTTGCAAAATTTTTGTTGCAGTATAGAATTTCTTGAAGAAATTGCTTTTTATCATTTAGTTCTTATTTCATAGATTTAGGGACCATTTCATGCATTTATAACAGTTTTGAGCAAATACGCCGGGACAGTGTCCCTTTAACTAGAAAAATGTTGCGGTGTCGTTGCGGCGAGTTTCGGTCTAGATGCTGGTCTAGATGCTGGTCTAGATGCTGGTCTAGATGCTGGTCTAGATGCTGGTCTAGATGTGGTCTAGATGCTGGTCTAGATGCTGGTCTAGATGGGAGAATGTTGACCGCGGTCAATATCAGTTTTACCCAATCAAATTGACGGATTCGGTAGCGACCAGACCCCAAGGAGTCTCAGCCATATAAGTCCAACGTTACATTTCCATACAACTATCCTATTAAAGGTACAAATTGAAATTCAACGTGTTCGCGTGGATTTGTTCTCGGTTTCCCCGAGTTCAACTCCTTACTGCTGCGCTCTGTAAATAACCAACTGGTCTGCCTCCTGCCAGTTGGGATTTTCAACCATGTTATGTTTATTTGAAATATTTGTTTCTATACACGGCCCCACAAGCTTCTAGCTTTAAACACAAACCGTGTATAAATAAAGTTGATTTACTTACTTTACTTTTTTTAATACAAATCATGGCATCTGAATTGAAAATTGAAGTTTTTAAGTGATTTTCTATTCTTTCAATGTCGATTTTCAGTTGACCTGCGTTGAACTTGAATGTGAACGTACTGATTAAAATTAATAATTTATAATTTATAAATCAACACGTTGGACTTTTGAGACGATTTAATAAGTTTGAGATGTCTACAAGTTGTTCAATGTGAACACAATGCACAAAAAGGTAATAATGGCAAGTGTACGATTACGGGGGGTGTCTGCCTACGAGAGGTGTCCGCTTATGAGAGGTGTCCGCTTATGAGAGGTGTCCATGAGCGAATGTGCCATTGTATCACCATTCTGAAGCGTGTCATCGGAAAAAAAATATAATCGTTTTTTTTTTTAATTTCGGTGACTGCTGTCAGGCAAGTCTTGTATAATTTTCAAATCTATCACTGCTGTTTTTAAACATTCATTTTGTCTGTTGAAGGTTGAGAGCAACGTTCCAGCAACAGCTGAAGAAATCAGTGCAGTTTGCGAGGGCTTCGTTGGTGAAAGTGCTCAATCTTTTCAGGTGATGACAGACCATTTGACGGACAAGAACGCAGTTTGCCCGGAATTGGAAAAACCATCTTACAAATATGAGCTAAAAGCTCGTATAATGTCTCCTCTTAAATTTAAAATAAGCGGACAACAACTATATAACAGGGCATGCTGTTATGCCAAGGATTATCTAGGCTAAAAAGAACGGTTTTGCTCCAAATCATAAGTTGGTGTTTGTGTAAAACTGGTTTAGGGGTTTGAAGTCAATAATTCTTTATCTGGTTTGAATACTAGTTGAATTAGTTTCTGCTTTTTCTGCTTTTTCTGATTTCAAATTTCCCACGCGCCGCCATGTTTATTTTCGCAAAGTTTGATGGGAGATTATGGCGTCAGTGCGTGGTCGTGCGTTTTCAATACGTCGGCTCAAGTCAGCATTGCGGGAAATTAAAGATATGTAAGTGCATATATTAAATGCGTATTCCGGCTCAATAATGTACGGTTCTACCGCGAAATCTTCTTCCGTAGACTCCAAATTGAAATCTCCGGAAACATGGCGGCGAGCGGAATATTTAAACGGAAAACCAAACACTTCGTATTCGAACCAGTTACGCGATTACGGAGACCTCTACTTCGGGGATTCCTTTAAAACCCCAAGACTAGTTAACGAGAATCACTGTTAAGTATACGATGGAGCTAAAACTGTTTTTCAGCCGAGATTCTCTTTAAAATACGTGTGGACTATTTTTTTTTTTTTTTCAAGTTTGTGTGAGTAATTTAAATTTTACTTTTCACGCATTTTCGTTTGCGCTCTTTTAATGTACCTGTATTTCTAACAGCGAAAGCGTGTACAAATCATATTTAAAAGCGTGCTTGTACAACGTATCTGATTATATGTAAAGACTACGTTTTGTGATTAAAACGCTGTTGGAACCAAAGTCCAGTTTGCTGCTGTCAGCCTTTTTTTTTTATGAACCGAATAAAGAAACCGTTTTGAACTGATGCGCTGGGAAATCCAAGGTATTTTATACCTCGATCAATTCACCTCAATAGCCGTAGTTATAATTTAACACCCTAAAACCCCTGTGTAACAGTCCTGGGACCGGATAAATCACGGCACTATCCGCTGGATAGCCTGCGAGCAGGCTCACAAAATAACGCGCGCGCGAGCGGCGTTCGAAGGCTTCCGCTGGATACGTTGTTTGTTTTGTTAACACTTATCCACTGGATAGTGATTTATCCCATGTTATCCGTTGGATATAACGTTATCCACCCTTTGAACAACCGGGCCCAGGTGAAACCCGACCTGGTGGGTTATTTTGCCCTCCCTGGTGGAATTTTGACCTCCCTGGCCCCTGCTGATTATATAAAAAAAATCCCTGGTCACTTTTATTTCTCCCTGGTATAGAATTTACTTTCCCTGGTAAGGCGTGTTCCCCTGCCAGAAATAAAATCACGAGTTTGATTTCGAATACCGTTCTTGTTTCTTTCCTTATAGAGATGGAATGACTCTAGTTTAAAGGGACACTGTCCCGACGTATTTGCTCAAAACTGTTATAAATGCACGAAATGGTCCCTAAATCTATGAAATAAGGACTTAATAAACTATAACTAAATGATCAAAAGCAATTTCTTCAAGAAATTCCATACTGCAACACAATTTTTGCAAAATTTCAAAGATTTCCGAGCCAAACTTGAAACTTTGAAAAACTGACATCCTGACGTTTTTTTCAAAAATCCATATTGCAATCCATTTCCATCCTCGCTGTCGTTAGTCATCCTCACGTTCTAATGGGTTCCTGTCATTTTTCGAGTGCTATTCTACAGAATCAAACCATTATTGTTCAACTTCCTATGATCTAGATATGTTTCTGAGCTTCCCAAAATCATGCTAAAATCAGGACAGTGTCCCTTTAATTAGCTCCCATACCACTCCGGTTACTAGATTCAAGTAATTTTGACCACAACCACAACTGCATCTTATTAAATATTTCAACATTTCTTGTGATATAGGATCCTTACATTTGCCAAATTTAAGTGCTCATCGGCTACATAACTCACCTGACAACGCATGCGCACAATCCCATGATTAACTAAAGGTGTCGTCAGCTCTTTAGATCCAAAACAGCGGTTTCAGTAACTAGGGTAGCCTGCGTGGCAGGCGTATAAAGGGGAGGGAGGGAGGGGAGTTCGGCGCGCGCGAAGCGCGAGGAGTCGGAGCGCGAAGCGCGATGGAGTGGGCGAGGGAAACGCCTGCAACCACGCTATTGTTTTTTCAATCTTTTACGTCCACATTCTGGACGCAAAATCCGTGATTGGTCAGAATTAATGAAATGTCAATAAAGCAGTTAATTGGTTGTTCTGATTGGTCAGTTATATGTCATTTAAGTTTTTGAAATGATTCCAGGTTGTTATCAATTTACATGCAACCGCCAACCGGACGGATCGAGAGACGATCGGGAATCACTTTCTTTATTGGAAGAAAACGGCTTTAACCTTGAATTAAAAGTGGAGCAGAGGAAAGGATCACGTCACACGATCTTCTACAACTAAAGTACAGCTGTATTTGAAAGCAAAACACGCACTTATAACATCATACTGGGAAAGAAAGTTATTCGGGTTCTTCACGCCGGTCAAGACTCTCGTCAGAATGTCTCGCAGTCAAAGACAACCTTTCGCCAATTAATAGTTCGGAGAAAATATTATGAGAAAATCATTCCACTTTTCTTCAGAAGTTTTCATTCACGGAAAGCGAAGCTACAACGTAGACTTGCAATACACTGTATTCAATGCGTGACGGAAGTCGGAATGTCTGTTGAATTTTAGGACGTGATCAACGGAACGTCTTATTATTGGAAACTTTCGCATTCACGTGAAAATTATAAAACTTTACTCGGCCACTTCCAACCCCGTCTTTCTATACATGTGTTTATTATGTTTTAAAAGAAGTATTTCTGTCATAGCGAAAGACTTGAATGATTTCAAAGATATCTTGCATATTTAATCAAGTGCACGTGAAAACTGTCAAAACTAATAGCCCTTTTCACGGTTAACTTGTGATATTTGCATAACAATACACTTGAACATAGAAGCGAGGCAATTTCGGGCACAAGCTACAAAACATCGTGTTTTTCTTGAGCTCCTTCAACTCTTTTAGTATAAAAACAGTTTTAAAATGCAGAAGAACTACAATTCTTTTAGTTTACGTTGTTTTTAGAAAAAATTGTAAAACGACTTGTCTCTATTAATAAATAGTAGATTCGCATAAGCAACAGGGAGATTGGATTACGATCTTTACGGCAAATTTTAACTAAAAGAGTTGTATATTTAGTTCCTCTCCGTTTTAAAAACTATTTTTATACTAACATAGTTCAAGGAGCTCAAGAAAATCACGATGTTTTGCAGCTTGTGCCCGAAATTGCCTCGCTTCTATGTTTAGCTGTATTGTTATGCAAATATTTCAGGTTAACTGTGAAAAGGGCTATTAGGGCGGAATGGCAAAAACAATACCGTGGTTGCAGGCGTTCCCTCACTCCATCGCGCTTCGCGCTCCGACTCCTCGCGCTTCGCGCGCGCCGAACTCCCCTCCCTCCCCTTTATACGCCTACCACGCAGGCTATAACTAGGGTTCTATCTAGGATTTTTCGTTTGGGGAGAAGTTTCGACTGGCCGGCGAAGGCCACGAGCTTACTAGGGGGTCAGGGGGGCATTCCCCCCCGGAAATTGTTTGACATGGATATGCGCTGAGATACAATCTGGTTTAATTTGAGACACAACATTGAGATATTGTCACAGTAGTCAGTATTTTATATTGTTTGTCTTTGTTCGGTCAAACTGAAAAAAACTGACTGTTGGCTTTTAAAAAGGGTTTTAAAATGACGAATATGGACAAACATCTGAAATACCGTAAATCCTCGAATGAGTGCTCGCGGGGCGCTTACACTCTTTTTTTTTATTTTTTATAAGAACCTTTTTTATAAGAACGTTGAGGCTGAGATTGACCAAAATTTTAAGAACATGCTAAGAACATAGCCAGGTTGAGACCAGCGAAGAACTTTTATATTCACTTGTTTCTTGCATCAAGCTCTAAATACAATATTCCAGTATCCTTTCAAAACATTAACAAAATGTAACGTTTCATGTCTCAGTGAATACGCAGTTCAAATGAGCTCAAAATACTTGAATGCAATTTTGTAATTTTGCAATTTTTTATAGTAACAACATGATATGGCAAACATGTATAAAACCGCTAATAGGCTGTGTTTTGGTCCGGGGTTTTGGTCTTTTATACAGGTTTCCTGCAGAGTTTCCTGGGTTTCACGTTCGAAAAAGGTTCCTATAAAAAAAGAGTATTCGAGAGGGGCGCTTATTCGCATGTAGTCTCCTACGCAGCCGTTATTTGTGTCGTCGGAGAATCGTTGCGTTATTACGACACAAATAACGGCTGCGTAGGAGACTAATTCGCATGGGGAGCTTCGAGGCACTTATTTAATTTGTTCCCAAATCATGGCCATGCAGGACGGTCATTTATTTTTGTAATACAGTCGAACCTCTACTAACGGCCACCTCTCCACAACGGCCACTTTGTTTTGTCCCGTCGGACAGTCCATACATTCACTCTTGTTTTAACCTCTCTACAACGGCCACCTCTCCACAAAGGCAACGGCCACTAATTAAAGCGCGTCCCAGCTGCCAAAATAACCCCGCCACAACGGCCACTTAATCAACGACTGACGAACGGTGTACATTTGCGTGTAAACAACAACATAACCTGAGTATTAATATACAAAGCTGTACACTTGGCATTCGTAATTATTTTCTGTTCGCCAAACGTGTTCACAAACTGATACGAGTATTAAATAAATGTGCAAATCTGTTGGTATAGTAGTCTAGCCCAGTCCCTAAACTCTCTCTTTACCCCGCCCTACATAGGGTCTGAACCTGGGTTCCAGTCCCTATGGGTGGGAGTAAGAGAGAGTTCAGGGACTGGACTAATAGTAGTGAGGAGCAGTTCAACGTTGATTCTGAATTACTGATGATTGTAAAAAAAATAGCGAGCGATAAGCACGACCAACACTATACTCAACCTACTTGCCCAGAAAATAAACAGAGGGGGAGGACCCTGGTGACAGCCTGCGAATACAGCCGCTTTCCATCGCGCACCGCTAGGGAGGGGAGGGAGGGGGGCGCTTACTCAAGGTGGGGCGCTTATTTCAAATTTTGGCCGACAGGAGGGGCGCTTATTCGAGGATTTACGGTAACTACGTTTGGGTGTTGTATAGGCGACCGGTACCAAGCTCACGTTTGCCGTCGTCGACAGCAGTAATGGCTAAACTGAAATTTATGGTGATACAAATAGATTATAACAGATATATAATAGGAATACGATGAATTTCATTATTACACCACTAAGACAGTTGAGAGGGCCGATAACTAAAATCAGCCAATCAGAATGCTTTATTACCGGTCTGATATGGCTAAGTATATTTCTTACATTTTGTTGTTTAATTTCCACAGCTATTTTTAAGCCGGCAAACTCGGCACCGTCCAGTCCTTTGTTTCCCCTTTAGACTCTAGTGGTTTTAATGGCATTTAATGGTGTCATAGGGAGTCGCATAAGTCACTGCATCGTACGATCGTGGTTTGAAGTTGTAGCACAATCACTTTATTGACTGCTTTACCCAAGTAAAGGTAAGAAAAACTTAGCTGCAGTGGAACCCCTATAAAACAAACCCCTTTTACAACGATAATTGCCCGACCAATTATAAAGCTTACATGGTACAACGGGAACATTTTCTCGGTCCCTTGGCAGGTCTTGGCACTTCGTCATATCAGGAGCTAGTCTGTATATAGTAATGATGGCCAGTTGCAAAAATAAAATAAGACGGACGCCATGCTTGAGCCTTCACTTTGAAAATATTATGGATACCTTGCTATCCACAATTCTACCTTGTCACCGCAATGAGAGATCCCGTGAGATAGCATTGCGCCTGCGCGAACTCATTGCGTTGTTACCTTCATTGCGAACGGTCGTATAAAAGTCTTTCCGAAGCAAAAATGCCAACTCATGGAGTAAAATCGGCGGCTGCAAACCCCGACCAGACAGAGAAAGAGAGAGATGTCGCAGAGGTCGCAGAAGATCGTCGTTTGAGCGACGCTAGGAAAGCACATGGCGAGGAAAATAGACTTAATAGTCTTCCCGCCTCTGACACAACGTGCTCTAATGAGCAGTTGTCGTCTCTTCAAACATCAATCGAAAGCGGGTTCACTACCATGAGCAGTTCCATCACCAAAGCAATAACAGATTGCTTTTCCAACATGGCAGACAAATTTGAGAACAACTTGCTTGAATCTGACCTTGAAATGAGTGAGACAGAAGAACCTGACGAACCAGCGAGCGGGAAGCAGAAAGAGCGGGAAACTGCGAGTATCGAGTCCTTGCTTGACAACAGGACAAAGGCCGCTGAGGATACAACGGGAAAAGCCTCTAATGAGGACCCCAAATCAATGGTCTTGGCTTGTATTAAACAAGACCTACAAGCAGATGAGGTTGGAGACCCCATCGACACCGAGCTGTCCGCCATTATCACCAGTCTGTTGACTAAAGGTATGGCCGAGGACAAGCTGCAGGAGAAAATGACTAAAATAGCACGCCCTCAAAATTGCGAGGCGCTCACAAAAGTGAAAGTAAATCAACTCATCTGGGACAACTTGAGTGCGAATGTAAGATCTCAAGATCTTCGCATGCAGAAAGTCCAAACTTCCTTGATCAAAGGAATTACTGGAGTTGTTATTGCGACAAATAAGATTCTGTCGCGCCTTGACTCGATTCCCGAGGGACGAGACTTGACACAAGGCTTATCAGATGGCATCGCAATGCTTGCGAACGCCAACAAGAAATAAATATGCGTCGCAAAGAAATGATCAAACCAGATCTTCATGACGACTACAAGCACTTGTGCTCGAGTTCTCTCGAAACTACTTCTCTCCTTTTTGGAGATGAGTTGTCCAAACAAGTCAAAGACCTCACAGAGGTTAATCGAGTTGGGAAGAAAGTCGCCCATTCTCGAAGTGCAAGAGCAAACACTTTTGGATACAAAAGTCGGCCAACATTTGGACATGGCAGAGGTGCTCGATATCAGTCATCGAGAGGCCCTCATTTTTTAGGGTCAAGGCCATCGGGACAGGCCGGTGGCACCTTTCACGGAAAACGCTACCACAAGAGCGTGAGAGGCAAGCAAACACAACAATCCTAGTGAGATCTGAAGATGTCAACAACTCCTCTAATGAGGTATGTTCACAGCATGATGAAAATATAATTGCAGGAAGATTGAAGCAATTTTCCTCAGCTTGGGAAAGTATTACAAGCGATGAATACATTTTAGAAGCAGTAAAGAGTTACAAAATTGAATTTGTTGATAATTTTGAACCATGCCAAACCCACATACCGTGGGAAATTGATTTTAATGCACAAGAATGTGACATAATTGATCAAGAAATAGCAAAATTGCTTAAGAAAGGGGTTGTGATAGACTCCCAACATGAGCATGGAGAATTTATTTCTAACATTTTTCTTCGACGTAAGAAAGATGGGAATTACCGAATGATACTCAACTTAAAGCATTTCAATGAATATGTTTCCAAGCATCATTTTAAAATGGAGTCCCTGCAGTCTGCTGTTGGACTCATGAAGCCTGGCTGTTACATGGCTACTGTAGATCTGAAGGATGCCTATTATTCGGTTCCAATAGACAGATCACATCAAAAATTTCTCAAATTCTCATGGAGAGGAAGACTGTTTCAGTTTGCTTGCCTGCCTAATGGGCTGTCGTGTGCTCCACGGTGCTTTACCAAAATACTTAAACCAGTCTATGCCACCCTTAGAAGGGCAGGGCATGTTAATGTTGGGTATATTGATGACCAATATTTGCAAGGAGACACCAAAACTGAGTGCCGTTCAAATATTGGTGATACAGTGTCTCTTCTCACAAAACTGGGGTTCCTGATTCACCCTGACAAATCGGTATTAGTGCCAGTTCAAAGGATAACATTCCTTGGGTTTATCCTTGATTCTGGCCTAATGCTAGTGATGCCTACACCGGATAAAGCCCAGAAGCTTAAAAGTGCATGTGAAAAACTGCTAAGTAAGCCAGTGGTGACTGTCCAGGAATTAGCTGAAGTCATAGGCATCATTGTGTCAAATTTTCCTGGGGTAGAGTTTGGGCCCTTGTTTTATAGAAGTTTGGAGCGAGACAAAAGTCTCACCCTCAAACACAACAAAGGGGATTTTTCTTCGACGCTGCAACTATCCCCCGATGCCATTGCAGACCTTAACTGGTGGTGCGAAAATATCGAAAGTGCCACTAAGGGAGTAACAAAAGGGAACCCTGACATTGTCATCACAACTGATGCCTCAACACTAGGTTGGGGAGCAGTCCTTGACAACCAGTCTATTGGTGGTCAATGGACACAGTCTGAAGCATGCCACCATATCAACTATTTAGAACTGCTGGCAACTTTCTTAGCACTAAAAAGTTTTTGCAAAGATATGTCTAAAGTTCATGTTCGCCTCCGATCAGACAATACTACAACAGTAGCATACTTGAATTCCATGGGAGGTATGCAGTCTATACTGTGTGACACATTAGCCAAAGAAATATGGTTATGGTGTTTTCAGAAGCAATTATGGCTTAGTGCTAGCCATGTGCCAGGGAAAGAAAATATCCAAGCAGATAGAGCATCTAGGCATTTTGATGATAATACTGAATGGATGCTGCGTCAAGACATCTTTTTGTCAATTGAACAACTATGGGGCAAACCAGAAATTGATCTGTTTGCCTCTCGTTTGAATAAACAACATCCATGTTATGCTTCTTGGAAACCAGACCCTGGGGCCAGCTTTACTGATGCATTCACAATCTCTTGGAGTGATTACTATTTTTATGCATTTCCCCCATTTAGCATAATCCTACGGTGTTTACAGAAAATCGAACAGGAGAAAGCGGAAGGAATACTAGTGGTGCCCAATTGGCCTACACAACCGTGGTACAGCAAACTGATGCAGATAATCATAGACCACCCTCGACTATTTCCAGTGCAAAAGAGCATCCTATCTCGTCCAGTAAGGCAGGATCGTGTCACCCACTGTGGCAGAGACTTCACCTGATGGCATGCAAGCTATCCGGACAACCATCCAAAACCAGGGCATTTCTAAAGAGGCAGCAGACATCATTCTTAAATCATGGAGACCAGGAACATGCAAACAATATCAACCATATATCACACAGTGGATACAACATTGTCATCAAAGGAGTCTTGATCCGACTAACTCCACTGTGGGACAAGCATTAGAGTTCCTGTTACAACTTTTTAAGAAAGGTTTAGGCTACAGTGCCCTGAACACAGCACGGTCAGCATTGTCATGCATTATTGCACCTGTAAATATGGTTTCATTTGGGGCCCAACCACTAGTGATTAGATTTCTCAAGGGTGTTTATGACACTCGTCCCTCAGTACCTCGTTATGTTGAGACATGGGATGTAAAAGTTGTGTTAAAATTTCTCGCTAACCTACATCCGCCCTCCAAGTTATCACTTAGAGAGCTCACGCTTAAGCTTGTTATGCTTGTTAGTTTAGTTTCTGGCCAAAGGGGTCAGTCTATCCAGTTACTGGATATTAATTGCATGTCACAAACTGAGACTACATATACCTTTGTTATTACACAAAATGTAAAGCAATCTAGATCAGGGACCAAACAACCTGTAATTAAGCTAGAGCCTTACTCAACAGATGAAAGGCTATGTGTTGTTACACTACTCAGGGAGTACCTCAGTAGGACTGCAAGTCTCAGGGGAAACCACTCCCAACTGTTTATAAGTTATGTTAAGCCATTTAATCCAGTATCTCGTGATACTATCAGTCGTTGGGTTAAGACAGTCATGCAACAAGCTGGCATTGATACTGCTAAGTTTAAGCCTCACAGCACCCGTGCAGCATCCACATCAGCTGCTAAACGAAATGCAGTTCCACTGGAGAACATATTGGCTGCCGCTGGATGGAAAAGTGACTGTGTGTTTGCAAAGTACTACAACAAGCCAGTTGAAAGCAAATCCTTTTCTGAAGGAGTGCTGACACAGTGATGAACACTGTCTTTATTGAAAACTGACTTACATGTATGAACTCTTTGATGTGTACTATTGTTGAGTTGACAGATTTATTCAGTAAATCTAAGTTGGATTTTCACTTGTGTGTGTATTTGAGATCTTTATGCATGACATTGCTTTGAAATCTCACGGGATCTCTCATTGCGGTGACAAGGTAGAATTATACAATTAGACGAGACTTACCTGGAAGTTGAAGTCTGATTAGGATTCTACCTTGTCACTAAGCAATGAGGGATAACGTGCCCACCCTTCTATGCCCTCCCATTGGAGTTGGGTATTGAATGTATGCATAAAGTCTTTAAAGTATGAGTTCGCGCAGGCGCAATGCTATCTCACGTTATCCCTCATTGCTTAGTGACAAGGTAGAATCCTAATCAGACTTCAACTTCCAGGTAAGTCTCGTCTAATTGTATAATTATACATCAATGGTAAGAGAGAGGGGAGAATGGTAAGAGAGAGGGGAGAGAGAGGAAAGGGGCTTATGTTCGATATTTTAGGAATAGGCCGATCCTCCGTTCGTGAGAAACGAGTCCATTCCAACATAAATTCCAACACGGTCGATTTAGTTGTCGAGAAAGGATTGGGCTCTAGTACGTGGGACGAGAAAATGTCGGGCGTGATGTGTCTTTACGTCTCTGCACTTTATTGACGGTTTTGCTTCAGTAAAGGTAAGAAAAACTTGATGAGATCATGTTTAAAACACAGTAGAGTAATCTTAGTACACAAGGAATCGTCTTTGTGTCCAGTTGCAGTTGCCTTCAGCAGTAATCACCAGATTTATATGAAAGTGCGTGCTGATTTGGGTTATTAGCCGGATTATGCGGCATAATTTCGGGCATAATGCTATATCTAGAGCATCGGGCATAATGCCAGCATAACGATGATATTTTGCAGCATAATAGTGTTATGTTCCAGTTTAGAAAGCCTTTTATATCTATCTAGATTTCCAGCCTAGTTGCTGAATGGGCCACCATGAAGTTTGATAATCATCCCGGCGTAGTCAATCGATAAAAATCGGTACCGATTTATCAATCGATGAATCGATAAAAATCGGTAAATTTGATTTGATTGATATCGATTGTATCGATCAATCGGTAGAAATCGATGACACACTCATTTGTTTTATCGATTTTTCTTGATATTTACCGATTTTTATCGATTTTTAATGATGAAAAGTTAAGATAGAGAGCAACTTCAGAATACCCGGCCACTTCATTTACATGTGTCGGCACGAGGCATAACACAATAGATTCTATTCTTATGAAATGACGTGTAAATAAGTGGCCGGGTATTCTGAAGTTTAGCCAAGATAGATAAGACAGGCATGCACAGACTCCCCACGTGGTTTTGTGGTTGCGTTGCATTAAAGCCTTCAGATTTTTGCTCTTACGGGCATGTCTTTCAGGGATTTATCCCTCTTGTACTGTATGATACAAGCCTGCAAATTAGCGCCGGTCATCGGACATTTGTCCGGTAAATTTGAGGTTTTGACTGGCGAACGCTCAGTCTGGCCGGACACGCTGACCGGGCTCTTCTGTTACGATGTGAAATATGAAAAAAATATTTTTTCACTCAAGAATGCCAAACGTACTCTTGCGAATCGCCAGCTATATTGGCGACTAAAAATTCTGCTTTAGTAGCCACTTTGCGACTACATTTCTCTACGATTTAGATTATAAATTCAAAGATTAAAGTTCAAAAACAATTTATCTTGTCTTGTTTGGCTTTCAGTGCAGTCATATTGCTCCATCTTTTTGTTTTGCTGTAAAGATATCATCTCTCGACTTCAGAAAACTTGAAAATGGCTGCCGTGTTTAAGTCGCCCTGTAATGCATTGCGAGCCCTGTGTTATTGCATATGTCATGTATGCCAATATATTTTGTCTCTGGAAATGTGGCGATCGTGTTTTACAAAGCTTATAGTATAGTGGCTGGAGAGTCTCAACATGTTTTAATTTAGAATTTGTGGTAAGATTGTTCGTTCAACCTAGCCTGGCGACTAAAAATTTGCATTTGGGGACTATTTTTTTCCAAAAAAAATTTAAAAAAATAAACAATTTATTTTTTTGGGCTCAGAATCGTCCAAAACGCATCCAAAAGACTTACACAGTAGTTTTATTATACTGAAACAGATTGTTCTCTCAAATTTTTAAATTAAGGACAGTGCCTCCTATTGTTACTGCGCATACTTTCTGCGCATAATTTATCGCGTCATTAGCGCACGCTTCGAGCGCACGCACATACAGAACATTGCAAAATCTCTTTAAGGCTAAGCTCAGCAGGGAAATATATGGTCGTTTTCTTCATATAACTTACAAAAACGCGTGGTGACCCCTACTTTTTATGTTATAAAATGGAAGCGGTAAGCCTATTAAACATATGATTAATTTTTTGTTGTATGCAAAAGTTATTTAGACTGTATTTTTGGTATACCAGAGGAGAGCTGTCAGGGTTGATAATGGCTACGTTGCGATGATTTTTAATTAAAAAACACATAAACAGTAGTTGTTATATTACCATTTGTTAAGTATTTTAAAGCTTTTTTATATTTATTGTTGCTTTCGTGTATGTCAAGGCAAATACAAAGGGAATCTGCGAAAAAATATGTTTTTCTTTTTTCCGAGAAAATGCTATTTCAGCATTTTTTTCCAGATTAAAGCTTGATTATCTCTGAAAAATGCGTGGTTACCCCCAATTTTCTTTTTGGAATCCAATAGCCCTTGTTAAGATCTGCTTTTCCCGCATAGTCATAAACCGCGCAAAAATACTTTAGTATTAGGAGGCACCGTCCTTAAGTGTGGGAAAATTGTTTTGTCCGACCAGACTGGCTGCATGTCAGGTCAAACCTTGTCCCTGGCCTGACATATGACAGGTTTATAGAAAAAATTTATTTGCAGGCTTGATGATATGATCGGAGATTTTTTATAAATTGTTTTCATCAAGGGCTGATTTTGTATTAAACTCCAATTTTCCATCACTATTAGTTTAAATAAGGTTTTTCACTGCAGGATGGTGTGTAGTGATAATTGTTAAATATCCTCTCTTTGTTTTTTATCTTTTGTTTAAGTGCCGACTGTCTTGAGGCAAAGGTGACCCCTGTCAGTGACCTTTCTATCATTGCTTTAGGATAGCATAGCATAGCCTCTTGCTTCGAGGCGTAGTTTGAAGTTACAAAGGCACTCTTCAAATGTGTTTTTGAAGAGTTTGTTCTAAGTAGTCAAATTGCCTCGCCTTTTACAAAACCTCTCCTCGCGCCTGGTGGGTGACAGCCTGGGGGGGGGGGGTACTCCCTTATGTGGCCTATACGGGGACGTGCCGCTGGACAGGGTATGGTTTTTGGCCTCTCTGCCCTGAACAGGGTATATAATTCCATGCGATTCTGTCCTAAACAGGGTCTGAACCTGTCCTAAACAGGGTATGGTTGCACAATTGTCGTCGTATATACGGTTTATACAGTATTTAGAGATCAGAGACGTTTGCCGCGTATCAGTCAAACAGGATTCGCTAAATTGCAACCTAAACAGGGTCCTAAAATAGAGGATGTTGCCCTACACAGGGTAGATATTTTAGGGGTTTTTATTGTTTTTTTGTCCTAAACAGGGTCAGGTTTTCAAACCCTCAGAGGGCACCCCTATACCCAAACATGGGTCAAGTACCCCCCCCCCCCCCTCCCCCCCCCGGGGGTGAAAGGAAGTGAAATGTGTATATTGAAAGGTTTAGGACGGCTTGAACGGCTTGAAGTACAGTAAGTTTTGATATCCAGGATGGATTAAATGAATTTCGTTCTCTGATATTTTGGCCATGAATTTTATAGTAGGGTGGATTTATTAGCTTGCTCAATAAAACAATCCACGTTTACCCAAAGGCAGAAGACGTAATCAATGACATACATAATGTAACGTTTCCATTCTCTTGGCTAATTGGTATTGTTTTGTTGAATTAATATTGTTTCGATTTCTGCCATGAAAATATTGGCAAAAGATACTGCCATTTTCGTTCCCATAGCGGTTCCATGTGCTTGGAGATAATCCTTCTTATTGAACTGGAATGGGTTCTCTCTTAGGATTAAACCAAGCATTACCCTTAGGAAGCGTGTTGGGAATGGGGGTTATAATTATTGTGGAACGATTTGACACACCGCGGATATGTTTTATCGATTTCTACCAATTTACGTTACCAATCGATAAAAATCACTTAATGTTTATCGATTTTTACCGGTACTGATTTTTATCGATTGACTATGCCGGGTGTTTATCGTTTCATATTTCTTGTGAACGTGAAGATTAACTCCTTCATGTTACAAATGGTGAAGTAAATTAGTTTAATTGAACAAGTACATTTTGTTCATTTTATATCAGCTATTTTTATACCAAAAACAAACAAAAAACGTTTTCCGTTAGAAATCGATAAAATCGTAGAAAACCAATAATATTGATTTGACACACCGATTTGTTTTATCGATTTCTACCGATTTACATTACCAATCCATAAAAATCACTTGATTTTTATCGATTTTTACCGGTACCGATTTTTATCGATTGACTACGCCGGTTAATCATTCATCATTTAGAATCTAGACTCGTTACGGTGCATCTTTACATAGTTGGAGGCCTGGTTACCTCATTGGAAGCCTGGTTATCTCATTATGCCAGGCTCCCAAGGCATCCATAATTTTGAGCATAATGCTCCGTTTTCAAAGGTGACGCCCAAAAGCTTAAAGGGAATCTCGGCTGAAAAACAGTTTTGCTCCAAATCATAAGTTGGTGTTTGTGTAAAACTGGTTTAGGGGTTTGAAGTCGATAATTCTTTAACTGGTTTGAATACTAGGCGATTTGTTAGAACTGCTTCTTCTACTTTCAAATTTCCCGTGCGTCGCCATGTTTGTTTTCGCAAAGTTTGATGGGAGATTATGACGTCATTGAGTTGTCGTGCGTTGCATTTTGGCCTTCAGTTTGGACTCTATCATGTCGTTATCGCGTTAAGTGTTCTACGTAGTATCAGCCTTGCTTACTTTATTTGTATTTCTATTTTTGGCTGATTAAATCTTTCACAGATCCTACGTAGACAGTTTTCACAGGCCGAGCCACTTTATTCACTTTTAATTTTCAATGCGTCAGCTTAAGTCAGCTTTGTGTGAAATTAGAGATATGTACGTGCATTTAATGCGTATTCCGGCTCAATAACCACGAAATCTTCTTCTGTAGACTCCAAATTAAAGTCTCCGACAACGCAATGACATCATAAAATTACCATAATGAAACATGGCGGCGCGCTGGATATTTAAACGGAAAACCGAACACTTTGCATTCGAACCAGTTACGGAAATATCGACTTAAAACCCCAAGACTAGTTAAAGCGAACCATTACGTATACGTTGGAGCTAAAACTGTTTTTTAGCCGAGATTCCCGTTAATGCTTGATTTTACGAGCATAATCCGGCTAACCCTAGTGCTGATGAATGACAAAGTATTCTGACTGTATGACACTTCAATTATATTTTCGAAATGTTTTCATATATTCAATGGTGTATGGCATGTACAAGCACCACTACCATACATTCTCGTCCCCAGAGGCCACGAACCTGCTTTTGGTCAGCACCAAGAGTCGAGTCCTCTGGCCGGTTCCAAACCGGAGTCCGCGAATCTCGGACTAGCCGTCAAATCTGACAAATCTGATTGGCTGAGAATACAGAAACAAATTGGGACCGGCCAGAGGTCTCAAGGATCGTGGCCTCTGGGGACGAGAATGCACTAGCTTTTACTGGATTGTTTTATAGCGCATTGACTAAAGTTGATTTTATCACAACACAAACCTGTCAAACGTATGCTTGTCAAATTGGCTCAAAATGTCCAAATTAATACAATATACAGTAAAGTCTCGTTTAATATAGCGGACACCCTCGGGACGTAGTTTGGAGTCCGCAATACTGTAGCAGGGGTCATTTTCAGTCAAACCTCTATAGCTTCCACTGGGTGGAATATGGATTTTGTCCATATTAATAACAGGGTGTCCGCAAGGCGAGAGTTGATTGAGTGGTACATTGTATAAGCTTATTTAATTATTAAAAACTGGATCTCAGTTACACCACTGTATTGGATTTCTAGCTTTTTGATTGGTTAAACAGAGGCAGGTTATCAGCTGATAATCCTGCGCTTGTTGGCTATTTGCCCTCTCATATCCAATGCGGGCCCATGGAATAATTGTTAAATAACCTTATACATGTACATCAGTCAAAGTAAAGTTAAAACCCCGACCCCTCCCTCATACATGTAGCTCTATGGCCGCTTTCTGTGTCCAAGTAGGTTGGGGATTCATGCGTTTTTAGATTCCTGTCCATAGCAATGTGGGGCATTAGCAGGGGATTCGAGCGTGTGAATTGTAGCTGTGTAAATCCAAGTAGATGGCTTGATCATGAAGTAGTTTTTAAAATGGACAAATGTCAGCGAGTGAAAAAACCTCAACCACCAGTTTACTCCAGATGAATTGTTGACTTGACTAAAATTAATTTGGTTTAACAGGGCTGCAAATAACAGTCGGTCATCAGGCAATACTTACTTACTTAGGCCCGTCGCTCCAAGAGGAGCATAGGCCATCAACAACAGCTCGCCAGCGAACACGAGCTTGGGCTGTTCTCTCAACATCTTTCAAGGTGGAACCAATTAGTTTGAGCTCTGTATCAGTGTCCCGTCGCCAGCTGTTTCGGGGACGCCCTCTCTTCCCCTGGGGGTTCCAAGTCAGGGACTGCGGGTGATGTTCGTTTGTGCCTTCCGCACCGTGTGGCCAATGCAGCCCCATTTTCTCCTTAGAATCTGACTACCAATCGGTTCTTGTTCTGCTCGCTTCCAAAGCTCCTCATTGCGAATTTTTTCAGACCACCAAATGTTGTATATCCATCTCAGACAGCTGTTTACGAAGGTTTGGGTCTTCTGCAGTGATTTCTTTGTCCTCCTCCATGTCTCCGACCCATAGAGGAGCACTGATTTTACATTTGAATTGAAGATACGCAGTTTGGTCTGTGTCTTGATTTCCTTGGAGCTCCAGTTGTTTTTGAGCATGATGAAAGCTGTCCTGGCCTTGCCTATTCTTGCAACTACGTCTGCGTCTGAACCTCCCTGTTTGTCCACAATGCTGCCAAGGTATGTGAACGAGTTTACCTCCTCTAGTGGCTCTCCTCCTACTGTGACTGGATTGTCATTGGTGGTGTTTATCCTCATGACCTTTGATTTGCCCTTGTTGATCTTCAATCCTACTCCTGCTGATGTTGCAGCTAGTCCTGTGGTCTTGTCTTGCATCTGGTCATGGTTATGAGAAAGAAGAGCCAAGTCGGACAATGGCCGACCAAAATTTGCTGATGTCCGATGAAATCCCAACTGTGGTCGGACATTATATTCGGACAATTTTTTCAATGACCATTTTATACCGTTGATATACGTAATCCATCTGGACAAACTTGGGTAAGATTCTTTAGTGCCAGGGTTCAGGCAAAGCACAATATTTCATGGCATTAGCCAACCCATTGCCTACCCCAGGGAATTGTATCAGCTGTAAATACCCGGTATAATAATAATTTTTTATGGATCGGAAATTAAATCAAAATAACTCACTTTTCTTTCAAAAAGTTGAAAAATGAACCTCACCTGTTGTCTTTTCTTGAGTGTGTGTTAATCACTTATGTGAGGCTCCTAGAGACCTTTTGGGTGAGTTGGCCTCCAGGAGCCTCCCAGTCATCATTATTGTACAAGGTACAGGAAGTTCAGACTCCCGTATCCCTCCCATTTCATATATATAGTCCTAGTTGCCTGGATGCCGTTCTAATTAAGAAGAACAATGACCTGGCCACTGGCTCCAATCCAGACCGCTTGATCTGGAGTCCAGGGCCGGGTTGTTCAAAGCACGATTAAGCTAACCCAGGATTAGCGCGAATTTTGATTTCAGTTTTGTAACTTTTCAGTGAGGTTTTCTGTTTATATTTTTTGTCTTTCTGTTTTGACTTTGACTAATCTCAAACTTAACTAAACATTAGCAGAGAAAACACTTTTATACAAGAGAAATTAAAAGCCTGATTAACTTTTAATCCTGGATTAGCGTTAATCTGCTTTTAAACAACCGGGCCCAGCACGCTAACTATTAGGCCACCACGTCTGCCACATTCACTTGAATAGAAAGGATTTATTATATAAAATACGAAATCAAAGTTGTGTCCCGTTTGTTGAGCGTGTTGGGCTAGTAGGGAATTTCTGAGACAGAATTAGAGTGCCTTATTTTGCATTAACACAATGTTACTTTTCTTTTGTGTTTTAAGGTCTGAGGACGTTTTTATGATTCCTGGGCGAACATATATTACGTAAAATTATTTCCTTACGTGAGAAATCATTTAACTGCAAGGACTGTGGGAAACTACCCATCTCAAAAGTCGTGAAATATAGTGCACACTGGGGAGCTGCAATTTAAGTACAGCCAGTGTGGCAACGGTGCTTTAGTCTGCCAGGAGGTCTAAACCCATACATAAAACAATGCACACAGACGAGAAGCGTTTTGAGTGTGACCAGTGTGGGAAGTGTTTTTCTTATGCATCAACTCTAAAGCAACATACAAAAACACACACTGGTGAGAAAACGTTTGAGTGCAACCAGTGTGGGAAGTGTTTTTTTACATTCATGGCATCTGAAGGCTCATAAAAGAATACACACAGAACATAAACCATTTGAATGCGACCAGTGTGGCAAGTGCTTTAGTCTTCAAGGATATCTAGACCGACATAGAATAATGCACACAGACGAGAAGCGTTTTGCGTGTAACCAGTGTGGGAAGTGTTTTTCTTATGCCTCAACTCTAAAGCAACATAAAACAACACACACCGGTGAGAAACCTTTTGAGTGCAACCAGTGTGGGAAGTATTTTATACATTCATGGCATCTGAAGGCTCATAAAAGAATACACACAGGAGAAAAACAGTTTGAATGCGACCAGTGTGGCAAGTGCTTTAGTGTTCAAGGATATCTAAACCGACATAAAAGAGTGCACACAGGAGAGAAGCCTTTTGAATGTAATCAATGTGGCAAGTGTTTCAGTCAGACATCAAATTTGAAGAGTCATAAAAGAACACACACAGGAGAAAAACAGTTTGAATGCGACCAGTGTGGCAAGTGCTTTAGTGTTCCAGGGAATCTAAACCGGCATAAAAGAATGCACACAGGAGAGAAACCTTTTGAATGTAATCAATGTGGCAAGTGTTTTAGTCAAGCATCAAATTTGAAGAGTCATAAAATATCACACACAGGAGAAAAACAGATTGAATGCGACCAGTGTGGCAAGTGCTTTAGTTTTCCAGCAAATCTAGAGCGACATAAAAGAACACACACTGGCGAGAAGCCTTTTGAGTGCAACCAGTGTGGCAAGTGCTTTTGTCATCAAGGAAGTCTAGAGCAACATAAAAGAACACACACTGGCGAGAAGCCTTTTGAATGTAATCAATGTGGCAAGTGTTTTAGTCAAACATCAAACCTGAAGGTTCATAAAAGAACACACACAGGAGATACAGGAGATAACCATTTTGAATGCGACAAGTGTGGCAAGTGCTTTAGTATTCCAGGAAATCTAAACCGGCATAAAAGAATGCACACAGGAGAGAAACCTTTTGAATGTAATCAATGTGGCAAATGTTTTAGTCAAGCATCGCACTTAAAGTCTCATAAAATAACACACACAGGAGAAAAACAGTTTGAATGCGACCAGTGTGGCAAGTGCTTTAGTTTTCCAGCAAATCTGGAGCGACATAAAAGAACACACACTGGCGAGAAGCCTTTTGAGTGCAACCAGTGTGGCAAGTGTTTTAGTCATTCAGGAAGTGTAGAGCGACATAAAAGAACACACACTGGCGAGAAGCCTTTTGAGTGCAACCAGTGTGGCAAGTGCTTTTTTCATCCAGGAGGTCTAAAGCAACATAAAAGAACACACACTGGTGAGAAGCCTTTTGAATGTAATCAATGTGGCAAGTGTTTTATTCAGGCATCAGGCCTGAAGGTTCATAAAAGAACTCACACAGGAGAGAAACCTTTTGAATGTAATCAATGTGGCAAGTGTTTTAGTCAGGCATCAAACCTGGATGTTCATAAAAGAACACATACTGGTAAGAAGCCTTTTGAGTGCAACCAGTGTGGCAAGTGGTTTAGTCAGGCGTCAAACCTGAAGGCTCATAAAAGAACACACACTGGAGATAACCATTTTGAATGCGACCAGTGTGGCAAGCGCTTTAGTCTTGCAGGAAATCTAGAGCGACATAAAGCCACACATGACGCAGCGAGGCCATGCAAGGACGAGGAGCATGACAATTGCTTCAGTATCTGTGAACTGTTAAGCAACATTAAAGAAATCAAACAGGAACGATGCCCTTATTAACGCCATGTGTACCTTGTGGCGAGTACGAGTATGTTAGTGCAACACTGAATGATATACTTGTCGCGTTACCAATCTTTTAGTTTTAAGGAAGGGGTTTGGGGGAGGAGGAGGATGCACAGGGAAAGTATTTCGACCTGTCAATGGGTAGCGATGAACAGGTGTTAGGCGCTAATTGTTCAGTTTCTCATTGATTTTGACTAAACAATGTTGTAAGTGTAACAGAGACGTTTAGGGAATTTAACTCCATGGTTGAGCGGGAGGTGCCCTGCTACTCTCCGGGATCTTTTATATCAAGTGGACCAAAACATCATCAAGGAACATGGTGTTTAATGGTGATCTTGACTCACTCAAGTACAGGCAGAACTCAAAGCTATTACTAAAAGTAAAATTGTCATAAACACGTTGTAGCCAAAAGTATTTCGACAACTCAGTTTGACTTGCGTAAGTTAAGCAAATAGAGGAAATTCTAAGGATATACTTTTCACGCTCTAAGAACCAACAGCTCATTTCTTATTCGAAGGCTTTGTTCTAAGAACAGGTGCAGAACACCTATACAACTTTTACAATTAAAGAAGATTGCGCTGTTTCAGTGAAATGAACTGAAATCTACTTTTTAGCAAAAAGTGTTCCGTAACATAAGCGCCTTAAGGAGAATAATATCAAGTTGTACTTGTCGGAATAGCAAACTTTTAAAGTGTCGAGGTGTCATGACAGAGCAATGTTGTTTAAATTGTTTCTAATTTTGTGTAAATTTTCCAGTTTTGTGTGATTTTCCAGCTAATGCGTAAGCGTGAGCCAATAAAGGGGGGGGGGGGGGGGGGTGATTTTGAATTTAAGTCCTCTGAAATGCCTGGAAATGCATCTAAAATTAACAAGCATGGTGCATATTACACATTCAGCGTTTAAAAAGCAATGTTTTTAATGCAGCAAGACTTACAATGTAACAACAACCGCTGTATCCAGTCATCCTTCCATGACATGAAAGTTTGTAGCGTTTTTAAAAGTTTACATTATTAAAGATTTAACTATGAATATAATATTACAAAATGTTTATCTTTCAAACTCTTTCAAAGTCTGTATGGTCATAGTTCTAAACTTGGCAGAGAATGAACACCGCATACTGCATATGTTACTACAACCTCGTTCCCAGGGTCTCTCAATCGCGTTTGGCGGGAAGAAGAGAGACCCTGGGAACGAGGTTGATGTTACTACTAATAATATAATATTCAAGACAAAAGCCATTACCATATCTAGTAAAGACAAAAAATCAAAAGGTATTGTTCATTATGCAGCTTTAGTTTTTTTTATATTATATTCTGATGATCTTATGTGTTGATAATAATGTAATGGAATAAAAGAATAAAATGATGATTAATTTTTTTTTAAAAACTTGAGATTTTTTTCAAGGTCCCCCCTCGTCAGACCAAATATTTTTGGAAGCCCTCCCTTCTCCTTTGAATTTTTCAAGCCCCCCCCCCCCCCCCCCCCTAATTTTCCTCCAGGCCCCATTAACTATAATTAATCCCTTATTATTAATCTCTTTAACGGTCCCTTGCACGGAAAATTACCTCAGACTGCTGAAACCCCGTCAAGCATAGATTTTTTCATTTCTCTGTTTACTCCTTATAGTTTCGATTGAACAGATACTGTATATCAACAAGAGACTACTTTTGATATCAAGCACTCGGGACAGTGTTTCATCGGCTATCCAAACAACTCGAATTTCCTCAAAAATACTCCGCTACGCGTCGTATTTTCAACTCTCTTCTTGGTGTTTGGAAATCGGATGAAACACTGTCTCGTGTTTGATATTCAAATTCTCGCTCTTGTTCATTGGCCTGCGTCGCAGACAGACTCGACCGCCGGCTGACTTGTCCCCAGTCGTCTCTCTTGTCTCCTTGCGTGCCCCTCGTCCTCTCGGCCACGCTTAATATTAATAGGAGATAAGAGAGACGACTGGGGACGAGTCAGAACCGCCGGTGAGTCCGTCTGCGAAGCAGGTTATTGTTCATCGGCCGGGTCTCAAAATTGGCAAACTTTATGGCTCCGTCAATTCCAAGCCCGCTCGTCACGGTGAAGATAAAATCAAGGCTCGCTTGGAATTATTTATGTATTAATTTGTCAATATTTCGTTTCTCGGCTTTTTTTTTCCTTTAACCGACCGACCGACCCACTTTAACGAGAGAGAGGGCGATGGGAAACAAAACATTTTATGGGGATGGCCTGAAACCAGGCTTTACTATTATATTAAATTTCATCACACTTTTTCCATATTTCTGCACCCATTTTGTGCGATTTTTACAACTCACGTGACAGGCGTAGACTGCTCAGTCTACTCTACCATGAAATAAAATTGTTTATTTTTTTTCTGAGAGCGCGAGCGGGCGGAACTCTCGAATCCAGCAATCTGATTGGTTCCGAGAGCGGGCAAGATTTTCCAATCTTGCCCACGGTCAAAATATCAAATGACTTTGCCGCCAGGCCTGCGCTGCCCAAGCGAAGAAGTTTTAATTTCAGCAACGTGCGAAGGTCGATGCGAAGAAGCTTTTACTGAATTTTGCACATTATATTGCTCTCTTATCGTTGTCAAGTGAATGGAGAACTACGCAGTGGAATTAAAGAGCTTGCATTTCTTCAAAAAGGCGAGTGTTCATTTGATTTTAACCGACATAATATGAGTTTGTTGTTGTTTTGGAAATCACTTTCACGCTCTCTAGACTTGCGATTTTAAATTACAAATGTCCGTGTTTAGACTCAATTCCTTAGTTTTAGTCATTTGCTATTCGTTTCTCTTTTTCACCGAAACAGCCCTTCATTAACTTTCATTCAAGAAAGAAACTTAGTGATTACCGGTAGCCCAGAAAATAATTCTCGGCTCGTATAAATCAGTTGTGTCGGTACGTTGAAACCAGTGAATGCATGAATACAGTTTGTCAAGGTTTCGCATAAAATGAAAACTGTAAATGGCCATCGAATGGCAAGAATTAGATTAACATGGAAATGAAATTGTAGAAAACTGAGGAAACAGTTTTGCTCGGAAAATGCTTTCATGATACTACGCATATGTATGGAAGATTTTTCTAAAATTTTGCCGGTTACGCCGGACTTTGAATGGCTTTAGCTTCTCATTTCAGCTGCTTTTAGCGGTGAAATTCCATCGTCTGTTCTTCACATCTACCTTTCTGTAATACTGGTGTAAAAATTAATCGTCTGAGTTTCTTTTTATTTGGATTAAGTTTTATTTCTTCGGTAGTTTGAGTTTTATAGCGACCTTGCGATCAGCTATAAAAGGAATACGCGCGCGCGTGAAAAACAGATTTTGCAAAACGGCAAGATTTCAAGAATTTTCGCATTACCAAACCAAGTAGGAAAAAAATAAATACGTTATTTGCCGGCCTTGGTCGGTCCGTATTGAGAAAAACTGTGCCCTCGGTCTTGAGTACGGCCCTCGGCCTACGGCCTCGTGCCGTACTCAAGACCTCTGGCACAGTTTTTCTCAATACGGACCTCCCGGCCGGCAAATAACATATATTTCTCTCACATTTAACCTGCGATCAGGCGAATTTTTCTGCACTCTATTTTATTATTCGTCTTTTCGTGGACGTATATAAAAGAGAATAAGGAGCGCGAAAAATTGGCCTGGTCGCAGCTACGAATCTGTTTTGTACAATTTAATCTGACGTCACTTGGTTGACTTGGTTCCGGGAGGTTCCGGGGATTCCCCGGCTCTTGTACATGTCCAACAGTGCCAGTCTTTCTCGTCCACTTGTACATGTTGAAGTACGGCAAGATGGCGGACGGAGGAGGTGAAGATTGTGCTTCTTCGTCTTGTACTGACTCTCTCTCTTCCAGTCTGAGTTCGTCTTCATTTTCAAGTACTTCTGTTTCGGAATCTTACAGCACTGAGCATACTAGTGGTTCTGAAGGTAAGGGCTGGTTAATATTAAAACATTAAGCTCAACTTACTAGTAATACGTGACTCGCAGGTCCTCGCGAAGCTGGAATGGGGATTAATTATTTTTGGGAGGTGAGGGTGATAACCAAGCCTTAGAGATCGACTGGAGTTCATTAGTCTAGTGACATCTGTGTGTACGCCTTTCCTGTTCACAATCTTGTTTGGAAACTTAAGCTTAACTTATAAAAGTTCTAGATTTAAGCTTAATTGTGCTTCGTCCTTTAGGTGACATGCAGGCGTTTGAAAACGACGGGATATACGGATGGATCTACTCTTTGATAGAACAAGGGAAAGTGGCTCGATTTGTCGATCGCCACGAAGGAGTTTACGAGCTCGACTGGCAAGACGTGGTCAGCAAATATTGGTTTGAATGGCGAGTGACCCGAAGAGATTCAAAAAGTGTATTCAACCACAGGAACGCGAGCAATACTTTAAGATCTGCTCTGTTGAACTCTTACAAAGACAAAGGTGCCAAAGAATTTCCAGAAATGAAGGTGATGGATAAGAGAAATAAGACCATCAAAAGGTGCTTCAGAATGCCTTCAAACAGGATTACAAGGAGAAGTCATGAAAGTCATGTAAGTGTACAGTGTTGTGTCTATTGGGAGATTGGCTCAAAGATCAAGGGACTGCGATGTTCCATTTATCTCCCATCCCATCTCATGTCCTCCCCCCCCCCCCCCCCCACTTGAATGAGATTGGTAGAGTATCCAACCCTTAATTAATAGACTTCAAAAATTTGGTTTTAGCACCCATTAATAGTTAGGAAATTATATTGTATGGAAAGAAATGATGGATGGTGCATATTTTAAAGGAAACTTCCACTGTTGTTCCACATTTCATTTAACATGGCTGTTGAACCCCGTGCTTGATATCTCCAGCCAGAGGTCGCATTTCTTGGTACTGACCAAAAGGATCTCGCCCTCTGGGGACTGTAATAATTACAGTCCCCAGAGGGCAAGATATTTGTTGTGGTTGACAATTTTTCTCATTTCTTCTTCAGGATAGAACTGTTAGTACTGCTGTGGCTTCAACGACATCAGAGTCATTTTCTGATCAACATATTACAGAGCAGCGTAATGAAGGTGCAATTTACAAGCAGTTGATTTATTGACTCTGTTTTATGTACTTGAAATACAAAATAATAAAATCATAGCATAACAATAATGTTTTTATATGTTAACCCTTTCACTCCCAAGAGTGCTACCTGTAAGTTCAAAACCAAGTAAAAAATATCGTGAAATTATTTCAGTTTGCACAATTGTCATAAACAAACAGCACCACATGAAAGTACTACTCAATAGCTTTCATGCGAATGGTCACACACCAGGGTTTCATCTGTAGACTCAAAAGTTACAACCACATTTATTGACTCAAGGTTTGAGTCTGGGAGTGAAAGGGTTAAATTTCATGTATTTGCCTTTCAAAGAGTCTGAGATGTACTGTAGCTTGATTATGTTGATATTTTGATTGAATATTAGGCTCTAATGCAGTCAGAATAATATTTTTTTAATTGATATTTAGTAAAAAAAAACTTTTTTGACGCATCATATTTTAACAGAAACTGTTTGTCATTCAGCATTGCCTTCTCTTGTCACTTCCATGGACTTCAGTTCTCTTGATGTCGATGTAGAGGTATGTTAAAGGGACACTGTCCTGATTTTAGCATGATTTTGGGAAGCTCAGAAACATATCTAGATCATAGGGAGTTGACCAATAATGGTTTGATTATGTAGAATAGCACTCGACAAATGACAGGAACCCATTAGGAAGTGAGGATGGCAAACGACAGCGAGGATGGAAATGGATTGCAATATGGATTTTTGAAAAAACGTCAGGATGTCAGTTTTTCAAAGTTTCAAATTTGGCTCAGAAATCTTTGAAATTTTGCAAACATTTTGTTGCAGTATGGAATTTCTTGAAGAAATTGCTTTTTATGATAAAAATGCACGCCATTTTGTTTTGAACTGACATGAAGCGTCTTTTTAATTAAAAGATGTAATGACTTCTCTCACGGGGTCAGCTTGGGAGCTAATTTATCGATAATTTCTTCTTAACTGTATTCAAAACGTTACCGTGCTACGAGTATTTTTTGGTAACTTAATTTTTTGCACTTATTGCTCGAACGTCCAGCGGAAATCGTCTTAAATATTATTATATGGAAGCCATAATTATTTTTGTGATTAATATTTAATTAAATTTTTTAATTGAATAATTTTTAGGAATCAGACAGCCTCATCAGATACATGTTCCTTCCCGAGCATCACACAGATGATGATACTTTACCAAACGATCCTGAGTTGATGTCCACATCATCTGATGGTATTGCAACAAGCCAATATGATGCAGGGTCCTCAGGATATGAAAGTAGGTTGTCAAAATCAGCAGATTAGCACATTACCCTAGTCAGCCATTGTGTGTGGTTACAGAAAATATTCATACCCCCTCCACACAGAAGGTTTTTTGGTTTGAACCCCCCTCCCCCCTTTCCCACCCCCAGGAATTTCCAGTTTAGCTTCATACTTTATTTTAAGAATTTTGGCTTTTGAGATCCTCTCCCCTCGGAATTTCCAATGACCTTCCTTGGAGTGGGTATGAATATTTTCTGGAACTGCACATTTTATATAATATTATTTTATAAAAACACAATTTATTATATATAATAGAATTTTATAAAGTCCACAAAAAGGAATGAAATGTTATGTTTTTATAACATGTTGCCATATAAAAACTAACAACTTTAAACTTTATTAAATGGGAGAGTTAATTTGTAAAACCTACTGTCAGTAGCTCTTTAAAAAAAAAACTCTTTAAAACTCATACCTTAATGTATAAAATGGGAGAGTTTGTAAAAAAATATATATATTTATAAAATTTTATAAAATGGGTGAGATTTATAAATTATATTTTATTTTTTTGTTAACAAAGCTTCTCAACAAGCTATACAACTATTCAACTCTCTTGCTTTTATATGTATGCCGCAGCAACTTGTAAAAAAGTTTGAATACTCACCGATTCTCTTGACACTATAATATTATTTTCCCCTACTGTATCACTTAGGTACAAGCTTTAGCCAGAAGGGCGTCCAGGTGTCCTGTGGATGCCCAATCCTGGGAGAAAATGCTGAAAAATGCACCAAAGCTTTACCAAATTTATGGGGGACATGTCTCTAGGACGCCCACTTTTCAAATTCTGGCTAAAAGCCTACTTAGGTAGGAAATTTGAATAAAGGAAATTTAAGATTGACTTAGCCTGTTGCAGGCGTTCGGATAGTGGGGGAGCGACGCGAAAAGACGCGCAAAGCGCGAAGAGTGGCGAGTCAATAATAGGCGTGGGGACTGGAACAGGCTAAGATTGACTAGTTTGAAGTGTCAGCTGTGTGCATGGCTGACACTTCAGACTAAAGATTGACACAAGTGAATTGTATTGATGTTTCATTGTTGTGCATACTTTATAGGTGCAGAAGAGAATCTTGTAAAAGAGATGGACCCTTGTGAAGGCCCCTACCAGGTTTGCTTAATTTTATATCATATATGCCCCTGAAATGTTTACATTTATTATTATAGAAATGAGCGTTTACTGGAAAATAGACCACTCGTAAAATCTATACAAAACTACATCCATACTCACCCCAAGGAAGGTCATTGGAAATTCCGAGGGGGAGGGGGTCTCAAAAGCCAAACTTTTTAAAGGAAAGTATGAATCTAAACTGGAAATTCCTGGGGAGAGGGGGGTTCAAACTAACCAAAAAACCTTCCGTGGCGGAGGTATGGATATATTCTGGAACCACACATTGTACATTAAGTCATTTGTTTCTTGTTTTTGTTGCAGGGAGGAAATATGTCGTTTATTTTCCTGGCGCAATCGCTTCATATTCGTTCACCTGGTGCTGGGAGCAGTTGTAAAGTGGTTTTCTCTTCACCCAAAGACAGCCTCATTCCTCGTGAAGTTACAGCCATAGTGAAAAATCCTTATACAATCAAAGTTCGTGTCCCTCATTGTCCAAGTGAGTTCTCTATAACATGTCACTAGCTGTAATATTAAAATAATATTAATACTACTCACTTGATTAAGATTTAATTTTCTTGCTGCACAGCTAGTCGTTTCGCTTCTCAGTGTGAACATAATTTAGAAGGAACTGGGAGAAGCTAGAAGGAGCTAGGGGTATTAACTTAATACCAATAGCGTACATCTTTGTTATGTTAAGTTAAAGCTCTCTGAGTGGACACGGCTGCTCTACTTACGGCCGCCTTGACAAAACCCTGTTTGAACTCTCGTACAAACTCTGTATTTACGTATTCCCATAAGCAGTCAGCTTTAGTTGGAGACACGTTTTTGCTTCCCAAGGGTGTCCACTTGCAGGATCTTGACTGTATTAAATTAATAATAACACAGCATAAGCATTATTAAAATATATATTACTTGATAATACATGCTCATAAATAAATGTAACTGATATCAGCTACCTAGAAATGGCTTCCAGTTTTGTGTTACCATATGATTAGTGAAAGGCTTCAAAATCCTTGATGCTAAGAGCTAGACAAGGTGCAGCAACAAACCCTTCTGCATCGGATCTTAAGACAAAAGGGGGGCTAACTGCAGGCAGGCTAAACTAGACCCTACACTACTCTTGAAGCTCCCCTAAGCAGACACCTCCGGGAAGCAGAAAAAGTGTTCGTAACTAGCCGCTTACAGGAATGTGTAAAATAGAGTTTGTATGAGCTAGAGTTCAAATTATAACAGGGTTTTGTCAAGGCAGCCATAAGCAGAGCTGTCTGCTTATGAGAGTGTCCACTCAGAGAGCTTTGACTGTAATAAAAAAAATATATATGATAATAGAGGACACACCTTTAAATGATAAGCAACTTTTATTTGAATCAGGACTTTCTGGAAAACAGTTGGCACGTGATAAGCTGACAGTTCAAGTTTTGGTGATGACGCAAGAAGGTTGTTACATTGGAGAAACCCTGTACACCTATAGTACAAACCTGATGGCTCAGTTTGAGCAGTGCGTCAAGGCCCTCGACGATGAAGAAATGGAGCTAGACTTCACTGGCTCTCCAGATCAACAACACGTTGGGCTGAACTACAAAAGTAAGTGTGTCTGTCATGTTTCAGAAGGTTAATCCCCTTTGTTTAGGATAAAAAGGTTATGTGCGCACTCAGGCAACACATGTATTAGATCCTCTTGTGGGAAGTGCCCCCTTACAGTGAAGATGATGCTACCGTTGCCACTCGACAAAGCTTTTGATTAATTTTTGACATCTTTTTGACAACTTTTTGACAACTTTCGGATGGGTTCCGTTTGACTTGACCAATCAAAATCCAAGGAGTGTTGGAGGCAGAGTCGTGAAATTTGAATGGTTTTAGTTTCTAGTCTAGTTCAAATGTGGCGCCACAAAACGGAACCCATCAAAGTTGTCAAAAAGATGTCAAAAATTAATCAAAAACTTTGTCGAGTGGCAATGGTAGCGTCATCTTCACTGTAAAATGATGCACTTTACAATGTTAATTACAAAAATAAGCTAAGTTGAGTTTTCAGTTGTGTACTGCAAGCAACCTCTCTTGGGGGTGGGGGTAGGGGAGATTAGCCTTCCCCAGTATACCGTGGTAACTGATCTGGTAAGTGTTTTCCCAGAGGGGGTGGGGGGTTGCTACCATACAAAGTGACGGGAGATGGTCGTACCTTTTAGGGGTTAAAATCTGTGGTTTGGTACCGCTTAGGGTGTTAGAATAATCCCAGTACAGCCAAAAAATATATGAGAGGAACTACTTGTCATTAGAATAGCTGTTATTACAGTTGAGCCCGCAGTCAAATATTCTTTTGTTTTAAAAAGTATGCAAATGCGTTAGGCTCGATTTCCGCCACTCTCTCGAGTCCGGTCTTCGTTCTGGCTCATTTTCCCGAACAGCGGCTGGTAATCTGAGCCTACAAATGAGGCTAATGGGCCAATACAATGCCAGATTGACCCTTTCGCCTCGTTTGCATGTCAAACCACTGACCCTCTGTGATAACTGCTATTGATACCTCTTAGGGGTGAAAACGAATTGGAGCCACACCCACAACATGAGATTTTGGTACCTTTAAGGGATAATCAGATACTTGCAAAGTTTATATAAAAAAAAATTATTAAAACTTTAACTGCATTAAATTAATATATACATCACCTGGCCAAAACAAAATCGACTTTTTTGTCCGATAAATTTACTAGTATATAATAACTACAGTGTACGGTGGAATCCCGATTTTCTTGAATCTCAGGGAAGTTGAGATTTCGAAGGTGGCATTGAATTATACTAAATTGCCGAGGTACGTAGGCACTCGTCTATACAAAATATATACAAATACTGTTAATAATACCTTTTTGTTGTAGATATAGATCTTTATTTACAACAGAACCCAATGCGACAGATTGTAAACTCTATGCACGCTCTCAACTACGTTTCAATTGGTATCAATGTATAAAAACAGTTCCCTCAACTGAGATACATGTAAAGGCCCGATTAAACGGTCACAACATTTGCTGTGACATGTTGTGACCATGCCCGGTCAAACGACCACAACAACCTCACAACATTTCAAGAACAAAATAAATGTTGTCACAACATTGTTGTGAGGGGTTGTCAAACGGTCTCAACATCGGCTCACAACAAATGTTGTGAGAATGTTGTGACCGTTTGATCGGGCCTTAATGAGTGATAAGCTCTTGTCGCTTTTTAACCGAGAAACTCTTCTCTACAATGTCAGAAATTGTTCTGGTGCTTGGGCGCATGCGCAGTTCATTGATGTTCGCCGGATCATCTGCGAAAACAACAATAATTGTAGTGCATGGTGCAGTTCACATTTTGTTAGTGGTTTCAGAGGTTCTACTACAATCTCAGCGCTATCCTCGTCCATTTCTTTCTCTTCCTCTTCCTCTTCAATATCTGCATGGCGATGTAGACTGCTTGAACTCTGCCTAAATTCTTAAAGGTTCGAGATATCGAGGGTCAACTTTTCTCACGAGAGTTTGGGAGTTTAGACCCAGTTTCGAGCCGCAAAATCGATGTTAAAATTACGGTGTTGGAGTGCAGCAAATCCAAGGGAAACCGGTGACTTTTGGTTCGAGTGTTTGAGAAATCGAAGGTTCGAGAAATCGGGATTCCACTGTGACATATTACTAGTAAATGCATCACCGGGCCAAAAAGACGATTAATTTTTCGCCCGATAATTTTACTAGCCAATGGACTCATGAATATGAATGATTCTTTTCCATATCCTGACAGACCATGGAGAGTTAGTTCCATGCTGCACCCAAGAACAAGAAATGGAAACACTTTGGGAACTAGAGGAAATATGATAAAAAATGCTGATCTACTTGATCAACATAAAATCCTTATAAACATCTGAAACATCACAGAACATATGATACCGCAATTGAGATGCTTCTGTGTGCATTTATTGTTATTCAACATAAATGTTGTTTGTCTTTTGAAACTTTCACCTCATCATGAAATAAACAAATAAAATAACAATCTAATGTGTCTTTGACGGGATTTTTTTAGGTTAAAATGTCTTTTACAGCAAGGCGCCCAAAAGTGTGACCACTTTTAATTAATTCACATTCTTTCGTGCGTGCAGACTACCCAATCAGAAGCCGAAGAATAGATATCCTTGAATTCTGATTGGATACTACACGCGCTCGAAAGAATGTGAATTAATTAAAAGTGGTCACACTTTTTGGGCGCCTTGCTGTAAAAGCGACGTTTCGAATAGTTTAACTATTCTTCATGCTGTTTAGTTGCATTCAAGATGGCGGTCTGTTGTTGTAACAGATCGCCAAACAACAGACCGCCATCTTGAATGCAACTAAACAGGTCAAACTATTCGAAACGTCGCTTTTAAAAGACATTTTAACCTGAAAAAATCCTGTCAAAGACACATTAGAATGTTATTTTATTTGTTTATAAAGGTTGTTGTTCATCGTTGTAAGATAATAAAGTATATTTTTTTATCATTTGTCTCACGATTTATTCACTTGGATGTGCATCGCGACGTTTCGACTGCTTACTGCTTGTCTTCATCTGACATGGGGTCGACTGGTTACACCTCACCATATAAGTAGTACGATGGTCTGTTGTGATTGGAGGATTTTGATCCTCATTATTATTCCGTGAAAAAGTTGTTCCCTCATAGGTCCGCTGTCGTACCGGTCTTGATGTTGTGTTTTCTTGACCGTGGGCATCCATGCTTTGGAATCTCAACTCTGTTATCCCTGTTGATGTTGTTAGGGTGGAGTCTGGCGTGAATAGCCTCTTTGACCCTGCGTGTGTACCAGTGCGAGTCTCAATCAATAAACTTTACCTCGTTCCAAAGTGGGTATGTTAGTGCGCATCCTTACTGCGTACGCTATTCATGCCGCACGCTACGTCATGCATCGAGCGCGCACGCTGAGAATGGAACTGGAGAAATATAGTGCTGGAGGCCGCTTCAATAACTTGGCGAGGATTTTACTCTCTTGGATTCACGGTGACCCCTGTTTTTCTTTTCATAGATCACTTCCTTTACTGATTCTCTCCATTTTAACAAAAAACAAACAAAATCTGAATGTGAGAATCGCTTTTTCTACGAATGCGGGTGTTATTACTTACAAGTATCCTTCTGTATGGCTAATTTTACCTGAAGGAATGACGTCCGCTGCACTCAATAGGCCTATTTGCGTTGAATCTTATCTACAGTTCTCCATTTTACTTTAATTTGTGCTGATAGCAATACATGACCAAAGCTTCTAGAAACACTGCGGTCTTCAATGCGCTCTATCTCCGAAACGAGCACGGTGACCCCCAGTTTCGCCGATGTAAACTTTACCGCACTCGCAGGGAATCCTGTAAACCACGCCATCTTGCTTAGTTGGGTTTTGACAGCGTCCTTCGGTCGCAACAAGTGTGACTTGTGCCTTGTTGCTGTAGGCAGAGGTGAAGTGGTTCTGATAATCCCGGGACGTTAGGTAAAACTGCTGTGGATCACAGGCTTTCTACTGGGTGGGGGGTTTAAATAACGTTAGCAGGCATATGTCAAAAGAGGCATATCAGCTGACTTCTCTTTCGCGCGCGCCGAAAGAGAATAAGCTCACGGCCAAAAAAAAATTATTGCACAAGCTGAAGTGGGGGGAAAAAGTTCTTGCTCAGAAAATTTCCCCAACCCCCCACTCCCCACCCCCCACCCCCTTTAATAATATAATGGTCAATCCCTTATATTATATTTTTATAATCTAGGAATTACAGCAAGGCGCCCAAAAGTGTGACCACTTTTAATTAATTCACGTTCTTTCGTGCGTGCATACTATCCAATCAAAAGCCGACGAATAGATATCCTTGACTTCTGATTGGATAGTATATGTGAATTAATTAAAAGTGGTCACACTTTTGGGCACCTAGCTGTAAAAGTTTTTGGTCCTAAAAAAGTTTAGTATATGAATTCCCACCTTTTAAAATTTCCGATGACCAACCCGTCAATTTATATGGAAGGCCTCCCCCGTGTGACCTCTAAATGTTATACATTGGTATGCTGGCATCTAAATAGATAGCTTTATCCATTGATGTGTGTGTTGAATTTAACCCTTTTACTCTCATAATCAAGCATCAATTGCAAGTGAATATTGTGTTTCTTATTTTTTAGTCTGTACGTGGATAAAACCCTAGTGTGTGACCATTCAAATGAAAGCTGTTAAACAGTACTTTCATGTGGTACTGTTTATTATGCTGTACAAGGTGGTTCTAACTTTTGAGTCTGTGGATGAAACCCTAGTGTGTGACCATTCAAATGAAAAGCTATTGAGCAGTACTTTCATGTGGTACTGTTTATTATGCTGTACAAGGTGGTTCTAACTTTTGAGTCTGTGGATGAAACCCTAGTGTGTGACCATTCAAATGAAAGCTATTGAGCAGTACTTTCATGTGGTACTGTTTATTATGCTGTACAAGGTGGTTCTAACTTTTGAGTCTGTGGATGAAACTCTAGTGTGTGACCATTCAAATGAAAGCTATTGAGCAGTACTTCCATGTGGTAATGTTTGTTTATCGATATCTTGAAAATGCAATTTAGGAATTTTTTTTTAATTTTGAGCTTTGACACTCCTGGGAGAGAAAGGGCCAGTTAACTTATAGTAATAATTCAGCGCACAGACAAAATCTTAATTTGTTCTTGACGAGCCAACAACCTTCATTTTCAGAAGCGGGTGTCGCTGGTTATCACATGTTTAATTTTGCCTCTCTGCAAGTTCTGGTGTTTGTGGCGGTGAAGGAGAAAGCTTGCAACTTACTGTCGGCATTCCTAAAGAGCCCGACTGTGTTGCGAGTATTCCAGCACTGTAAACACGAACTAGTGTCATTCATGAGGAAGTACGTCATCCAAAAAGGTGACAGGCAAACTGATATAAGTGTATCAGTGCTGGAAATGTGTAAAAAGTAAGTATCAACCTTTTTACTGAGAAATAAATATTATTCAGTCAGTGACACAAGGTACTCGAAAAAAAAGAATCATTTTGCTTAGCCTCCTCCGCAGGCAACTCTTACATAAAGGCACGAGTGAGAGACTGGTACGGAGGACAAAAATGTTACGGAGTCGGGTAGTGCCCGCTCTTTTGCCCGTTTTTTGCCCCAGACCCCAGAGACCCAGGAGTTGCCTGCGGAGGAGGCTACATTTTGCTGTTTTCCGGCTATTTTTTCTCTTCTTCTTCAAGGAGGAACGTAACGAATGGCATGTATCTTGAAAACTACAGCCTAATTTTTTTCAAGTTCGTTCTTGATCGTAATCAACCTCGTTCCCAGGGTCTCTCTTCTTCCCGCCAAAAGCTGATGCTTTTGGCGGGAAGAAGATAGACCCTGGGAACGAGGTTGGATCGTAATCCGTCTCCATCTTCTTCAATCTTAGCCATCCTTGTGTAAGATGGCTAATCCGTCGGCCAAGTTACGAAAATATGTTCGAGCCAAGAATCACGTGTTTTAAACGTCTTTATTAACGATATAAAAAAATGGGAACGAAGTAACTAATGTAACAAGAATAAAATACAAAAGCTAATTACAATTTAAACTAAATAAATGGTATTTACTAGAGTAAAACAAAGCAAAAAGTGCTAAAAATACAAGAGTCACGAAATGTAGACTAAAACACTTGAGAACAGGAAATGATGTAATTAACTGTCAAACTGAGAGTTAATTGATAACAGCATGCAATGTAACTAAA
Organism: Desmophyllum pertusum; assembly: GCA_029204205.1. Lineage (NCBI taxonomy): Eukaryota > Metazoa > Cnidaria > Anthozoa > Scleractinia > Caryophylliidae > Desmophyllum > Desmophyllum pertusum. The sequence goes on along the minus strand of MU825434.1, from coordinate 90,374 downwards.
TACAGCTAACAATATTATGCAATACTTGTAGAGCAGACTACAGTAATGAATACAATAGAATAACAACAGAATTTGTAGAATATCAAGACAATTGGATTCTAGGATTATGGCAAAACTACAGTAAAACATAAGTGAAACGAAGGTAAGCGAAACACTGCAATTTAGCGGATACATGAAACAATTAAGGCTAAGCTTTTAAACACATAGACCAAAGGTCATGTATACATGTGACATGTTGAACCAAAATATTACTGATCCTAAATAATATAATTGAAAAGCGATTACTAAGACAAATTTAGGAATTGTAAACACTAAGTACAAAAACCAACTGTTGCATAAAGTAAACTAAGCGAATCTAATAAAATAAGAGAAATATGCATACCAGATATGTGTTATTGAAGATGACTTGAAATCATATGCTTCAGACTTGACTACTGTATAGTTCCAGCTGACTATAGCGCCACAATTACCAACTGAAGAACTATGCTTAAAACTGGCTAATTTATAGTAAATTCTAGGAAATTATAGACATATTTGTAAACCAAATAAGGCTCTAAAAGGTGGGATATCAATCCAACACAGGATTTGAGTAAAGGAAACTGTAGGGTGTATTAACCCACACACACAGGATTTGCATAGGGGAACTGTGTGGTACAATAATGACTTAGCAAATAGCTACATACACTGAAAGGGTGTGTAAGGAAACTAAGAAATTATGGAAAATAACTATGTGATTACTGAACAGGTAATTTGGATAATTTCGACTTGTAAAATATTGATTGCGTGACATTGTGAAAATAGAGTAAAAATGACCATGTCACACTTGTTCCTGTTTGGTTTATTATCACCTCTTTGATGTTTGTCTACTTTAGTGAACTATTATTACCACGTAAGAAGGTGACTTAATATTTCTCTCCTTCGCTCAATGGGGTCCGCTAAACGTAGTGTGTGCAGGCGCAAGTAACGGGTGGATCACCGCTTCCCTTTTGCGCCTGCACTCATCGCGTTCAGCGGATATCTCAGTCCTAGCGAGCCTCTGCGGAAGAGAGAGGCTTAATATATCATGACATACATTGTTGCTTCCGTAAGAAGACACCTTGCTTTGCGCATTACTAATTTTTTTGGCTTAAATTATAGGCTGTTACTGAAAAGTGCTGTCGACCATGAAACCATGGAGCAATGCAAGTCGTCGCCAGGTGACTATCATATCTTTATCCATTAAGCCACACTGTCAATGTAAAAATTCTCCTTTTGTCAGCCGCCTCCTCGTTGGGGCGAGGAGACGGCTGACACTTGCCTCCTCGCAGACTTTCTTTTCCTCGTCACGCAATCTCTCCTCTCCAACGAACATTCGTTGAGGAGGAGAGATTGCGTGACGAGGCCAAAGAAAGTCTGCGAGGAGGCTAAGTCAAGGCTGACAGGTCATGCATTTCACCCATCGCCCTTGCCTCAGGGTCTATCAAAGACATCGGCTTTCCTGAGATAAACGGTGCTTCATTCTCTCACGGCATCTGAATTTGTTATGCAATATTTCAAACACGAGAGACAGTGTTTCATCCGATTTCCAAACAGCTAGAAGTGAGTTGAAAACACGACGCGTAGCGGAGTATTTGTTACGAATTCCGAGGTGTTTGGAAATGTGAAACTGCGCGGGTGTCTCCTAAAGGAACCACAACTCAGACTTCAGAGAACAATTTGTGTCAATCAATCGACGGTAATCAAATCCTTGTGTAATCTAACCAGCATGTTTCTTTAGGAATTACAGAAATGACAAACAAAGGAGAATTCATAGACAAATCTGAAGGAGGATACGACGGCGGCTCAGAACTGGAGACCCAAGAACTGGAAGTGTCATTTAATGACTGGAATGACTCAGTGAAGGGGTGGAGGCGTGAAAGAGGCGAGAATGGCCCTGATGTTGAGCACAGAAATGAGACGGACGAAGGAGACACTTCAGCTCAGTTTACATGTAGTATCACCCCAGAAAATACGAAAACCCAGCAAGACAAGGATGAGAAGAAACAAGTCAAGGATGAGCTTTGCAAGCCGAAGATTTGTGTTCTCCGTAAGCCCTGTTCTCCCGTCCCTATCAGCAGAAGCCGATCCAGTTTTCCCGATCCAAGAACAGACATCTTTGTTGAGCTGCAAATCCGTAAAAACCAACGAGCCTTAGCAGACACTAACTGCCAAAACGAATCCATTGAGCACGTGACCGTCAGCAAGCAGCACGTGACAGAGCACGTGCCAGTCAGCAAGCAACCCCTAACAGAGCACGTGCCAGTCGCCAAGCATCAGGTGACTGTGGACGTGAGGCACAATGGGACTGAGGAGAGTGCGAGGGACTGGGAATCAAAGTATGTTAAACGCGTAAGCGGCAAGCTTGGATACTGGTTTCGATTCTACGAACCAAACTGTGAGCTGCAGATCACATTCACCCTCTACAATAAGCCTCACGCAACCAAATCCGACATGAAGTTGAAGACGGCAGTCCTGGATCACGTCACAGTTGTTGTGGAGACCATTAATTGGAAGGGGCCATTTTCGAGGGAGGCCAAAACAGAAAAGGAGCCACCAAGTAAGCCCGAACTTGCGCTTACTCTTCATGTACCCCTGGTGAGCCTATCGCGCTCACAGACCAAGTTATGTACCATTATGAACGGGCTGCACGAACTCTGCGACAATGGCGAATGGGCAAAGTTTGAGGAAGCGTGCGAGAAGCTCCGCCATTCACGCGATGCTGATGTTCAAGTTGCAATTTTACTCGAGAAAGCCATCGCATATCTGTACCAGCACGACCTGGAAAAAGCAGAGATGACGGCACTGGAAGCTCTTAGAATTGTCTCCCAAGCAGATAATCACCAACTCCTTGCCGGACGAGCTTACTACTACCTTGCGCATGTCTACCGCCGGGAGAAGAAACTGGGAGAAGCCGTCCGCTGTATCGACCTGTCCAAACAGAACCTTCACCTTATGGATGTCTGCCTAGATCAGAGCTTCATGGCCTACGAGGAAGGCAACGTCATGAAAGAGTTCATCTCCAGTGGAGCGGTCTTGAGGAAGACGCTGCTTCTGCAAGCGAAGCAGTGCTTTGAGCGGTGCCTCGACCTCTGCAGGAGACTGGATGATAGCGACAGTCACGTGATTCCTCACACGCACAGTTTCGCGTTGATTAAGATCGCCATGTTGCTGCTCGACTGTGGGAGCACCTCAGGTCGAGAGAGATGCGTCAGTGGCACTCATATCAGAGAGGCGGAGAGATTCCTTGGTCTCTTGCAAAACCACGGCCTGGATGAGATTACGCAGAGGAGAAAGCTCCAGTTTCTCTTAGCGCGCTCTGATCTTCTATATCGACAATGCAACTACCAGGGTGCAGTCCAGGAGGCCAACCGGGCTTTGGAGAAGGCCAAGGAGTTAGGATTCCTGCTTGAAGTGATGCCCGCCGAAAGTCGCATCAACCACATTCGCCAACTGCTCGCAAGCGGAGGAATTTACGCTTGTCCCGAACTCTAAACCGTCAAATATAATAATGCAAATTTAATTCCCAGATAAAGCGGTTTTCAATTGAGTGTCGAAAGTACAGTCAAACCTGTATTAAGCGGACAGACTCGGGAAATGCTCTAGTGTCCGCTTAAAACGTGGTGTCCGCTTACTAGAGGTATTATGTACAGTAAATAAGGGAACTGATAAATTTGGGGACTTCTGTTACTGTCCGCTTAAAAACGGTGTCCGCTTAATACAGGTTTGGATTGTCATCCGGAATTGTTTTGGTTTTGTTTTACTGCGCTCTGTGATTGGTTCAAAATACTCACGCCACCTTCTCAACCAATCAGATGCCAAACTAAAACCAACCGCGACTTGGTCGCACGCGTTTTCCCGCGCTTGGCACCGGTTACGTGTATTTGCTTTGAGTTTTCATTGGTTCGTTTTGTAGTTACGTTTGTTGTGATTGGCCATTGTAATTGCTTTGCTCTGAAAATCGCTCTATCAACTTCAACAGTAATTAATTAAGCCGCACAGTGATTTCTTCTTGGTCAGCGGTGTTGCTAAGAAACAGGACCTCGTGGCCCTGAAGAGATACGCTTTAGCCCAGACGTTTGCGTGACAGCGTCAGACGTGTCACGCAAACGTAGAGGAAGGTACCTGGCCGCGACATAGTTCCTTCTTCTCAGCGGTTTTTGTCCGGACGAGCAAAATTATTGAAAGCCATGGTACCAATGATTGGAGGTTTTACGATATTGGGAATGGATTTAAAACGACTAAACAACCAATCAAAGCGCGCGTTATATGACTCAAATTTAAAATGTTAATTTTAATATTTCCAGGCAATTTAAGAGATGCAGCTATATAATTGGCTGTTTGTAAATATTCTTAATATTTCTACCTGTTCAGGGAGTTCATTCGGCTTACGAGAATAGTGCCATATCGTGAAAGGTAGCGTGGCCGAGTGGTTTAGGGCGTGTGGTGGTCCCGAGGCTATGTACATCCTCCTCGTCCCCGATTTTTTAAAGGGGAGGAGGCGGATGTACACAGTCTAGTACCGCTACCGAGTTCAAGCCCCCATACTGCCACTAGCTGGATTTGTTCAACTCCTCGGCCACGCCTTGTAAATAGACAACTGGTCAGCCTTCTGCCAGTTGGGATTTTAGTTAATCATGTTGTGTTTATTTGAAATATTTGTTTCGTCTGTTTCAGTGGCATGACTGTAAACTAGCCTTGAGCTAAGTGCATTTATTTACCACTATCATTATCCCCCCCCCCCCCCCCCCGGGACTAACCTTGTATAAACTAGTCAGTAAGACATCAATATACTATACTACTTTCTTCTATAATGGGAAATTGTATTAAAATAGTTACTCTGCGAGAACAGTCTCTTTTCTGTCGAAAATTGCAGTAGAAAAAGAAACCGTCCATATTCGCGCCAATGAACACTCGCGCGCAGCCCACGCGCGCTCCTATCACGTTTGTCAGTGTGGCATGAAATAGAGTCCTTTCGAGATATTAAAATTCAGCTTGATAACGAGGCTGAGCTTGTTCAATTTCCATTGTTTTCGTCCTCTCAGCCTCGCTACCAAGCTGAATTTCAATATCTCGAAAGGACCCTATTTTCGCGGGATCTAAATTTCGTGCAAACAATTACGACCTTCTTTACAATTTATTGCAACAAACGAACAGTCTCTGCGGTCTCTGGTCTCCCTGTTTTTCCCAGCCCAGATGGCATACGAAATCTCACTGATTTTTTACTGGACGACTCGTGACATGAGTACAGTAAATTAGTAAAATAAACAACATAACATTACCGCACGAAATCTGAAATACAACTTCGCGAAAATTTGTTCCCGCGAAACGCAAAAAATCTGCAATCCACGAAATTAAACTCCCACACACACGGTATGAAGTGTCCCCTCGTTAAACAAAGTCGATTTGCAGTTTGCAAGAACTAAGTTCCGATAGCGGGCGGTAGAAGCATCGTGAAGTGATGAATTTCATCTTCATGTACGATACCTCATGTACACGTGATAAAATAATCGTTAATTTCCATCCCACAGGCTTGTGGTTGCGTCTATCGCTTTCCAATTCCCACAAGAAAACATAATTGGGCCTTATGCTCTGGCCTTGTGCGCTGACGGCTGTCAGTAAAACGATTTATTTTATGGACTGTTTTGCAGTCTGCTGAGAAGTATTTACAGTATATTTATTTTGTCTAAAGCAAACAGGAAAATAATCAAGAACTGTGAGGAATTTCATCTCTCCCGATACCTCCGGCTTGGATAAATTCTGCCGACAGAATTTCGAGAGAATATTAAAGCGAGTTTTGAGGCGATCATTCTGCCGCCGGGCAGAATAAGGCATTTTCGAGCAGAATCTGAGCAGAATACGGGAAAATCAGTAACACTAATGATATGCATAACAGTTGAAAGAAAAATTGAAAATGATTTGCTGCTCTCTTTCACAGTCTATATATATTGGTTGGATGTTAATTCCTGCTGTTACTATAATTTGGCTTAAAAAAAAAAAATTGGCTTTGCATAATGAAAATTTTTGGGGCCTCGCTGTCTAAATTTCAGGAAAATTTTTCGGGTACCGAGCAGAGTTCGAGCAGAATAATGGTGTCCGAGCAGAATTTCGAGCAGAATAAGTGATTTTTACGAGCATTGCCGGCAGGCAGAATAAGCCATTTTACGAGCAGAATTTTCCAAGCCTATCATGGACACATGATAAAAATAATCGTTTAATCTTTCCGTATAACTTTGTGGTTGCGTTTTTTCCCGCGCGGGAAAACACTGATCAATATGAATTATGCTCTGCGGTGAATCGTAATGCGCTGAGCTTTGTGATTTCTTCCGTTTGGCTTACACAAATGCATGCGTTTTCGAAATAACGCTCCGTTTTACCGAAAACGCATCAAAAGCTCCGCGTCCACACTATCGTTTTCGCAGCGTTTTCTCCGTTTACAATAAAACGCTCGAAAAAACGCGAAAAACAGTCATCTGCGCATGCAACAAATAGACGCGCCCGCGATGTTTGTAAAGTGGATGACGTCAGTGTTTTCGAAGGCCTCCGTTTTCACTGTCCCACACTTATTACGATGGGGCTCGGCTAGTTCAAATGTCTCCACTCTGGACAGCGTTTTAAATATATAATTTACTTTTCGATGAAAACGATCAGCGTTTTCGATCGATGTAGTGTGGATTATAGGCGAAAGTTTTACGCATCGAAAAGTATGCCAGTTTTCAAACTAAAACGCATTAGTGTGGAAAGGGTCCTAATTTCTATTATAGTTCCGCGAAAAACCCGACGACATGTAATCTTAAAACTTTTTGTGGCCCATATATATAGACGACACATTTAGTTTGCGGTATCACGTATTATGTATCTTGCAAATCAATACCTACGGTTTCACAAATCGATGTGTTAAAAATAGGATTTGAGCCAAAACTTTAAAGAAGGGCAGCATTAGCTATCAATTACGTACACTAGTCTAGCGATAAAGCTGCCATCTTGGGTTTGCAAAAACGTAGACTGGATAAACGGCTAAAGACTCGATGGAACTGGAATATTCATAGCCGGAGAGCATATTCATTCATATTCATATCCATAGCGAGAGTAGCCGGTCTTTTGGGCTCTTGTTTCACCCGCCGAGAAAAAACAAGAGCCGAAAAAACTGGCTGCTCTCGTAGGCTAGAATATTCAGCGCCTCGCTCGTCTAAAATACGCCTGTACTGCAGGCTACGATTACAGACGATTCACGAGAAGCTCAATGCTTTTGTTAGTGTCCCCAATAGCCCTTTTCACGGTTAACTTGCGATATTTGCATAACAATACACTCGAACATAGAAGCGAGGCAATTTCGGGCACAAGCTGCAAAACATCGTGTTTTTCTTGAACTCCTTCAACTCTTTTAGTATAAAAACAGTTTTAAAATGTAGAATAACTACAATTCTTTTAGTTTACGTTGTTTTTGTTGTAAAACTACTTTTCTCTATTAATAAGGTAGACTCGCATAAGCAACAGGGAGATCGGATTACGATCTTACGGCAAACTTTAGACTAAAATAGTTGCTTATTTAGTTATTCTCCGTTTTAAAACTATTTTTATTGTAACATAGTTTAAGGAGCTCAAGAAAATCACGATGTTTTACAGCTTGTGCCCGAAATTGCCTCGTTTCTATGTTTAGCTGTATTGTTATGCAAATATTTCAGGTTAACGCGTGAAAAGGGCTATTAGTAGGCCACTTGTGACCAGCTAGTAGTTTTGACACCTGAATAAAGTTATTGTATTGTATTGTTGTAAACTGAACATAAGCTGTTATGTACAAGCTTGATTTTCAATTGCGCGCTGTTTCCTTTCGACTTCCTCTCGTCAAAATGCAAGTCGTCCGCCAACGCAATAGTCAAACAAATGGTGTGCCTGATATCGACTTTCAAATTAATGTAAATTTGTTCAAATCTGTTCAGTCCTTTATCTCCCAATCAAACCGCTTTTCTTAATTTTTTCCATTTGTTGTGTGATTTTGCTTGTACCTGTCCTTTTAATTCTTTTTCTTTTGTTATATTTGTCTTTAATATCTGATCGTGTGTTATTGTAATTGTGAAACAACGTAAGCTCTCTAGATGAGCATCTGCTCTTAGAGCAAATGTTGAGACGAAATATTGTTTAAAAAAAATAAAAAAATAAAAAAAGATAACTTTATTTACCCACGTATCACTCATATGCTGGAGCTAAAAGAAGCTCGTTAAAACGTGAACGTGAAATTATAAATAAGTAAAATGGTAAAAATTATTACGTACATTAAATATAAAATATTAAAAACCTTTTCTATATATATCGTATCTTCCATGATAAAATATTATAATATAAAATGACTAAAAATATCATTCAGACTAACGTTACTCTTCCCCTCCTACTAATGATATCATCTAATCTCTCCGAATTGAATAATACCAATATCAAGTCAAGTATTAAAATTATGAGAATAAGAGCATGATCACCAAGGGTCTACCTATAATAGTCGGTCCTACAATAAAACGAAGGAAAATCAGTCGATAAAAAAAATTGAAAAGAACCCTTAAAAGAGCTAGTCACGGTACGGCGCATCTTGAAAAAATTGGCCAATTTTGTTCGCAATCCGTCTTAATCTTTTCCATCCTCAACCACCCTTGTCTGTTTGGTTTGTTATTACGTCTTTGGTGTTTTGCTACCTTAGCAAACTATTATTTTGAGACTTTCTTCAATTTGAAGGTGATTTTACTTCTACGGATATGGGGAACTTTTTACGGCTTCAGTAGACCTCCATCAGTATCTAACAGTAGTCATTTTACATTTTAAAACCCTAAGCGGTACGAAGATCCCCCGTCATTTTTACATGGGAGCCCCCCCGGGAGAACATGATCCAATGCAATCTCACATGCAGGAATTCAACCGCCACATCTGCTCGCTTTGTTTATCTCCAGTGCTAATAAGGAAGTCCAATAATATCATATAGTGCTTCCGCAGTTATTTCAAAATCAGGATGCGAAGTTATGCTCAGCGGCCGAACGAGAACATGCATGCAAGTCAAGAGAATTAATCCCCGGGGAAACTCGCATATATATAAAAACGACGGGGGTCATGATGGTCGGAAATTTTGAAAGCAGCCCCTAAAAGCTACTCGGTAGAATCTCGCATGGGTGTCGCTCGAATAATTCATTTTCACCCCAAGAGGTTCCAATTCTGAGACAAAACTAGTTCCTGTCATATTTTTTACCGACCTAATACCCTAAAACACCCTACACGGTACTAAACCTCGAATTTTAACCCTAAGTGGTACAACGATCACCCCCGTCACTTTTATATATGGGAGTCCCAGTTCCCGGGAGTTGATCTCGACACCTGGATATCCGCCGGGCCCATAGCTTAGGCTTGCGCTTTCTGATTTTTCAGTCTTGTGTGCTGAAATTTCACAGTTGTACTAGTATACTTTGCCGACTTCTCTTCGCGCGTGCTATACATGTAATCGGCGTCCCCCAATGAAATGAGCGCACGGTGTCTTTTTACTCAGGGGGGTGCTCCTCGAAATGTCCCGCCGCTTTTTTAAACACTTACCCGTTTTCAGACCAAAATATGCGATTTTCCCTACACCCAATTTCAGACCTTTACTTCCCCCTTTCAAGCCAAAATGGCAAAAATCTACACCCTATAGTATTTTAGACAAGCAAAACATTTCCAATTAGAGACCAAGATGTCCAAAATCTGCACCCGTTTTTAGACCAAAACGGCTCAAAAACCATACCTTTGGGACGGCACCTCTCCTGGGAGGGGGCAAAAATGATCCCCCAAACTCCTCATAATTATGTTCGTGATTTTGTGCACGACTCATACATGCAGTGGGATTTGTGAGCATGCGTTGGTTCTTCCGTGTACGCAGTACATGTACGTCACTTCCGTATACTTTAGAACATTTTAGGTATGCCCAGGATTGACCGCAAATGAGATGCACGCTCCTCATGATAGGCATCGCAAAGTGTCCTCATTGATAAACGTCACCAAAACACACATGATCTTGTCAAATATATGAAGTAATATGAAAATGACAAATAACCCAGTAATATATGAACAATACCTCGAATTTTAGCTGCGTAAAGCCGACCGTGCGGGATGGTTTAGAATCTTCGACGCGAGGCTTCCAAGTCCCTTTATACCTAAACAATATCCTGTTTTTCTGAGACACAGTCAGAGTCCTTTACAAACAGGAAATTTTCATATTACCACATACATGGCTAATCAAATGCCTAGTAATAAACCGCAGACGACAATGCGGTTTGCGGTCACTAACTGACACATTCCAAACGAGTCCAGTTTCGAAAGTCATGTATAAAACACTGTAGTCGTTGTTCCTGTATTAATTGTAGTTCCGCTGCTGTGCCGAGACGATCTAATCACAATTTCTAAAAGGTAAGTGAAGTATAGATGGAGGCAAATAAATGGTAAATGTAAAATGTAAAATAGACAAAGTATATAGCTTGCAAATTACCTAGCGCTCAATCGTTCAACGCTTTCTATAACTTTTCTATGTACTAGCTGGACGTACTGGGGTTTTGCATATTCCGTTGTGTCATATTGAGCGTTCATGTTGGATTATAACGGGTAAAGTACAGTGAAATTTAACCGAATTTCGAACCCTGTCAAGCTCTCGGCCGGACAATCGCAATCTGAAACAAAACCCGAACTTGGCATGGGTGAAACAAAATTACACGTTATTAAACTCCCACACCAGGTCGTTTCTTTGTGCTATATCTCGGTGTTATTTTTCTGATCATGTCAACCGTGTCCAACCACAAAAACGATATTCTAAGACAATACGAAAATTCCAGAAAATCGACCTTATACGTACATGTATAAAACTGCATGAGGTGGCCACGTGGGGCCGGTGAGTCACAATCGCCTATGATAAAAGACAACTGTGAACTTGAATCGATAGATTTGCTATTAGCGTCGAATCAGAATGTATTTATTTCCAAACATCTATTTTCTCCTTACGAAATACATGATATTCAAATAAAGGCCCGATTAAATGGTCTCAACATTTAACTACATTTGAGCCGATGTTGAGGTCGTTTGACATCTGGCAACATATCTTCTCAACATTGACACGGCATGGTCATGACTCAACAAATGTTGAGACCGTTTGATCGGGCCTTAAATATTCGTCTCGACGGAGGTTGCATCGGCGGCCGAAAGGGTAAACGTAGAGTCAGTTCCGATTCTTGTATCAGCATAGGGTTACGATGTAACTGATAATTGTCATGCATGCAGCATAGGTGTCGGTCAGATTCTTCATTCCACCGTTATACAATTAGAGCGGTTTACTTCTATAAAATACACTTGAATACGGAGAATGTTTTCTTATGTAGAGAATCCGGTTTGGGCAGAAGCCAGCTCCTGAAAGCGACAAGCGCGCGTTATATGACAAAAATTTTATAAGTAGCGAGGAGCCCATTATATTAGACAATGGGCTTCTGATCTGATAATTATATATTATACCATGCAATCTTAACAGTTCTCGTCAAAAGTCTTGGCATGGGACACGAACTGCTTTTTCCATGTGAGAGATGAAAACTATACTTATCTTCCCTTCCCTCTCCCCCCCCCCCCCCCCCCCCCCCCTCCCCCTTCTCTCTACTCTCTTTCCCTGGTGGTTTGCAACATTACACATTGTTGGGGAGGGTACACACCAAATTGTTATTATTGTTATAAAACTGATGTGGCAAACACCTTTTCATTCTATCTTATTAGTAAGGTTTCCCATGGCAGCAAGGACTTTCGACGAAAAATGTAGTTGTGTTTTATTTTGTTTGGCAAACCATGTCATTTTCTAGCCATCGATGGAATTAATATTCCGAACATTTCAGAAGCGCTCTGCGTCATTGTCACCTGCACTGTAAGCGGAAGTCTTTAGGGCGCTAAACACGAGGAAGTTGAATAGCAGCTAGGCTCGAGGAAAGCCGTTTACACGATCATGTCACATAGTAATTACAATTTCAGGAATGCATAAGAATCACAGGCTAAAATTATCAGTGAAATGTAGAGTTTCAGCACACAAAAACAACTTCCGAGTTCAGAGATGAATATGCGTCACGTTTTAATTACTGATTACTGACGAGTCCAGAAGACTCGAAATTCTTAGTGGGAAACTTGACCTGGTGCTCGGGCTCAAAATTTCGAGTAAAATTATTCATTATTATTATTATTTTATAGAGTAAAATTCTTACAAACTTGGAGCTAAGACTCTTGCTTATTCTCTTGTTTGAGGATTATGTAAATTTAGACCGCTTGAAGCCGTCCTTGTGAACAATAAATACAAGTCAAATATAGCATCGTTAAAAACACAAAACAAAATATATAATTGACGCACCAAACAATGGTACAATATTAATAGTGGGTCCTGTGTATGGTACCCCTTGTATCTCAACATCTGGTTATGTCAGGTTTTGCTCGATCGAAAACATTCATTGTCTTTTCGTCACACAAAACACACATCTTTTGTAGCCCTTGAACTAGACTTGCCACAAGTCTACTTCTTATTAGAGCGAACACAAAACGGATTTTGAGAAACTTAACCTTGAACGCTCTTTGGTACGGGAGGTGCGGGGGATACCCCCTTAATATCACCTCGGTAACGTTTTTGCTCGAGAGCATCGTGTGTTTTAATTAAACGCCGCTTTGTATTTTTACCTAAATAGGAAAAAGAAGGTGGTTTGTCTGATCGTGACCGCATTTCTCGAATTGTTGGCACGGACAGTACTATCTTCTTGTGATCGATGAAAAGTTAAGAATACCTTAAATTTTATGCAAACATCAAACACGTCTCAACTTATTTTTTATAGATTTAAAATTTCAAGTTTAAAAGAAGAGTGGCGAAATTTGTTGAGTGAACTGTATATATTGCGGAGAATTACATTCGCGTCGTATCCACTCACGATTATTCACCCGTGTCTACAGTCACGTGCAACTCTTTTGTCACGTTGTCATACAAATTGCGTCGCGGTCACTGGTTTGAATGCAATCGTCCAGTTGGCGTTGGCTTGAATCGAGAAAGGTCTGTTCAGAATCGATCGTGCCGAGACCCACAGACACACATAAACCTTTACCCCTCAGCTACATACTCAAGGTAAGTGAATCTACGTTTGTTAAAAACTGAACTCACCGAGTACATCATTAAAACAGTTACATGTTGTAAATTTCATAAACGTCAACACGAACGGATACAATCGATGAAAGAAATTTAAAAACGCTTTGTAAGCGAGTATCTGGCGTTGTATGGTACTCACATCTTGTTAAAATACAGTAGAATCGAGAGTATTCAAAAGTTTATTTCGCAATGAAGACTAGCAGCAGCATCAGCGAAAGTTTATCATGGTTCCTTTATTTCGTTTATACTGTAAACACCGTATTTTAATAATATTCATCGTGACAGCCTATATTATGCTTCGTCAGCGCTTCTGGAATATAACCTATCTCGAGAAAACGAACCATGTACGTGAATCTTTCAGACGCGTATTAAACATTGATTTGATAAAAAAAAAACATGATTTCGAGTTCGGTCATATTTTATGTGCAGATGCTTGGGTCGGCGTGACTGAGACAGTTTTGCGACTCTGGAATTTTCCGCGTTTGTAAATAATAACTTCTGTCAACGGAAAATCAGTTCGAAACGTGACTGAAAACAAGCTGGATGACTGTTCTTCTCAAATATTCTATATATAGAGGTTATTCAGCGGAAAGTTGTGTAATACGGCTGGGTATTTTTACTCGTCAATGTTTATTTTTTCTCGCCTTTGTAACGCGCGGTCAGGGGGACTAAGACCCGTGTAATACGGTATCATATTTGCAGTTTCGCACTCTAAAATGCTATGTCGTAAAATAATATGGAATATCTCATTAACCCTGCAAGCCCCAATATCACTGGGACCAATATCGATATAAAAATTATCATGTCTTCAAACGTTTCTTGTAGTTCTAGTTGGGTCTAGCTGTGGAAACCACAGATGACAAATTCACTTTGATTGATCATTTTGTAATGTCCGTGATCTCATGCATGCTTTTTACACAATGTATAAATTTATATGTGTTGATATTGTAGGGAGAAATTAGATCCTGGTCAGTGGTCACGCATCAAATTCACGCTAGAACACACTTTCTGATGGAATTAAAAGTATCTACTGTCGCAGTATCTACTGTCGCAGGAGCCTGACTGTCGCTAGCTTGCAATTCGTTGACTTGCGATGTCTGTGTTCGCTTTGATCTTGTTGAAGTTCGATCGCATGACATTTCAGTACATTTTTCACCGTTTGTCCACTTATGTAATGTTTTCATACTTTTGTGGTCTGACTCCAGGCGCGGAACTAATCCAGCCGGAAATCTTGAAATTCCCGTCCACCACAAGTCTGAATATAATAACCATCATTTCAAAACTTGCATAAACTTGCGGGTTATAAAAAAACCCTGTCAGGAGTTGAATCAGTCTTAGTAATACATATTTTTCTCAGACATTATGCATCAGCCGATTCCAGCAGTACACATCCCCCTCCCCCCCGGAACTTAAAATAATGTGAGCAAACTGCCGGGAGGGGGGTGCCGGCATTAATTCAATACAAAATATCTCCTTAGAAAAACGTCTCCATGAGAAGATGGAAATTTTCGACGGTTGATATGAGCAATATACTTCGTAAATTTTCGGTATTCCTTACAAATCCTTTGAATTCTAGTTTCCAAGGAAACAGTTGCGCAATTCTGCCAAAATGCGTTCAAATTTTCGTAATGTTTTACATGTTTTAATGATTGCTCAGTCGTATTTCCTCGCAAATTGTTATCACATCATTAAAATAATTTTCCTTTCAAGGTAAATGACAAGTAATTTATAATAATAATTGTCGAACAAGTAGTCACGTTCCAAAGTAAGATATAATTTTTTTCCTGTGTCACGTTTTTTATTTTTTTATTTCCGCGTTTTCCAAGAAGGATTGTTTTAAAATACAAAATTGCTTTGACGCCTGACATGCATAAGAGAATTTGCAAAGTTTTACAAATAATTCTCGGTTTAGATCAGGTAACAACTATACAATCCTACATCATCATTTTAAATGTTGTTTTGGCATGATGTGGCATATTTACCCAACACCACACACTGCATTTAAACCCACTTTGACTTTTGTGTTTTATTTTAACAATGAGTTATACCCAACAAACCCACTTTCCGATTACATGTAAACTGATCTGCTACAAATATTTCTCGGCTTAGATCAGGTAAATCATCACTTTAAAATCTTTCAAATGTATCAGGCTCCGTTCGCATGATGTGGCATATTTTAACAATGAGTTACCCAACACCCACTTTTATCATTGTTCCACAAAATGCAAATATGGTGCAGTTGCGTCTGCCTTTCAGCGACTTTCAGTGGGTTTTGTTCATCGACTAGAAATCGTATTTGTAGTAGCCTCGAGCCTTGATTGTTTGCTTTTACATGTAAAAGTAACGAAAGTGATGCTGGAAATGTAACAAGCTAGAAGTCCACAACAAACTCCTAGCATATGAATATTCAGTCACGCAACTACTTCAAGCGACACGTGCACGTGGAAGGTGGATTCTCTGAAATTGTCGTGAGTTTTTTAAAATTGTTGTTTTCAGTAACTTCCTAGATTGATTTCATTTAACCCGTGAATATGTAAAGATCGCACTCAATTCTAAACAGAAATCAGGAGCCTGCAGAAACTTGAAAAATTATCCGAAAACGTGAAATTACCATGCAAATTCTGGGTTCTCACTGACTCCAAGCCCCAATATCTCGAATATGGTCCAATATCGACATAAAAAGTATCATGATCATGAGAAAGATATTATTCTGTCAGTGACACAAGCTACTCGGAAAAAAATTCCGAGTTCCCCCAACAGGAGTCGAACCTGTGACCTTCCGCACACCGGTCGGACGCTCTACCACTGAGCTACAGGAGACTTGTGGGAGCTAAGGCCATATAACTAGGTTCAAGTGTGACAAACATCCCGCATACTGCTAGGATTAGATTTGTGTCGATGAATGAGAATTTGTGGAAAGAAATGATCATGTCTTTCAAACGTTTCTTGTATATATGTAGTTCTAGATGCGAGACCACAAAATGACAAGTTCACTTTGATGATTGATGATTTTGTAATTTTCGTGATCTCATGCTTACATTAGTCTATGTAATTTATATGCGTTATATTGTAGTGAGAAATTTGATCTTGGTCAGTGGTCACGCATCCTCCAATTCACGCTAGAACACTTTTTCTGGTGGAATTAAAAGTATTTCGGACTTATCTACTGTCGTTAGGCTTGCATTCGTTGACTTGGCGGTCTGTGTTCGCTTTTATCTTGCTGACGTTTGTTCGCATGGCATTAGTCGATGTAAATTTTCACCGTTTGTCCACCCTTATGTAAATGTTTACTTTTGTGGTCTGATTCCGGGCGCGGAACTATTAATCCAGCCGGAAATCTTGAAATTCTCGTCCGCCACAAGTCTGAATATAATAACCATTGCGTCAACGTGCGCGGCTTTAAATAAACCTTTTCAGGAGTTGCATCAGCCTTAGTAACCTTTTTTTTTTCAAAGAAATTATGTATCAGTCATTCTAGTAGTGTCCACACCCTCAGGCCAATCCCCGGACCACTCTTTTGAAAGGAAAACAAAATGGGAAATGCCCCACGGTGGGGACAATTGAGCATGAGCTGTTCAAATGCCACACGGTACAGTCAAGAAGGCACATTCGTCGCCCGTGGTCTCATTCAAAAGTGAAATGAACCGGGAAACGAAGCCAGCTGACTGAGATTCTTTGAGGTACAAATCAGGACGGATCGGGACTGAAACGTGACAACCCGCGGGGGGGGGGGGGGGGGGCACTGCTGGAATTGACTGATTCCGGGCATATCAGGCGTTTTAGGCTCGATTACCAGCCGCTGTTCGGGAAAATAAGCCCACGCTCATCCCCCTTCTTGAGGAGGAACGAAGACCACAGGCGGATATGATCTTATTTAATAATAGAGAAACGTCTCCATGACAAGATGGAATTTTCAACGGTTGATATGAACAATTGAATATACTCCGTAAATGTTCGGTATTCCTTTATACTATACAAATCCTTTGAAATCTAGTCTCCATGGAAACGGTTGCGCACCTCTACCAAACTGCGTTCAAATTGTCGTAATTTTTTACATGTTTTAATCATTGCATGCTCAGTCGTATTTCCTCGCAAATGTTTCCAATTTGTAAATTAAGATTATTATCCCATTATTAAAATAATTTTCCTTTCAAGGTAAATGCTGAAGTAATTTCGAATTGTCGAACAAGTAGTCACGTTCCAAGGTAAAATATAATTTTTTCCTGTCACGTATTAAAATCGACGAAAATCTTATCATAGTGTTCAGTGTTTGCCCAATTTTTATTTCCGCGTTTTCCAAGAAGGATTGTTTTAATTAGAATGCAAAATTGCTTTGACGCGTGACAGATGGTGCGTAACATGAATTCTGATATTCGAGTAAGAAAATTTGCATAGTCATCTTCTACAAATATTTCTCGGGTTAGATCAGGTAAATCAGCATTTTAAAATCTTTCAAATGGACATGATGTGGCATATTTTAGCAATGAGTTTACCCAACACCACACTCGAAACCCACTTTCCGATTTATAAACTGCCGAGTCATTGTTCCACAGAATGTGGTGTGGTTTCGAGTGTTTGCGTCGGCCTTTCAGCGGCTTTCAGTGGGTTTTGTTTATTAACTAGACAAATCGTATTTGATATGGTATGTCAAGTGCCGTTTTCCTTGGAGTTGTAAAAACGTCTCGAGCCTTCATGATTGTTTGCTTTTAAAAGGAACGAAATTATACTGGAAATGAAGCTAGAAGTCCACAACAAACCCAAGCATATGAATATTCAGTCACGCAACTACTTCAAGTTACACGTGCACGTGGGAGTCAGACTCTTTGCTTGAAATTGTCGTGAGTTTTTAATTGTTGTTTTATTAAATCCCTATCCCTGATGATGACTGAAGGTTTCTCTACCATTTCTCAATAGGGTCCTTACGCAAACACGACGACGGCGCCGATTAAAAACTGAATTTAGACTTTTACGATATCGCGATAATCTACATGGATGCATTCATCAGTTTGTCTAGTAAGTTCGGTACCAGAGCTATCCTCGGCTGAATATGTAATATAAAGATCGCACTCAATTCTAAACAGAAACTTTAAAATTCGCCGTCGTTGTCAGTCACGTTCTCCGAAAACTCAGAATTTCGTCGATCATTTCACGTTGTTGTTTTGTAGAGGACGGCTAAGAAATGTACCAAGATTAGAAGGCACGTGCAGAGCTTGAATTTTCGTTTAGCGACATTCCCGTTGCCGTTGCGTAGGGTTATACCGCGGGGTTATACACCTCATACCACTTCATTTCGCCTGCGTATTTTTGATAATAAAACATCTGTTTCCTGCGGCTGCGTTGGCGTTTAATAAAAGGACGACCGGGCCATTTCAGACTGTTGTTTTAATGCTATTATTTTCTTTGTTCAAATGTCTGAAAGCAAGCATATATGTTATTTGTTCGATTTGCGCGGGGTTGCAACGCTACAATAGATACACACATACACAGTTGACTCCCTATATCAACTCGAACCTTCTAGGGAAATTGGAAAACGTTCGAGTTTATATCGAGTCGATATCGAGGGTAAAATTAATGAGAACATGACCTGAAGGGAAAACGAATTGGCTTCGAGTTAGCGAGAGAAGTTCGAGTTATCAGGACGGTCAACTGTACATCAGATAATTTTGTAAATCAGGTTCGCGAGAAAAAGACAATGATTTTTCTTACTGACCGCAAGACTGTTTTGCTTCCTAAAATTAACACAATTCTTTCATATGACAATATTTTATTTGTAAGCACATTAAGAACGTGAGGATATAGACAGTTCCTTCGGCAAACAAAGGTCGAGGGAGCAAGCTAGTAGGTGGTGAGATTCTTGTGTGATGTGATAAATTATTATTAATCCCATTTTGCGAGGGCAATGAACAACAAATGAATATACATGTGTTTCATCCGTTGAAATATTTTTGAAGTAGAATCACTGACTCTAATGTCCGCGGCGTTTTGTTTTCCTTTCAAGGGATGTACTTGGAGAAATGCATTATTTCGTGTGCTTGCCAAGGAACAGTCGAAGGTCATCTGTTGATCGTTGAAGAGACAAGAACGCTACAATGGGTAAGTTAACAGTGAGTCAACAGTAGACATTCTGACCTTAATTTTGCTACGTCACGGTTTGCGCATCTTGAAAAAGTTAGCCTAAATTTTTCAAGTTCGCCGTTCACAATCAGTCTTAATCTTCTCCATCCTTATCCTTGTTCTTTTTTGGTTGCTTGTTGCATCTTTGGGGTTTCTCTAACTTTAAAGCAAAATATTATTTTGAGGGTTTGTTTAATTTGAAAGTGACTCTGATAGCGACATATAAATTTCGCATGATGTATCGACCAATTGTTAGACTGATTTTGGTGATCTCGACTGAAACTTTTAATTAAGCAATGTTTAAATTTAACAAGAAAGTAAATCATGAGTCGCTATTAAAATTAGCTAAATTCAGCTGTCGCCAGCCCCCTCTCCCCAATCCCCTCTCCGCTCTTCGCACTTGGGGATGCATCATTAGGGTTAACAACTTCGGGGAAGAAACCCGAAGAAACGTTAAGAGCTACCGTCTGTAAATATAAGGTTTGCTGTGGGAAACTGAAATCGGAAATGTCTCAAACTTGGCCAGAATCTTGGTCTAATGGACGTATTGCTAGAAAAAAATATATTCTAAGGTCAATCAGATTTGGGAAGAAAAGGCTACGATGACGGTTTATCAGCTTTTACATTACTTTTCACAACACCTGGAAAAAAAATCCTAAAATATTTGGGGATGTTGTAACGCACTTTGGTTTATGGCATGGTGTCATAAAATATAAACCTAAAGAAAGAGCAACGTTTCGTCTTCCGAAAAATCGCAATACAGTTGAACCTCTCCACAACGGCCAACCTGGTGCAGAATTATCTGGCCGTTGTAGAGAGGTGGCCGTTGTAGCGAGGTTTCAATAAGAGTAAAGTGTATGGATCGGCGAACGGTCGGGACGAAAAATCCTGGCTGTTGTAGCCGAGAGGTGGCCGTTAACGTTATAGAGAGGTGGCTGTTAGTGGAGGTTCGACTGTAATTTCATTTGACAGCGCCAAACGCAAGTGGTTCTGAGCTTAAAAATTTGTGTCACGGTCACCTCGTGTCGTGAAGTGCATGACATGAAATCCACAAATAACATAATTATGTTTCGTTGCTTACCGTATTTTCTCGAATAATAGCCGTCCCTCGATTAATCCCACCCAAAATCAATACCAGCACCAGAAAGACCACCTCTTGTTTGGTAATCGTACACAGTTTCGTTAGGTTAGGTTCTACCTGAGTCGAGAAAACTTAATATTAATTTGCGGCGGCCATTTTGGAGAAAGGTCTAATTTTTCGCACCAATGAAGAGTGAAATATTTAAAAAAGGTAAAGGTATTAACTTTATATATTTAACACGTTTCGTTCGTTGTTGAGTCTTTGATGTTAAGGCCGTGGCAAACGAGGAAACATTGTTGCGGAAACATTGTTACGGACGCAAATGTTTCTCCGTTTCCGAGCGGGCAGGAAAACAAATGCTGCGCAAAAAAGAAACATTTTACGGGAAACAAATGCTGCGAACACGCGATATTATGCGCGCGCAATGCAAAACAAGCCTTGGAATCTAGTCAAGATTGTTTCCTCCACGAACAAACGGGGAAACATTTGTTGCCCGCACGGACACAAAATGTGTCTTGCGTCCGCAACAAATGTTGGGTGCTCGGGCAAACGGGGAAACATTTGCGTCCGCAACAATGTTTCCGCAACAATGTTTCCGCAACAATGTTTCCTCGTTTGCCACGGCCTTAATTACACGAGACGATTATTTTTAACGACGATTTTTAATGCAACATTGTTGCGTTATCGTGTAACATGGCGCGCTAGAACGATTTTTAATGCAACATTTCGTTGCGGCAACATGTTGCAGATTTTTGAAAGCGATTCAAAAACCTGCAACCTGTTACCGCCAACGAAATATTGCGGACCGATGTTGCGTTAAAAATCGTCCCGTGTAACATACCGTTGCCCTAAAATTAAAGTTGTCTTGTGTAACATGGATTAAAAATCGTCGTCTCGTGTAACCTCACAATCTAAGTCGTTAAATTAATCCTATAAAGCTATTCTTTACACATATTCTAGATATACAAAACATTGATCTCTATACAAAGTTTGGTATCGATTCAGTGCTTCGTTCGTTACGGAATAAAGCATTTTGAAATTTGTGATGTCCCGGATGAACGTGCATTTTTCTGAACTGTTACAAAAAACGGATATGTTTACTTCTTGTAACAATTATGACGGCTGCATACCAGGAGCTCCAGGAGCATATGCTCCTGTGCATATTAATTACGGTATTTTTATCAAAATTATTTTCGTAATAACCCGATTGCGAAAAACGCTACAAAGCTTTAATTTGGATAAAACGTTTTTTTCTGCCTGCTCTTGTTAATTTTCTGATGTTGTTCATCGGCCAGCAAACAGTTATTGTAACATTGTTAACAACCACCAATAGGCAGCTTATCGCATTATTTAAGCTGTTTTTATACGGTAAGCAATATCTTGCTATATTCGGATGAAAATGACATGTTATTCAAAAGCGATTAATTTCTGACCAATCCGTGAGCGATTTGCCATTGTTTGGTCTAGACTCGGTTAATTCGTTCGCAAGTTATGCTCAGTTCAAATATAAGTACCTGTAAACCTATTTATGTTAACAAGTCCTTTTGTGTATTCGATTAGAATGGGGATCGGGAACGCTTGCCTGGAATGGAATCGCAGAACCAGAACCCAGCAATATGGAGGCTGAGGAACAACCTAAAGAAGTATACAGTGTGAAATGGAAGGTAGCCTCGGAGATGTACTGGCAGTTGCACAGAAAAAGTGCGCTCCTGGAGTACCTAACCGAGCATGGGCCACGTGAGTTTCCACAGTTTAAGAAAAGACTGAAAAAATTGAAGAAAACGTTGGCGCGGCTTGCAGAAGACGAACCATTCCCGAGCACGATAGACGGCGCGACGAACGAAAAATCCAGCAACATTCAAGCGTTAATCACTGAAGTTGCCAGCCATGTTAGCGTGGCAACGGTGCGTTTGAAACAACCAGGTGTGCGCAAGTTTTTCGCCGAAGGGATCGGAAAACACGTGCTCTCTGCTTTGGAAAGGAAAACACTCGTGTTTGATTGTGTCGCTGTGCGAAAAAGCGCAGGTTGTGCCCAGTGACGAAACGGAAATCAGCCTCACTAGTGCTTTGGCTCATTTTGATGAAATTGTGAATAGAATGAAAAAACAGGTTAGTTTATAAATAGACTTAACATTACCCAGTGGCTTAAGTTTCCTTCGCAGCCGTTATTTGGGATGTCACGCAAACCCTCCAGTCCCATTCAACTAAACTCGGCTTGCGTTTGGTTAGCCCGCGTTGCTGGCGGTAGTGTTCGCACGAGGTATAATGTTGTCTGTGGAGTGGCCAAAATTCGAATTTTGCCATCGCGTGCCAAGACTGCCAGCTACTCAGGCTAGGTTTGCGTCAGTCAATTCCAGCAATGCCCATGGCCCATCCAGCTCAAGGACAGTTTGCTCTCGTTCGAAATCCCGGGGTTCGGCATTAGACGGCATTAGCCCTCCTAGTTTTTACCTCAAAGGTGCTCAAAGAATCCTGGCTTTGTTTCAGGTGGTGTGTTATTCAGAAAACACAATAAATTTGTGGTTAACTAGCTCTAATGATGTCAAAATCAATAGACCTTTCTCCAAAATGGCCGCCGCAAATTCTTATAAAGCTGAGCTGAAAATCAATACCAGCACCTGAAAGACCACCTCTTGTTTGGTAATCGTACAAAGTTTCGTTAGGTTAGGTTCTACCTGAGTTGAGAAAACGGAAGTTGAAAACTGGAAAATTTAGAGACGTTTGTATATGACTGGGGGTATACGCCACACCGCAAGTCATACAAACGTCTCTAAATTTTCCAGTTTTCAACTTCCATTTTGTCGACTCAGGTAGAACCTAACCTAACGAAACTTCATACGATTACCAAACAAGAGGTGCTCTTTCAGGTGCTGGTATTGATTTTCCACTCAGTTTAATTTTAATCATTTTGAATTTGCGGCGTCCATTTTGGAGAAAGGTCTATTGGTAGATCCACAGAAAGATCGGATAGCTCTTCACTGTACAGTACATGTGCCTCGTTACGTATAACTTTTGGATGAGCTCAGAGACGGAAGAATGTGCCTTCTTTTTAACTGTACCGTGGAGCATTTGAACAGCTCAATTGTTTCCACCGTGGGGCATTTGCTCAGTTTTTTGCAAAAAAAATGTTAGTGCCCGGGGGTCAGCCGGGGGGGGGGGGGGGGGAGGGTTGGGCACTGCTGGAATTGACCGAACAACCGGGCCCCAAACTACAAACCATAATTTGGTCCAGTCTTCTTTAATGGATAAACATTGACTATCGAGAGTTCAAAATTAAACTATACTCGATACTTTGAGCAGGAATATTGTATGCGGGCCACATATCGCAGGGCGGACGTTATTTGGAGGGGGATATGGTATTTGTTTTAAGGACGTTCGCGCGAAATTCTTCTAACGCTGATTTTTTCACTTTTACCACAGTTAGATAATGAGTTACTAATGTCAGAAATGCAAACAAAATTGGGGGTCACCGACTTCGTTTCAGAGATAAGATAAGTGAAAGAACACACTAATTTTGAATAATCGGTCTCATAACTGGATATGGCCTCAGTGACAGACGAACTTTCTTTGCCAAATTTTATAGAACGGGTGTCTACTAAACAAATATATTCAGCTTTAGTTTTTTCAAAATATGCAGAAAATTGGCAAACAAGTTAATCTACCTTAAAAAAGCGGGGGTCACCGACCATTTAAGAGAGTTACATCCGTATTAAGTTATTGCAGTGGCCGCCAGCACTATATTAAATTTTGTCTACAAATCTTCCTTAGCGCGCGCGCTCGATGTATGACGTGGAGGGGAGATTAACGGTTTAGGGGGGAGAGAGAAATGGCCGAAAAAACTGGAGGACAGGAGAGGAAAAATGAGTTTAAAATAAGGAGATGGGATATTTAACTGCCTGTTCCTGTCCTCTCTTAAAGGTGACTTCTCCCGAGATTGTAGACGAGGAATTTCCGCTTGTCGACTATGAAGAGATGTCTTGGAAGAGCGCGGTAACAGAACTGCCGCAGATTGAAGCAGTGGACTCGAGTGAGTGCACATGGATCAATAGCACACAGGTCCGTGTCTGCGTCGGCGATTTAACGAAAGAAGAGGTTGACGCCGTGCTAATAATGAATCAAGATAGATTGGACTTGAAGAAGGGAGGTCAGTTGAACAAACACATCGCACTGACTGCGGGTCCCTCCGTGCAAAAGGAATGCAAACGCATCATCAAGGAAAATGGCGCGCAGCTTCCGGGTAACGCTGTGTTGACGGATGCAGGGAATCTTGGTTGTAAGAATCTTTTACACATCATCGCTTATCCGGGCAAGCCTCAGATCCTTGATCTTCAACTGGGCGTCAAAACGGGCCTTCAGTTGGCGGACGAGAGAGGACTGGGTTCCGTGGCTCTTCCAGCTATAGGCGCGGGACAGATGGGCCTGTCACTGGCAGACTCGGCCCGGGTTCTCTCCGGCGGAATTTTGAGCTTTCTGGAGCGCCCTCCTCAGAACCTACGAAAGATCCGGATTGTCCTATACGACGAGAGTTTGTTGTCGACATTTGCTCAAGATGTCAAGAACGAATTTGCCCCTATTAAGACCCTTGAGGAGTATTCTGCGCTCTCTACCGCGCGGCTAGACGATGATTGCCTCCCTGAGGAACCCCCTTGGGATGACGCACTCAGCGAAAGAAGTTCAAAGGCCCCGTCCGCTACAACGGCGGAGTTTCGTGTGTACGGCAAAGACAAGAAAAGCGTTACTAATACCGTGAACAGTTTACGAGGGGTTTTTGCACGACACTGCACCCTCCAGCGTGTCACGCATAAGCTGGTGCCGCGCCTGCTCCAGAATTGCTGGGCGTGGCTGTGCGATGTCGCATCTAAGCAGGAGACGGATCTAAAGAAGGAAACGCACAACAGCACTATTATCGTAGGCGGTAATTCGGACGATGTCGCCATGGTGGTGGGATGCATTTGGCAGAAAATCAATCGGCTCGCGGAGAATCAAAGCGAGGTTGAAAAGCGCAGACTGCTGGCGCAGTACGTGCGATGGCACTATGTCATACTAGACAGGGAAATTGCTTTTAGCGAGAAACTCAGTTCGACGATCGAGGAGGCTTGCAATCAGAGGTGCCAAGAAGTGACTCTCTTGATGAATAATCTCAATTACAAGGTGGATTTCAATTCAATGACTGTCATGTCATGTTGTAGCAAGTACCCGCCGCTTCGGTTGAGCCGGAAGTTACTAAACGAAACTGGTAGGTGAACTGGAAATATTCAACTGTAGATTTCCTTTATTTATCGCTCTGTTAGTTTACGATTAGTCTCCTGCGCAGTCGTATAAGAGTGGTAAAGTGTGACGTCACAAATTTGCAAATTATTTTTATCAAGCCTCAAAATCCCATAATTAGATAAAGATTGCTGCTGTATGATCAGCCACAAAATTTCAATTTGTTAGCACGAATAGAACAGAAGATATAGAGGTTCAAAGTTTGGTACCGGCCCATACAAACCTCTCTAATTTTGCGCCTGTTCTAAACTGAAGGAACAGATGCAAAATTAGAAGGGTTTGTATGGAGAAATTAAAACCTGAAGTGCCCATATCTCGGCCGCAAATGGCAATGGAGAGCTAATTTTTGGCCAGTGGACGTTTTTTTGGCATGCTTTCTCCGAATAACTGATCAAATTTTGTGACGTCATAACTTTAGTACTCTATTTCTATTTAGCTTGTCGCGCAACGCCCTCCTTTCCTACTTAGTGACTAGTTTATGATCCGTAGTTCTTGAAAAAAGTAATTTATCATACTCCTGGGTAGAGAGGCGCACTGTGGGAGCACAGTGTCTTGCCCAAGAACACGACACCGTAGACCACGTCTTCCCGACAACCTAAAGTCCAGCGAAAAAGAGGAGGAGAAGTCGAGGGATTGGCACTACACAATATGATGACACTGGCCAGGCTAGAACCTAGAGCTCTTGATTCGGAGTTCCTCTTACACGCTTTATTGGCATTTATACGCACTTGAAACCTTGAAATCCAAGATGGCAGATCCAAGATGGCGGAGTTTTTAATGTACGACGTGATAATTGACACGTGATTGCCACTAAAATAAACTTTTTTGCATGCTTTACACACCATGCACCTGCGAGCAGGCTCTCTTGTTTTTTTTTCTTTCAGAGAGAGAACCTGTTCGCAGGCTACTTTCGTTACCATAGCGTGAATACTCTTATAGAGATACATAGGTAGAGGAGACTTTCTGCCCTCTCCTCCCCTCCCCCAGCTCACGATCGCGAGCTCCAATAAAGCCCAGCCGTGAGATGAATAGTTTAGTCTCTGAGACTAGGCGGGTCCACTGTGATCGATCTAAAGATTCTCTATTTTCCCCCAGGGGTTTCTACACCCGATTCCTGGTCACTGCAACCGTGCTTCCCGGACGGACGTCCGTCTCCCGTTGCGATGTTTCCCGTGCTGACGACTGCGGAAGTGGAGTACCAAAGCGTTGCCAACAGGTTTTATAACACCGGTGGGTGTGGCACTCTAGTTAGTATCGAGCGAGTCCAGAACCTGTGCCTCTACCAACAGTACACGACCTATAGACAAGAAGTTGAACGAACGAACAGTATATCCGTCCCGATTAACAGAAATGAGTTACAGCTCTTTCACGGCACCAAGGCATCCAATGTGAACTCCATCAACAGACACGGATTCAACAGGACCTTTTGCGGAATGGCTAACGGTTAGTTAGACTTCTCTATACCTTTTTATAGAAAATTCAAGTAGGTAGGTTATGGGAATCAAGTATTTGATCATTGCAGGAAAAACGGATCGAGGTACAATTGGTTGGAATTCTGTCTCGACAAGTTTTTTTCTAAATTAGAGTGCTTTTACCAAGACTTAAAATGTATTTTCAGTGTTGCCCACTAAAAACACGTATATTGGCTGACTCCCCATTAATTTTCCCCTTCGCCGAACTGTGGCGAACCAACAATGAATAAACAAATTGAAGTTCGTTTTCGATGAGTTAAGACCTGACCCAAACGGAGACACAAGTAGCCAACTTGCGTCTACTTTGGCCAGGGATTGCGCACACTTGCGTTCACTTTGATCGAGATCAAATTTGCACGCAAGTAGACGCAAGTTTTTTTACCGTTTGGCCACCCAACGCAAGTCGACGCAAGTTTAGTTGTTTCATTCGAGTACTGCATTGCAGCGCGCGCAGTCCTGAGCATTGAAATGCCTTTTTCAGTTGCAACTTGCTTACACTTGCCCAACGCAAGTCTGTACGCAAGTTCATATTTCAAAACTTGCGTCTCCGTTTGGCCAGGGCTTTTAAGCACTAGGATATGTTACCACTGATCCCACCCTTCGTACCCTTAGCTTCGTATGGTATTAATAGTTTTATGAGTAAAATCGCCATTTTTAAGCGTCTTTCTTCTTATTGCCGATTAATTGCGTCAAATTTACGCGCGGTTTTTGCAGAAAAAGAACTCGACCAATATTTCCCCACTACGGGCCTCACGCTAGTTGAATAACATCTTATGATGTGATAGTTGATGAGACCGCAGGCCACATCGACTATCGCTCATAGAAATCTCGAGCGAATAATCTAATTGTTATAAATAAATTATATTATAATTTAAAATATAGACTGAAAACTGCGCGCGCTCTGATTGGTTAAAAACGACGTTTTATCAGAGTTTAAAATATAGATTGAAAATTTCGCGCGCTCTGATTGGTTAAAAACCATGTTTTATCAGAGTATAAATCATAGAAAAGCGTGTTTTATCGTTTCACGCGCGTAAATCTATATTTTAAAACACATAAAGAAGCCAAAACCATGTAATAAGTATTATACTGTCATAAAACACTCCGGGAATTTGAGAACACTTGAGAAATATAGAAAACACTCGCCTGCGGCTCGTGTTTTCTAAATTGCTCTCGTGTTCTCAAATTCCCGTCGTGTTTCATGACAGTATTAATAATACATGGTTTTGGCTTCTTTATGTGCTTTAAAATAGAGATTTACGCGCGCGAAACGATAAAACACGCTTTCTATGTTATATATACTCTGATAAAACATGGTTTTTAACCAATCAGAGCGCGCGCAGTTTTCAGTCTATAGATCGTTTTCAGTCACGTGACCACCTTACAATTGGCCGCCATATTGGTGCACATCACATGCACATGTAAACACGAAACACTAAGCTAAAAAATGGTTTTATGCTCGATTTTTGGCTGTGGGACCCAAAGTGTCCGTGATAAAGGAGTTTCTATGGCAAGAATACCTTCAGTTATAACTAATCAAGGTGAAGAAGTGAGGAAACGTTCCGAGGAGAGGCGAAACAAATGGATATCCGTCTGCGATCAGTAGAGAAGACCTCACAGACACCATTTTGGAGCACGGCCGAGTCTGTGGCAAACATTTTATCTCCGGAGAAGCGGCAAAACTGTGGGATAGTTACGATCCAGATTGGATTCCAACCCAAAATCTAGGTCATGAGAAATGTGATTCTGCCGAAAAGCTTCAAGCCGATCAAGAAGCTGCCGCGAAGCGAGATGAGAGAGCCAGAGATCGTGAGCTGAAACGTGTTTCGGCAGAACATGAAATTTGGTTGTAGGCCTCGAGACTTCGGAAAGATTGAAATTGCTTTTGCGTGTAAAAGCTGGTCTCGAGAGCCAAATAGCAAAGCAAATCAGTCGATTCAACCGGCGGAAGGCAGTCGGGTTCGAAGCGTTTCCCCTCTATCAAAACAGGATCGATTCGAATCGATCCCAATAGTCGAGATTTTCTTTAGATAACGCTCTCCGACTTTTACATCCAGCTTTTTAGCGTAATCAGATATTGGACATGGGACTATATTGTCTGGATCAGACGAAGGAATATAATTGTTTTCGCTAGAAGCCATTAAACTGGAAGGAATTATAATTTTGGACTATGTTTGCATGTATTAGTAGCTGAAACACGTGACTCAGATGTGCACCAACATGGCGGAAATTAATTCTGTGACGTCACGTGAAAACGATCTATATTTTAATTGTTAATATAAAACGAGACTCATGCGTCAGAAAAAATACCGAAACTTCGGAGAAACAAAAAAATCCCGCCATTTTGTAGACGACCTCCAGCCACTCGTACACTAATGCATTGATTCTGATTGATTGTATACGAGTAGCTCAGTCAATTAGATTGCCGCATTTACATTAGTATACTAGTAGATTTTTTGTAATAAGATATGGAAATCTCGAGCTCACAATCCAATTGTTAATTATTTGTTGTTTCAGGAGCAGTGTACGGGAATGGAGTCTACTTTGCCTCCAATGCTTCGTACTCGATGGGTTACGCTACCCCGGATGCTAATGGACTAAGGCGCATGTATCTGGCCCGTGTGGTGGTTGGTTTCTTCGCAAAAGGGTGCAAGGGGCTACTTGTACCGCCACCCCTATTCCCTGAACAACCCGAGGTTCTTTTTGATTCTGTGGTGGACAACACGGAGACTCCTAACGTGTTTGTGGTATTCCGTGATTCGCAGTGTTATCCGGAATATCTCATCACTTTTAAAACGAATTGACAGGGAATTCATATTCACACAGCCTCGTTGACTGGGGAACTGTTGCGTGACGCCATCGCTTCTTTCATTAGACATCGTTCCAGCTGTAACGCAATCTTGTAACAGAACAGATGAACAACAGCAGGAGTTTGGTATTTTTGTATTGCTGTTACCCTTTACCTCTTAAGAACGCCAAAATACAAGTTTCAAAAATTTTCTACAATTTTCCTTTGGGAAACTTTGATAAATGAACAGAAGCGCAGGAAAGTACCAAGGGTTTCATCCAGACTGAAAAGTTGGAACCACCTTTTACAGCATAATAAACAGTACCACATGAAAGTACTGCTCAATAGCTTTCATTTGAATGTTCACACACCAGGGTTTCATCCAGACTTAAAAGTTAGAACCACCTTGTACAGCATAATAAACAGTACCACATGAAAGTACTGCTCAATAGCTTTCATTTGAATGTTCACACACCAGGGTTTCATCCAGACTTAAAAGTTAGAACCACCTTGTACAGCATAAAAAACAGTACCACATGAAAGTACGGTTGAATAGCTTTCATTTGAATGTTCACACACCAGCGTTTCATCCACAGACTCAAAGTTAGAACCACCTTGTACAGCATAATAAACAGTACCACATGAAAGTACTGCTCAATACCTTTCATAAATTTTGAATGGTCACACACTAGGGTTTCATCCAGACATAAGAGTTAGAACCACCTTGTACAGCATAATAAACAGTACCACATGAAAGTACTGCTCAGTAGCTTTCATTTGAATGGTCACACACTAGGGTTTCATTCACAGACTTAGAAGTTAGAACCACCTTGTACAGCATAATAAACAGTACCACATGAAAGTACTGCTCAATACCTTTCATTTGAATGGTCACACACTAGGGTTTCATCCAGACATAAGAGTTAGAACCACCTTGTACAGCATAATAAACAGTACCACATGAAAGTACTGCTCAATAGCTTTCATTTGAATGGCCACACACTAGGGTTTCATCCACAGACATAAGAGTTAGAACCACCTTGTACAGCATAATATACAGTACCACATGAAAGTACCACTCAATACCTTTCATTTGAATGGTCAGATACTAGGGTTTCATCCACAGACTTAAAAGTTAGAACCACCTTGTACAGCATAATAAACAGTACCACATGAAAGTACTGCTCAATAGACCTTATTCATAAATGGTGCTGGATTAATTATTCTTTTATATTCATGCTAATCAGCCTACCTAGCCTCATTTTAGAGTAAAAATTATTTTGAATTTTGCACATACTAACGAGGCTAGGGGGGCTGATTAGCATGAATATAAACGAATAATTAATTGGCCACCATTTATGAATACGGTCTATAGCTTTCATTTGAATGGTCACACTCTGATTCTTAAAGAGGCAGGGTTAAAGAGTATTTTACAGAAAAATATATATTATACTGTATATAAGCACTGTTCAATTAATTTAATTTCCATTCAGCTTTACAATCAGTTGGCCCAACTGCATAATCACCAAAGTTCGTAAACAAACTCAAATTACAATTATCAATATATCAGTACTTACAAGAAATAAACAAATTGGTAGATTATAAATTAAATTATTTTAAAATATAAAATAAAAACAATTTTATCAAATGATGTTTCAATTTAATTTATACTTTGGCTCAGTAAAAATTTGCTAACCTATTGTAATGTAAATACATTTGTACAGTGTAATGTAATGTCACTTGACTCATTAGCGACTCATTAGCTAGAGGCCTAATAAGCCTTGTTTGTTCGAGAATAAATGAAGTATTTATGTATGTATATTGTAAATCAGGAAATCTGATTGGCTACCCCTTGACTACTGACCATCTCATCACACTAGTCTCCTTCGCAGTCATTATTTGGCTTGTCATGCAACACTTTCCTCCCCACTACCGTTAGTGAGGGAGGAGAGTATTGCGTGACAAGCCAAATAACGGCTGCGAAGGAGACTAACATCGCATATGCTGTATTTCCTCTAGTTATCCCCCCACCCCTAAACCGTTTTTTAATTTGAATAATTATTGAAAGTTTTCACATTGCATGCTACTGTAATGCAAGCCACAATCGTTATTTGACAATGCTGAATAACTGTCTACACATGATAATATTTGCCATACACAGTTGAACCCGGCTAACTCGAACTCCCAAGGGAAACAAAAAATAGTATGAGTTAGCGGGGTTCTACTGTCATGCACGGCGACGGCGAATATCAATCAGCAGGTAACTAATTAAGCATGACACTTTAACTTGGAAATATTCAATAATCCCCCTCCCTTCTAATAAATACCCCCTTTGTAACTTTGCAATACCCATAAACAAATAAGCCTGGGAGGGGGGGGGGGGGGGCTTAATAGAGGTTACATGTATATGGTAATTTCAAAACTGCAATAGAAAAATCCGTTTTATTATGATTTCACTTATGCAGGGGTCTTGAAGCTGTAACCCTTTGCATGCATTACATGTAATTTATGTGCCTAGATGATGCTAGATAATATTATTGTCATTATTTTGTAAATTTTGAATCATGATGGTAAAAATCACTGAAACAATATTTTACTACTCCTAACGAACCCTTTTTTTTCTTTTTTCTTTTTCGAATCTTTGTTTTATAACTCACAGTGATAAATACACTAGATTTAGCTTTAAGAGGTTGGAGTTTGCGTAATATTTAACTCTTGGTATGCTTTACAATCTTGACTAAGTTACAGCAAAGTTTTTTGTCCACGAATTGCATCATTCAAATAATAATTATTGAATCCGCATTCTGATTGGCTACCATACAGTTAACGGTAGCATTCGCAAATGAATATACAGGCAAACCAGGTTGACTGTATTATTTTCTCGAGCCTCATCCCAGAAAAAAGAAACTATATTTTTATATTATTTATGTTAATTTGATTTCTTGGAAACTAATTCCTGTTTATTTACAACTTACTTTGAAATACAGTGTATGATAATTTAATAATAAATGTAGTAGCAACTATGAAAATTGTGTGTGTGGGAAGCAGGAAGTTTACCCCACCTCCCCCCCCCCCCCCCCCCCCCCCCCCCCCAAGACTCATACCCAATCACTAATTTATCTATACAGAAACAATTTAATTTGCGCTATATAAATTTTAATTATTATTTTAGCCAAGAGGATCTGGTGCAAGATCATAATATATTATGCCCCACGTGCCACATAATTGATCTCGTTCAGATCCCTCCCCTAAAATTGTTTCTAACCAGATAAATTAGCGAGTCTGTCACCCTCCGGGAATAGTTACATTACTCCATTTCTTGGCCTGAAGAGTAAGGAGAGTTCTTCTGAGATGGCGAAGTGCTGGATGATAAAGACTCCATACACTCTTCAGCGACAGGTGTTTCTAAAGTCATAGCTTCCCTTGATGTGATTAGTTTGGAAATATCATCTTGCTTTTCTTTGATTGCACTGACTTCCAACCTGAATCCATGTGTTTCAGCAAGCGACAAAGCATGGCTGGCATCACTTTGGGCTGCCTGCAAATCGTCGTGCCTATAATTCAGGTCTGACCGGGCCACAAAGAACTGTATCTTCTGTCCTTCACTCATTTCATCCTCGTATTTTTCTGCAACTGTTCTGAGGCAGTTCTCAGCTTCTTCAATGCACCTTGAGCTTGTGATTTGGGACCGGGCTGCTCGTGTGCGACAGTTGAGGTCCAGCAAAGCCAGCTTAAGAAGGCCAAAGTGATGTTTCTTAATGTAAACACGGCCATCATCGAGCTCAATGCAGAGGTCTATACATTGTTTCATGTAATTTTTTGCTCGTTCGACGAGCTCATCCCGTGCAGACCGATCAAGTGGAATAGAAGAAATGTACTTGGTCAGATTACTCGCCATTTCATAATAAATGAGTGCCTTGACAAAACGAGAGTTTACATTTCGAGAATTTTGTTCAGAAATAGTTATGCTATTTTCTGCCTTCCCATGCTTGTTTCTGGCGCCGGTGGAATCCAGTCAGATGGCAGTGAGCCATGGTCACAAGAAAATTGCTCATTTTCACTTTCGTTTTCGCCAGGGTCTTCAAAGCTTCACGAACCATCCTTTCTGCTCCCTCTAAGTCATTCTGATAGCTAACTACCACACTCTTTTCAATCGATATTAAAATTTCCACCTCTAGATCGCCTTTTGTTGGCCTGCAGAATATTATCTGCGACGCTGTTGAAGTCGCTCCGGTTACCGCGGTCTCGTAAAGGATGCAGCGTGTTCAAAATGGCGTGGAATTTGTTCATAGATTTTTCGAACATTCGATCGGAATCGCCTGAAACGGTTGGAAAATAATTCTGGAGAATTATACCTCGGGATCTCTTCTTCACTCTCGCTGGAACCTCTATTCGACTGCAACTTAGGATCGGGTCTGTATTTTCGTTGTGGAAATCTGATCTTACTTTGTTTTCTCTTCGTTCCACGCCATTCACCGCCATCTTGGATCGCTGTCCTTCGAATTCCACCGATCGCGAAGCTGTTGACTGCTCGGGATACTCGAGACGCCGGCAGGACACATTCACGGTATTCCCATCACCAATAACCAAGGCTTGGATGTTGCAATTGGTCAAATTTACTTGATTTTCGCCATCTTTTCGTGAGCTTGATCGGTAATCCTCCATTTTTACGGACGCGCGGGAAGGATTCATTTTACGTCACGTTGTGTTTTGATGGATTTTGATTGGTTGGCGATGAAATGTTGAGCCTGCATGGTCTGCGGCTGCTTCGAAAATCGAAAGGAAAACGAGGGAAAACTTGTGATGGCGGGAAATGTTGATCTGTTTATTCGATGTTATTCGCTCTTTTGAAGCAAAATTTGCCAATTATCCCTGGCGAAATGCGTAGTTCAGTGGATGAAGATGATCAGTATAGAATCAGTACGTATGTATTCATGATTTTGCTTGAAGAAGCCTTGAACACATGTTAATCATGTTATTCTGTATTTACAATATACGCACAGTATCAAGGCTATTAATATGGTCACCAAAAGGCAAAACAAACCCTTTTGAGGCTGTTGATTTCTTAATAAGTCTTCCTTTATGCATGCATGCTGTTTTCATTTGGTGAAAACACAGTTGTTTCCCTCCAGGTTATTAAATTGACTGACAGTGACCACTTGTGACGTGCGGGAAGAACAAAGTGTCACGCAATATCGTAATTTTCTACTATGCTTCTCTGACATTGAAAGGTATGACTTATCGTTATAAAATGTTATGCTATGGAATTCCATTAGCTTAAAAGGTAGACTACAATCAGTCCTTCTGTCGAGCGAGAAGTGAAGCGAGAGGATAAAAATAGCCGTGTGAAATCTGGGGAAGAGACGCAATAAATGGTTTGTAGTGTGTTTTTTTTTGGGGGGGGGGGGGGGGGGGGGGTTGATTCAGAAGATAGGATATAGAAGGTGCAGGGGGCGTTGGAAAGACAAACGGAAAAACTGCACCATCCTACCAACAGTTTAGTGGGTTCGAGCAAATCCCCAAAATCTGCCACAGTCATACATATTTACATTTTAATCATATTAGTTAACCAACTATATATACTGCCTTCCACATGAGTAGAAATTGATGGCAACTCACACTATTTCCCTATGTTTTAAAAACTTACATCTATTAAACTGAGCCAAATATTATGCACACAAAAAGAATAATGAACAAACAATCAGAATTTGGCAAACACAGGAACAGTTGTATAAGGGGTGGACCATTTAACTTCTGAGGGGGGAGGGTTATTTTGAAAAAAAAATATCCTGCAAGCACACTTTTACACACTGCCTGCAAGGCACTACCTGATGACCTGATACATGCAATTTCAGAAAAATATCCGAGAACAATTTTTCTTGCACATGAAAGGGTTTGAAAAAAAAATTGGCGCCTATACCAAATCACCCCCCCCCCCCCCCTCCCCCTTCGAAGTTAAATGGTCCAGCCCTAAGCTAACTAAAGATTTGTTTTGTGCTCGAAACTCAGGGAGGGTAACCACTAACCAAGGAGCTTACATACAACAAATACCTGTTCAAAATTGTTACCATTGTTATGGTGCCATGTACTAAGAGCTATAAAGTTGTTTTGCCAGCTATTTGTTTTTGTTATTATTAATAATACCATTTTAGTGTCACTGAAGTAAACCAAGCCTCCCCTCCCTGTGCCGAGGCATCCATGCAGACTATATGAGTATAACTGTATGCGCTCCCCTGAATTTACAGGTAGTCCCCTTCTGGTAAAAGATAAAAATCAATTATGTCAATTTTTGTTGACTTTCTGCAGCTTTTTTATGTAAATGTTTAAGCACCGTACCTCTCTCTCCTTGCCCTCCAAGAGGAAGCACCTCCAACAGGAAGGCCTGGAACGGTTAGAAATAATTCTGGAGAATTAAACCTCGGGATTTCATCTTCACTCTCGCTGGAACCTCTATTCCATCGCAACTTAGGATGAGGTCTGCATTTTCGTTGCGGAAATCTGATCTTACTTTGTTTTTCTCTTCGTTCCGCGCCATTCACCGCATCTTGGATCGCTGTCCTTCCACCGATCGCGAAGCTGTTGACTGCTCAGGAGATTTAGATTGGTTGGCGATGAAATGTTGAGCCTGTATGGTCTGCAGCTGCTTCGAAAATCCAGGGCTAGTCTGAAAGTCGCTGGCGAGCATTTGATCACTGTTCTGTACACAGATTACGTTGTTGTCGCCAATAGCCACAATATTCGTAACAACTGTTCGCGCGCTATAAAATCTGGGTTTCTTCGTCGACTGATTGCCGATCTCCCTTCTCCACCATGGCCTGAAATCCCTCCGAAATTCGAAGAGTGTTCATGCATTCTCCTGATTGCCGAACGAAACGTGGAACGATGATAGTATTGTGGTCGCCGATCGTCACATTACTGGCATTGATGATTTCTATGTTATTTGTACATGTTATGGCGTGCGATGGCTCGCCTGTTACGGCATCGTCTTCTTGCTGATTTCTGTCGAGTGTCGAGTCGTTTCCGTCAGGGAGATCTTCACTCATGTTGAATTTCGACGTCGTTTCGAGTCGTTATTATTTTCTTCTTTTCCTGAAGCGTCGTCTTCCTCCTTGTCCATCTTGACAGTGAAACTGAAGTTCTTCCTTTCCTTCTGATGATTTGTTCAGATAGGAGAAGATTTTGGGAGACGGAGAAAGAGATTTGCTTAGGTTGAGACGCAGGAAGATAAACGTAAAGAATAATTTAACTCGTCGAACATCAAAATGAAACTGAACCCGGCGGTGCTACTGTTTATACCTGGAACTGTCACTCTAAAAAATCAATCGTGTTCTGATTGGCTATCGATCGCGGCCGACGTCAGAAGAATATGAAAGTGAAACAAAAACAGGGGAAAATATTGCTTTAAAATCACCAAAATGTTTACACCACCAAAATGACCACACAAACATCAAATAACAGGACATAAGATTAAGACAAGAAGCCATGACAGTTTTCAAAGACGGACCTTTATGCTTATTAAACTCGGTCCATATCAGTTGTGTTGTATTTGTGACTTTCACGTGGGTCAAATAAGTGACCGGAATTTTCTTATATGGGGGTGAGGAGACGGAAACCAGAACTATAGGGGGCAGGAGTCTCCGAGAAATGGGGACAAGAGAGGGGGAAGTAAAAGGAAATATTTTTGCAACACTGCGTAATATATAAACAATAGCCAGCCTCCATTTGGCGAGGGAATATGCTCGGATATTTGTCCGCGGACATTATCTGTTCCGAGAAGCGAACAGTTTTCCGAGAGCGAAGCTCGTGGAAAACTGTGAGCTTCGAGGAACAGATAATGTCCAAGGACAAATATCCGAGCATATTTTTGAAGCCAAATGGAGGCTATTGTAGTTATTATCCTTCAAATATTTTTTCACAAGGCCGCTCTGTTTGCCGTGGAAGATCTCGGTCGGCCAAGCTGTTAAACATCAAAATAATTCTGTTGGCGTTCAAAAATATTTCTAGTCTGTTTAAAATAATCAGTTTTATTTAATTTAGCAATTTATTTGAGACGAAAACTGAACCTGCGAACGTGAAACGCAAATTTTCAAAACTGGAGAATATCACTTGGGAATATCACCCGGATATTCCCCAGTTTTGGCTGTGTCACGTGTTTTGTTTAGACCAATCGCGCGCGAGAAAAAATTTTGATGGATTATAATCGTCAATAGAAAAAGCACAAGATCGGCGTGAACCAGGAGTACAAGGTTCCGGAAGCGGGAAATTCAGAACCCCTGCCCCCCAGTGTAAATACTGCTTCGCTCCTCTAGCATAAGAAATATAGAACGCTCGCAATATGCCCTTGGAGTGGATAACTGCACCGGAGTAACAAAAAATTATATTTTGTATCCCATGACAGCATTTAGGATGCTAGGGTCATGTGTCAGTTGTTTCCATTTTGAAAGAAATTGTTGAACTCTCGCAGCTGTAACTATAACTATATTTTCGTTGCGGAAATTCTGATTGTTTTCTGTACTTTCTCTTCGTTCCGCGCCATTCACCGCCATCTTGGATCGCTCTCATTCGAATTCCACCAGATCGCGAAGCTATTGACTGTTTAGCATACACTAGAAGCCGACAGCACGTATCCACGGTATTTCCGTCACCAATAACCAAGGTTAATTGGATGTTGCAATTGGTCAAATTTTAACACTTGACATTCGCCATCTTTCGTGAGCATAATCGATAATCCGCCATCTTACGGAAGCGCGGGAAGATTCATTTTACGTCACGGCGTGTTTTGATGGATTTTGATTGGTTGGCGATGAAATGTCGAGCCTGCATGGTCTGCGGCTGCTTCGAAAATCGAAAGGAAAGCCTCCTGGATGGCGGGAAATGTTTATACCGTTGTTTATTCGATGTTTATTCGCTCTTTTGAAGAAAATTTTCCGATTATCCCTGGCGAAACGTACACATGTGTAGCTCAGTGGATCAAAGATGATCAGTAAGTATGTATTCCATGATGTGTTAGCTTGAACAAATGTTATTCAGTATTTACAATACGCATAGTATCAAGGCTTTTAATATGGTCACCAAAAGGCAAAACAAACCCTTTTGAGGCTGCTGGTTTCTTAATAAGTCTTCCTTTATGCATGCATGCTGTTTACATCTGGTAAAAACACAGTTATTTCCCTCCAAATTAAATTGACTGACAATGACCACCAGTGACGTGACAGGAAAAACAAAGTGTCACGCAATATCATAACTATAATTGTCTGACATTGAAAGGTATGAACTACCGGTACAAACAAAAATGTTATGCTATTCCATTTGCTTAAAAGGTAGACTACAATCAGTCCTTCTGTCGAGCGAGAAGTGAAGTGAGAGGGTAAAAATGGCCGTGTGAAATCTGGGGAAGGTTTGTAGTGTGTTTTTTTGGAATTGATTCAGAAGATAGGATATAGAAGGTGCAGGGGGCGTTGGAAAGGACAAAGGGAAAAACTGCACCATCCTACCAACAGTTTAGTGGGTTCGAGCAAATCCCCAAAATCTGCCACAGTCATACATACATATTTATTAATATACTGCCCAACCTCGTTCCCAGGGTCTCTCTTCTTCCCGCCAAAAGCGATTTTCTTGCACATGAATAGAAATTGATGGCAACTCACACTCTATTTCCCTATGTTTTAAAAACATACATGTAACTGAGCCAAATACTATGCACACAAAAAGAATCATGAACAAACAATCAGAATTTGGCAAACACAGGAACAGTTGTATATTAAGCTAACTAAAGATTTGTGTTGGGCTTGAACATGAGGGAACACTAACAAATTCCTGTTCAAATTGTTACCATTGTTATGGTGCCATGCACTAAGAGCTATAAAAATGTTTCCCAGCTATTTGTTTTTGTTATTATTAATAATACCATTTTTGTGTCACAGAAGTAAACCAAGTCCCCTTCCTTCCCTCCATTTGTGGGGTCTTCGACCATGCACACCATATGAGTATATCTATATATCTTTTTATGTAAATATTTAACCACAGTGCCCCTCTCCATGCCCTCCATGTGCCCCCTAAAGTGTCATGTAGTCCCCTCTGGGAGATAGTAAAAATACATTTCAGTCATTTTTTTGTTAACTTTTTTTTTTAATTAAGCAATTTTACTTTGTCAAAGTATGTTACACAAAGAAATAAAGATTACAATATTTACATTTTCTTAACTCTTTGACTCCAAAGAGTGCTTAGGTCAAAATTGAGGGAGAAAATCGAAAATTTAATTTTGCAAAATTGTCAAAAACAAACAGCACCACTTGGCACTAGACTATTGAAAGTACTGCTCAATAGCTTTCATCTGAATGGTCACACACTAGAGTTTCATCCACAGACTTGAAAGTTAGAACCACATTTGTTACCTCAATGTCTGACTCTGGAAGTGTAAGGGTTAAATTGCTTAATTACCTCACAAATACAGTAATTCTAATCATTCTTAATCCTATTTTACAGCACATGTTAACTACAATTAGATTGGAAAAAAGAAAATAAATAGATAAACTAAACACACACACACACACAACTTAAATATACAAAACATAAAAACTTTCCAAAAATAGGCTGATCCTGTTGTAGCTTTTTTATAGGGCATTACTTTACACTTATTTTCTACTATTGCTATGTAAATATATGATTTCATTCATATATTCATCACATCATTACATATCTGTGTATACAAATAAGTGAGGGTAAATTAGTTGCACACATTGCTATACACTGTATTCAAAATTTAACTCGAATTTAAGAGTAGCTTACAAGCAAAAAACAAAAAAGGTTACAACATAAAGGAAATTACATAAATATATACATTAGAAGTTCTAGAAACAATCTACCCTATTAATACTTGCACAATGTTTTATTTTGCTCTTAAATTTGTTGAATTTTGAGGACCTGATCTCATCAAGAAGATAATTCCAGAGTTTTCCAGCCAAGTATTTGAATGAATGGAGACCATAAGGTGTAGTTTGCAGGTTAGGAAGAGATAGAATATGATTACCACATACGTTGTAGTTAACGGAACGAAAAGGAAACATGCCTTTCATGTACATCGGATAACTGCTGAAAAATAAACTTTTACAAAGTAAACTAAGGATATGCTGAAGACATCTATGATATAGAGAACTTAAATTGACAGCATTTAGCAAATGGTTGTACGGAGAGTCAAAGTCATTCAGGATAAATCTTAAAATTCGTTTCTCTGAATAAT
Organism: Desmophyllum pertusum; assembly: GCA_029204205.1. Lineage (NCBI taxonomy): Eukaryota > Metazoa > Cnidaria > Anthozoa > Scleractinia > Caryophylliidae > Desmophyllum > Desmophyllum pertusum. The sequence continues at coordinate 49,244 of MU825434.1, read as the reverse complement.
TACGAGAACCACAAAAATGCCATATGGCAGAACAAAACAAAAGTGTGGTAGAATAAAAACCCTATACAGTTTAAGTAGTGTGTCCTTCGAAATTAATTTATGAAATCTTATCAGAACATTAAACTGATTATTGATCTTTTGACACATTGTAGAAATATGATCATTAAAATTAAGATTATCATCAATTGTTAATCCAAAAATTTCAATAGTATTTTTTAACAGGGAAAGAGAAATTATAATCTGTTGCGCCTAACACATTGCCTGATGCTTCGTGTCGTTCACTATCATTCCATCCCATCCCAACGATCATTACAGAAAATGTTGGATAGACTCACTGGAGTCCATAATTTCAGTACACAATTGTAATACACAACTGACTTCCAATTGAATATTCACGAGTATGAATAACAGTAAATGACTGAGATTGATCATGCATAGTCATTTTGGAAAACTGTGCCAAATGGAAATATGCCAGAGTGTAAAGGACATTTATGCCAGAATAAAAACGTTTCAGTCACCGATTAACGATTCAATAAAGGTTTTTGTCATTTCTAGATCCATGAGAAAATGGTATGTAGTTCATATGACAAGTACGTCAATAAGGTAAACGAAAGAATTGGAAAAATTACACAGTAGAAGTATACCAACCTATGCTTTTGACTATAGTCAGTGTTTTTACCAATATTAAAATAATTAACATCACTGTTTCAACATCTGAGTGAAAAATATTCTCGTAAAGATCGTTTGCTTTGCCTGCCACAAGTTTACTTCTACTTCTTAGAGCGACGAAGTTACCAGCGACGACGTTAACTGACACACAAAACAGTTATTTGTAAATATGTAATGCACTGATACGTACACAGTTATAATATAGCTATGGTAAAATACCCGTTCATGTCCGTTCAGATTATGTTGCTCGTTGCAAGGATTTAACGTTGTACTTCTGATCGGAATCCGTTGTGGAAGAGTTGTAGCTACTCGAAAGATCCTTAACCCTCTGAAGCTTGTCTTGTGCTGTTATGGAGGCGCAACATCGACAGATGTGATCCAGATGATTTTTAGCTGGGACGGTTTCCAACTCAAAGCCGTATTTCATTGCGTCAGCAAGAGCTTGGCATGCATAGTCTTTGGCACGGGTGTAATCCGTCTTGAGGAAGCAAAGCTCTGATCGTGTCATCAAATACGTCACTCTTGCAGCTACGGGAGAACCTTCGGCACGACTATGGCTGCGTTCATATTCTTCAAGGTGCTTTTCAGCTTGCCTCGCACACTGCTTCTTGATCATTTGATGACCTGGACATGGTTGGGATTGGCCTGTAGCACTTGGAAGAGATAGACGCGATAAATTGATCAGTGCAAAAATTTGTTTGGCTGTATACAACTGATTATTGTCAGAGAGTGCTCTACACCTGTCGATGAACAGTCCAAGAAATTTACTCGCCTCTCTGTTGCAGCACTTTGTATCGCTTTTCACTGCTGAAAATTCCATGTAAAAGCGCGCTTGTTCGTAATCAAGAAGAGCGAGAACAAAGTTAGGTATGGTTATACTGATACGTTTCAACTGCTCACCACTCTCCATTGCGTTTTGTAGACACCGAAACGCCTTTCCCAGTTTCTTTCTGGGCAGCCGGCGATAAATGCTTGCCAAAGCAATATTTGCAAGTGCCGTCAACACATCCTGTAACGCTCCATCAATCTTATTTGTCTCACTGTGTACGATTTGTAAAGACTCTTCGGCTTTTTTCCTTGCTTCTTTTAAACATTTCTGATAGGTTAACTTGACACTTTCTTCCAGTAACAGAAAACATTTAATCTCCGGGTGGCTGTCGTATTTCTGATGGAGTCCATTCAAGGCATCTCCAAATTCCTGCCATTTCCCGCAGTCGCGCAAAGGATACAGCTGATCTACTATTTCACGCATTCTGTTAAACACTGTTCTAACTCGTGGGTCAACTCCTGGTGACGGCAATTGACTTAACTCAGTATTGATAGTATTGTGGTCGCCGACCGTCACATTACCTGCATCGACGATTGTTGCTGTTATGGCGTTCGACGCTTCGATCGAAGGCTCGCCTCTTACGACATCGTCTTCTCCCTGATTTCTGTCGAGTTCCGAGTCGTTGCTGTTAGGGCGATCTTGAATTTCAACGTCGGTGTGATGTTCGTCTTTCCATGAAGCGACATCTTCCTCCTTGTCCATCTTCGGACGAAAATTGGCAGTGAACTAAAACTCTTCCCTCCTTCCTCTCCAACCTTTCTGATTATTTCTTTCTATAGGAGAATATTGTGGGCGACGGACTTTAAGTTATCAACCGATTTGCTCAGGTTGAGACATAGGAAGTTAAAACGTAACTAGAATGTAACTCATCGAACGTGAAAATTAAATGGAACTGAATCCGGCCTTGCAGCTGTGCGACTGTTATTGTAGACGTGAATATATATATATCGAGTCTAGAAAAGTCGGATGTCACTTAAAAGCCAATTGTATTAGTACCGCATTGTTCGGTTTATGAGTGACGGCTGATTCCCCCACCATCGCGTTCTGGTGGTTGATTTTGAAAAAAAATATCCTGCAAGCACACTTGTACAACAAAAAAAATTTGTGCACACGACCACTGCCGGAAAAAAATTCCTGTAAGGCACTATTTGATGGGCTGACACATGCAATTTCAGAAAAAATATCCGAGAACAATTTTTCTTGCGCATGAAAGGGTTTGAAAAAAAACATTGGCGCCTATACCAAATCACTCCACCCCCAGAAGTTAAATGGTACATCCCTTATACAACTGTTCCTGTGTTTGCCAAATTCTGATTGTTTGTTCATTATTCTTTTTGTGTGCATAATATTTGGCTCAGTTACATGTAAGTTTTAAAACATAGGGAAATAGAGTGCGAGTTGCAAGGCAGATTGGTTAATTAATATGTAAAGATTTGTTTTGGGCTTGAAACTCAGGGAGGGTAACACTAACCAAGGAGCTTACATACAACAAATTCCTGTTCAAAATTGTTACCATTGTTATGGTGCCATGCACTAAGAGCTATAATTAAAAGTTGTTCTGCCAGCTATTTGTTATTATCATTAATAATACCATTTTAGTGTGACTGAAGTAAACCAAACCTTCCTTCCCCTCCCTATGTGGGGACATCCATGCACACTATATGAATGAGTGTATCTGTATGTGCCCCCTCAAGTTACATCTCCCTTCTGGGAAATGGTAAAAATACATTTCAGTCATTTTTTTGTTAATGTTTTTTAATTAACCAAGTTTACTTTGACAAAGTATAGTACACATGCAAAGATTATAAAGATTACAATATTTACATTTTCTTAAATTGCTTGATTACCTCACAAATACAGTAATTCTAATCATTCTTAATCATATTTTACAGCACATGTTAACTACAATTAGATTGGAAAAAATAAAATAAATAGATAAACTAAACACACACACACACACACACAACTTAAATATACAAAACATATAAACTTTACTAAAATTAGGCTGATCCTGTTGTAGCTTTTTTATAGGGCATTACTTTACACTTATTTTCTACTATTGCTATGTAAATATATGATTTCATTCATATAATCATCATCACATTGCTATGTATAAAGATAAGTGAGGGTAAATTAGTTGCACACATAGTATTAAAATTAAATTTTACTTTGGATTTACTCTTCGCTATAGATAATTTGCTCTTAAGGAAAGCAAGGAAGGCTTCAAAGTAGTAGTTCTTCCTCTCTTGAAGAAGACGTAATAGTTAGGAATTATTAAGCAGAGGTTTTTTTAACTGTTATTAAGCAGAGGCTGACTTTCTGCATTTTTTTATGTAAATGCTTTAACCAGCTTTAACCACTGGTACCTCTCTCCTTACCTTCCAAGAAGAAGTATACCTCTAATAGGAAGGCCTGCATCCATTCCCTGGGAACTATCCCAGAGAGGTATCCCTGGGGGTGAGCACCTGCCTTCCAACTAACAAAATTGTTATTATCACTAGTAAACACCCGCGTATAAGAACCTAGATTTTAAGAACCAGTTAGGCTAAAATTTCCTATTTAGACCCCTTTACATAAGAACCTGTTTTAGGCTGTACAATTGACTACAGTACACACCACTATCAAATTTTGATAGACTTGTATACATTTTTCTCTTGGCTGTATCCATCCATAGCTTTTTGGCCCGCATCCTTTTGCATGTTGTTTTGTTTCCTTGGATACTGTATCATGTATGGTAAGCACTGAAAAACTTACAGTGTAGCCCATCATGGGTATTAATTAGCAAAAATTGCATGTATAAGCTTATATACATTAAAAGTAGAAACAAGAACCTATTTAAGAACCTTTTGAGCCTAATTTTTCAGTAAGCACCATTTATATAAGAACCTATTGAGGCTAACTTGGAAAAATCTAGGTTCTTATACGCGGGTGTTTACTGTAGTTTCAGAAGAAGAAACATTTCAGTTTAATTCAAAGGATATGTAGCCATAATAATCAGTACAGAAAAGGTTGGATAGACTGGAGTCCATAATTTCAGTAGACAATTATCACACACAACTGACTTTTCCATTGAATATTCGCGAGTATGAATAACAGTGTTAAAAATAGTATTTACAAAAATGATAAAGTAGATTTTGCCATCTGAAACAAATGAATGATTAAAGTTGTATAGTCAATTGGTAAAACAAACAGAAATAAGCCTGAATGTAAAGGAAATTTATGCCAGAAGGAAACGTTTAACTGATTAACGATTCGAGAAAGGTTTTTGTCGATGTTAGATTCGTGAGGAAATGATACATGTAGTTAAAATGACAAGTACATGGTTACACGCAAAAAAATGGCAAAATGATTTACTTAGTAATGTTAGCAGAAGCATGTCACTCATCATAGCAAGTGTTTTTACCAATTATAATTATAGTTGGTTTCAACGTGAAAAATATTTGCGTAAAGATCGTTTGCTTATAGGAAACAATTTTGCTTATGGTTTATAACCAAGCGTCATAATTTCTCTGACGAGGAGCTTTATGCAGGCTGAAAACAATATTATGTTAATATGTAATGCACGGGTACACAGCACGTACACAGTTATAATATATAGCTATGGTAAAATACCCGTTCATGTCTATTCAGATTATGTTGCTCGTTGCAAGGCTTTAACGCTGTACTTCTGATCGGAATCCGTCGTGGAAGAGTCGTAGCTACTCGAAAGATCTTTAACCCTCTGAAACTTGTCTTGTGCTGATGTAGAGGGGCAACATCGAGAGATGTGATCGAGATGATTTTGAGCTGGGACGATTTCCAATTCAAGGCCATATTTATTTGCGTTCTCAAGAGCCTGACATACATAGTCCTTGGCATCTTTGTAATCCTTGTTCTCAAAGCAAATCTCTGATCGTGTCCTCAAATAATTCACTCTTGCAGCTACGGGAGAACCTTCGGCACAATTATGGCTGCGTTCATATTCTTCGAGATGCTTTTCAGCTTGCCTCGTACAACACTGCTTCTCGGCAGTGATCATTTGACACTGACCTGGTTGGGATTGGCGTGTAGCACTTGGAAGAGATAGACGCGCTAAACTGATCAGTGCAAAAAATTGTTTGGCTGTATACAACTGATCATTGGCAGAGAGTGCTCGACACCTGTCGATGCACAGTTCAAGAAATTTACTCGGCTCTCCGTTGCAACACTTTACTGCTGGAAACTCCTTGTGAAAGCGCGCATGTTCGTAATCAAGAAGAGCGAGAACAAAGTTAGGTATGGTTATATTGATACGTTTCAACTGCTCACCGCTCTCCATTGCGTTTTGTAGACACTGAAACGCCTTTCCCAGTTTCTTTTTGGGCTGCCGGCGATAAATGCTTGCCAAAGAAATATTTGCAAGTACCCTCAATACATTCCATAGCGCTCCATCCATCTTATTCGCCTCATTGTACACGTTGTCTAAAGACTCTTCGGCTTTTTCTCGTGCTTCTTTTAAACATTTCTTATAGGTTAACGTGACACTTTCTTCCACCAAGAGAAAGCATTTAATCTCCGGGTAGCTGTCGTATTTCTGATGGAGTCGATTCAAGGCATCGCCAATTTCCTGCCATTTCCCGCAGTCGCGTAAAGGATACAGCTGATCTACTATTTCACTCATTCTTTTAAACACTGTTCTAACTCGCAGGTCAAGTCCGGGTAATTGACTTAGCTCAGATCGTAGAGGACGCTGATCGGTTCTTCGATGTTGATCAAAGTTTGATGCTTCTTTTAGGCTCACGGTCTGGAGGTCGCTGGTGAACATTTCATCACTGTTCTGTACATAGATTACGTTGTTGTCGCCAATAGCCACAATATACGAATCGCGTACAATGAAATTGTTCGTAACAACAGGTCGCTTGCTAATCTGGGTTTCTCCGTCGACTGATTCCCGATCTCCCGGCTCCATCGTGGTCTGAAATCCCTCCGAAATCCCAAGAGTGTTCATGCGTTCTCCAGATTGTCGAACGAGCGGTTGAAAGATGAGAGTATTGCGGTCGCCGATCGCCACATTATTGGCATTGATGATATTTATGTTATTTGTACATGTTATGGCGTTCGATGGCTCGCCTCTTACGGCATCGTCTTCTTGCTGATTTCTGTCGAGTGCCGAGTCGTTTCCGTTAGGGAGACTCATGTTGAATTTCGACGTCGTTCTTATTTTCTTCTTTCCCTGAAGCGTCGTCTTCCTCCTTGTCCATCTTAACAGTGAACTGAAGTTCTTCCTTTCCCTTCTGATGATTTGTTCAGATAGGAGAAGATTGTGGGAGACAGAGAAAGAGATTTGCTTAGGTTGAGACGTAGGAAGATAAAAGTAAACTACAATTTCACTCGTCGAACATGAAAATGAAACTGAACCCGGCTGTGCGACAGTATATTCATCGACTAGAAAAGTCAGCTGTCGCCCTAAAAGAGCCAATTGCCGCGTTGTTTAGCTTTATGAGTGACAGCTGATCGTTTTGATTGGCTATCGATCGCCGGCTAGACTGCATGCAGCAATAATTTGCAGACTGAGTCACGGAAAGTTGCTGAGACAAGCAGATTTATAAAAACAGAAACTTGCTGAGACGAGCAGATTTATATTTGAACGATTAGGTCAAAGGGTCACGTCGAATCGTGAGAGATCGTCTGTGAGTTGCTTCACTAGGAGCGCCATTAGATCAAATTTTATATCAAGCTATTACTGTTGATTACCCTGGGTGCCAGAGGTTTTTCTTCTTCGCAAGAGGAGCGACGAAAGGGCGAAAGCGCGATGCCGACGGACGACGGGAAGAAAAACCTCTGGTAACGGCAGTTGAGACCTCACTTCCTTGCTATTTCTAAATAAGATAGCGGGCCAAACCTCCCACACCAGCGCCACCCCTACTCAAAATATAGTCAAAACAGGTTCAAATACATGGAAATTGAGTTTATTACTTGCTGCTAAATATAAGGCCGTGTTCACACTACTTATAAGGCTGTTTTAATTTCACGTAACTTAGGCCGCGTTGGCTAAATATCAGGCTGTGTTCACACTACTTATAAGAGGGCCCTGCAAGGGTAAAATGGGAACTGGGATTGGCCTATTTTTGCTGACTGGGAAAATGAGATTCGGAACACTGGGACTGGGATTTGGGTCACTGGGACTGGGAATCTCAAACACAAAATTGGGAATGGGAAACACGTCTATACATTCACTTAACGCTCGATAAAATTTCTATACTCATACATGGCTGAAAATATATTTTTGCTTCAGAACAAGTCTTAAAACTCACTCGGAGCGTTTTCTGCTCTTGCGAGTCAGTGATCTAGTTACTAAGCGGTACATCTGCGATTAAGCATGCGCCAACGACCGTCAGTTTTAGTTGTACCATATTTTCTTGATGAAACCCCGGGCCCCGAATAAAAACCGGATTCAAATAAACGCCGGATCTATCAGGTCGAGTTTGAAATATCCCCCTAACCGGTGTTTAACCCTCGGACATACATCCAAAGTCATACCCCCACGACTATACAAGGGAGAGGGGTTTATGGACACCCCCCCCCCCCCCCCCCCATTGAGTTTAACATTATTATAAGATATCCTGAAAGCATTATGCCTTTAGTAGATAGCCCTGAACCTGCTCAACAAGATAAGATAGTTATTTGTTGGTTATTTCGTCATGACTTCAAATGATTTGAATAGACCTTATTCATAAATGGCGGTGGATTAATTATTCTTTTATATTCATGCTAATCAGCCTCCCTAGTCTCATTTTAGAGTAAAAATTATTTTGAATTTTGCACATACTAACGAGGCTAGGGGGGCTGTTTAGCATGAATATAAAAGGGGGGCTTATCAGAGGTGATACTGCAATAGCAAAATCCATTTTATATATGATTTCACTTATGCAGAGGGCTTTTAGCCCTTTGCATGCTTAATTTATGTACCTAGATGATGCTTGATAATATTATTATTGTCATCATTTTGTAAATGTTTGAATCATGATGATAAAATTCAGTGAAATAATATTTATACTACTCCAAACCCTTGTTTAATTTAATAATAAATGTAGTAGCAACTGTGAAAATTGGAAATGGAAAACCCTAATGTATGGGAAGCAGGAAGTCCCCCCCCCCCCCAGACTCGTACCCAGTCACTACAGTAGAACCCCGCTAACTCGAACTCCCAAGGGAAACAAAAAATAGTTCGAGATAGCAGGGGTTCGACTTAGCCGATAGTAAATGACTGAAAAAACAAGTGCAAGGGAATTGGGTTCAAGTTAGCGGGGTTCTACTGTATTTATCTGGTTCGAAACAATTTTAGCCGGGGAATCTGGAGCGAGATCAATAATTGACTTGCTCCAGATCCCCCAGATCCCTTGGTATAATTATTATGTGCCACGTAATTGATCTCGCTCCAGATTCCCTCCGCCAAAATTGTTTCTAACCAGATAAATTAGAGATTGGTGTACGAGTCTGCCATCCCCCGAGAATAGATATCTTACATCACTCCATTTCTTGGCCTGAAGAGTTAAGAGAGTTCTTCTGAGATGGTGAAGTGCTGGATGATAAACACTCCATATACTCGACAGGTGTTTCTAAAGTCATAGCTTCCCTTGATGTGATTAGTTTGGAAATGTCATCTTGTCTTTCCTTGATTGCATTAACTTCCAACCTGAATCCATGTGTTTCAGCAAGTGACAAAGCATGGCTGGCATCAATTTGGGCTGCATGCAAATCGTCGCACCTAAAATTCAGGTCTGACCGGGCCACAAAGAACTGTATCTTCTGTCCTTCACTCATTTCATCCTCATACTTTTCTGCAACTGTTCTGAGGCAGTTCTTAGCTTCTTCAATGCACCTTGAGCTTGTGATTTGGGACCGGGCTTCTCTTGTGCGGCAATTGAGGTCCAGCAAAGCCAGCTTAAGAAGGCCAAAGTGGTGTTTCTTAATGTAAACACGGCCATCATCAAGCTCAACGCAGAGGTCTATACATTGTTTCATGTAATGTTTTGCTCGTTCGACGAGCTCATCGCGTGCAGCCCGACCAAGTGGAATAGAAGGAATGTACTTGGTCAGATTTAATACTCGCCATTTCATAATAAATGAGTGCCTTGACATAACGAGAGTTGAAATTCCGAGAATTTTGTTCAGCAGTAGTTATACTGGTTATTGCCTTCCCATGCTTGTTTTGGCGCCGGTAGAATCCAGTCAGATGGCAGTGAGCCATGGTCACAAGAAAATTGCTCATTTTCACTTTCGTTTTCGCCAGGGTCTTCAAAGCTTCTAGAACCATCCTTTCTGCTCTCTCCAAGTCATTCTGATAGCTAACTACCACACTCTTTTCAATCGATATTAAAATTTTCACCTCTAGATCGCTTTTGTTGGCCTGCAGAATATTATCTGCGACGCTGTTGAAGTCGCTCCAGTTACCGCGGTCTCGTAAAGGATGCAGCGTGTTCAAAATGGCGTGGAATTTGTTCATTGATTTTTCGAACATTCGATCGGAATCGCCTGAAACGGTTAAAAATAATTCTGGAGAATTATACCTCGGGATCTCTTCTTCACCCTCGCTGGAACCTCTATTCGACTGCAACTTAGGATCAGGTCTGCATTTTCGTTGTGGAAATCTGATCTTACTTTGTTTTCTCTTCGTTCCAAGCCATTCACCGCCATCTTGGATCGCTGTCCTTCGAATTCCTACCGATCGCGAAGCTGTTGACTGCTCGGGATACTCGAGACGCCGACAGGACACATTCAAGGTATTCCCATCACCAATAACCAAGGCTTGGATGTTGCAATTGGTCAAATTTACTTGATTTTCGCCATCTTTTCGTGAGCTTGATCGGTAATCCTCCATTTTTACGGACGCGTGGGAAGATTCATTTACGTCACGACGTGTTTTGATGGATTTTGATTGGTTGGCGATGAAATGTTGAGCCTGCATGGTCTGCGGCTGCTTCGAAAATCGAAAGGAAAACGAGGGAAAACTATGGCGGGAAATGTTGATCTGTTTATTCGATGTTCATTCGCTCTTTTGAAGCAAAATTTGCCAATTAATTATCCCTGGCGAAACGTAGTTCAGTGGATGGAAGATGATCAGTATAGAATCAGTACGTATGTATTCAATGATCTGTTTGCTTGAAGAAGCCTTGAACACATGTTAGTCATGTTATTCTCTATTTACAATATACGCACAGTATCAAGGCTATTAATATGGTCACCAAAAGGCAAAACAAACCCTTTTGAGGCTGCTGGTTTCTTAATAAGTCTTCCTTTATGCATGCATGCTGTTTACATTTGGTGAAAACACAGTTGTTTCCCTCCAGGTTATTAAAATTGACTGACAGTGACCACTGGTGACGTGACGGGAAGAACAAAGTGTCACGCAATATCGTAATTTTCTACTATGCTTGTCTGACATTGAAAGGTATGAATTATCGTTATAAAATTTTATGCTATGGAATTCCATTAGCTTAAAAGGTAGACTACAATCAGTCCTTCTGTCGAGCGAGAAGTGAAGTGAGAGGATAAAAATGGCCGTGTGAAATCTGGGGAAGAGACGCAATAAATGGTTTGTAGTGTGTTTTTGGGGTGGTAATGATTCAGAAGATAGGATATGGAAGGTGCAGGGGGCGTTGGAAAGGACAAACGGAAAAACTGCACCATCCTACGAACAGTTTAGTGGGTTCGAGCAAATCCCCCAAAATCTGCCACAATCATACATATTTACCTATTTATTAATCCTATATTAGTTAACCAACTATATATACTGCCCAACCTCGTTCCCAGGGTCTTTCTTCTTCCTGCCTAAAGCGATTTTCTTGCTCATGAATAGAAATTGATGGCAACTCACACTCTATTTCCCTATGTTTTAAAAACTTACATCTATTAAACTGAGCCAAATATTATGCACACAAAAAGAATAATGAACAAACAATCAGAATTTGGCAAACACAGGAACAGTTGTATAAGGGGTGAACCACTTAACTAATGAGGGTGGGGGGTACTGGGGTTGGTTATTTTGAAAAAAAATATCCTGCAAGCACACTTGTACACACTGGCGGAAAAAAAATTTCCTGCAAGGCACTACCTGATGGGCTGACACATGCAATTTCAGAAAAAAATATCCGAGAACAATTTTTCCTGCACATGAAAGGGTTTGAAAAAAAAATTGGCGCCTATACCAAATCACCCCCCTCCCCCCCCCCCCCCCCCACCCCTTCGAAGATTAATGGTCCACCCCTAAGTAAGATTTGTTTTGGGCTTGAAACTCAAATTTGACTTTAGTAAAATGAATTTCGATTCCACCGTAGCCCTCATAAAACATAAAGATCACAGTTATGAATATTATTAATAAGTTAAACTCCGAAATTCAATAAAGCATGCATATAATGTAAATACAGATAAATGAAGTATATAGTTTAGAGATTTTAGGTTTGTATATACATTTTAAGGTTAATAGCATTTCTGTATTCTGTAATTGACTAAATTAAGTGCACGACCCCACCAGCTCTGCTGATTGATTTATCGTGTTTAAATAAAGTGATTGATTGATTGATTGGAGGGTAACACTAACCAAGGAGCCTACATACAACAAATTCCTGTTCAAAATTGTTACCATTGTTATGGTGCCATGCACTAAGAGCTATAAAGTTGTTTTGCCAGCTATTTGTTTTTGTTATTATTAACAATACCATTTTAGTGTCACTGAAGTAAACCAAGCCTCCCCTCCCTGTGCGGAGGCATCCATGCAGACTATATGAGTATATCTGTATGTGCCCCCTGAATTTACAGGTAGTCCCCTTCTGGTAAAAGATAAAAGTAAATTCTGTCAATTTTTGTTGACTTTCTGCTGCTTTTTTATGTAAATGCTTAAGCACCGTACCTCTCTCCTTGCCCTCCAAGAGGAAGTACCTCCAACAGGAAGGCCTCAGGTATCCATTCCCTGGGAATTATCCCTGAGAAGTATCCCTGGGAGCTATCCATGGGATTTTATGGTACCCTCCAGTTAACAACTGGAACAATTATTCATAGCAGTAAGTTTAATTCAAATGATATGTAGCCAGTAACCAGTAAGACCAAACAGATGTACCTTAGGCTTATATAACAATTATTATGTACAGAAAAAATGTTGGATAGACTGAAGTCCATTATAATTACAGTACAAAATTGAATGCACAACTGAGTTACTGTCTATATTTAGTGCATTGATATCGCAAAGCTAAAAAGGTTTAAAAAAAATTTCCCCTGTTAAATTGTTAATTTACACATGACCCAACAAGCTTCACGCTTTAAATATTTATACGGTGTAAAGATCATTATTAATATTAGTAGTAGTAGTAGTAGTCTGCCATTAGATATCAATGAGAATGAATAACAACGTTATTTACTGACAAAAATGATATAAGTAGATCTTGCCATCTGAAATAAATGAATGATTGAAGATGCATAGCCATTTTGGCAAACTGTGCCAAATCAAAATATGCCAGAATGTAAAGGAAATTTATACCAGAAGAAAACTTTCACCGATTAGCGATATCGATTCAGGGGCACCCAACGAATCTGTTCCTCACTTTATCTGTTCCTCAGCGGAATTCTTGCTGGCTGGCAAAATATTTCGGTCTATTTTTCTCCTGGAAATTTTCACTGAAAAATTATTATTTTTGCGCTGGCTGACTTGAGCAGATCGGAAAGAGACTGGGTCGAGAGAAAAAACGGAGAGGGACTGGAGGAAATCGAGAGAGACTGGTTCGAAATACAACCGACAACCGCTTTCGGCGCCATTTTCAGCGAGACTTTTGGGGTTTGTTTGAATTTGAATGGAATCAATGGAGCGTCTTTCCGGTGGGAAATGTAAAAACAAAAGGTAAGCTTGAGCTTGGATATTACTTTGCCATGTTATCTTTATCTGTAATGAAAATTTGAGCAGATTTACATGTAAACTATTTGATCGCATGAGAGTTGACGAATGCAGAGGACTTCTCGGCCGCCAACTCTCGGCGACTCTCTTTCTCGTTTCCCCGGGCTTTAATAGGCTTTAGCTTATAACAACATTTGTTAGTTGTGTAGTCTGGTTGCGTAAAGGTTGGTCCATGCAATGCCTTTAAATTGTCCTACAAAGTGTTTGGCCGTTACGAAACTATTAATATATTTCCTGCAAAAATATTATAAGCTTAAGCCCAGTGAGCTTTTGAGTGAGACGCTCACTGTCGAAAACAGGTTTTGTTTGAATGAAAAAATCAAATCTGACCAGAATTAAAGTCATTTCTGTTTTTCTGAAGTTTCGGCGATTTATTTCGTCTGTGAATTCAAAGCTGAAATTTGTGCAAATTGCGAGTGAAATGTAATTTGATCATTGATACAGCATAATTGCCTGAAAGGTAAACAGTTAATTGGATTCAAATCAAAGCCTGATAATAATATTAATTTCATTTCCTTTTGCTTATTAATAGTCTCAATGGCTTACTTCGGTTTGATAATTAAATTTGGAGAAACAAGTAGCATGTACATCCATTGTAAATTTTACTTGTCCTTCCTTTCGAGTAATTTGTCTACTTAGGAAAATCTAGTCATCCGGGGGGAGAACTGCAGATGAGTGGTCAGGACCAGGAACCTATACTGTTACAACAGCAGCAACCAATCTTTGACTGCCCATCTTGTGACTCCTTTCTCTTCTGCCTGGTTGAGTTAGTCTTATGGCAATGAGCATTAATTTTATTGGCTGTTATTTCTTACTACCCATCTCTCTTCCACAGGTTGAGTCAGGCTTGTGACGACGAGCATTCATTGGCTGTTCGTTATTGCGACTCCTTTCTCCTCCACCAGGTTGAGTCAGGCTTGTGACGACGAGCATTCATTGGCTGTTCGTTATTGCGACTCCTTTCTCTTCCACAGGTGAGTCAGGCTTGTGACGACGAGCATTCTTTGGCTGTTCGTTATTGCGACTCCTTCTCTTCCACAGGTTGAGTCAGGCTTGTGACGACGAGCATTCTTTGTCTGTTCGTTATTGCGACTCCTTTCTCTTCCACAGGTTGAGTCAGGCTTGTGACGACGAGCATTCTTGTCTGTTCGTTATTGCGACTCCTTTCTCCTCCACCAGGTTGAGTCAGGCTTGTGACGACGAGCATTCATTGGCTGTTCGTTATTGCGACTCCTTTCTCCTCCACCAGGTTGAGTCAGGCTTGTGACGACGAGCATTCTTTGGCTGTTCGTTATTGCGACTCCTTTCTCTTCCACAGGTTGAGTCAGGCTTGTGACGACGAGCATTCATTGGCTGTTCGTTATTGCGACTCCTTTCTCCTCCACCAGGTTGAGTCAGGCTTGTGACGACGAGCATTCTTTGGCTGTTCGTTATTGCGACTCCTTTCTCTTCCACAGGTTGAGTCAGGCTTGTGACGACGAGCATTCTTTGTCTGTTCGTTATTGCGACTCCTTTCTCCTCCACCAGGTTGAGTCAGGCTTGTGACGACGAGCATTCATTGGCTGTTCGTTATTGCGACTCCTTTCTCCTCCACCAGGTTGAGTCAGGCTTGTGACGACGAGCATTCTTTGGCTGTTCGTTATTGCGACTCCTTTCTCTTCCACAGGTTGAGTCAGGCTTGTGACGACGAGCATTCTTTGTCTGTTCGTTATTGCGACTCCTTTCTCTTCCACAGGTTGAGTCAGGCTTGTGACGACGAGCATTCTTTGTCTGTTCGTTATTGCGACTCCTTTCTCTTCCACAGGTTGAGTCAGGCTTGTGACGACGAGCATTCTTTGTCTGTTCGTTATTGCGACTCCTTTCTCCTCCACCAGGTTGAGTCAGGCTTGTGACGACGAGCATTCATTGGCTGTTCGTTATTGCGACTCCTTTCTCCTCCACCAGGTTGAGTCAGGCTTGTGACGACGAGCATTCTTTGGCTGTTCGTTATTGCGACTCCTTTCTCTTCCACAGGTTGAGTCAGGCTTGTGACGACGAGCATTCATTGGCTGTTCGTTATTGCGACTCCTTTCTCCTCCACCAGGTTGAGTCAGGCTTGTGACGACGAGCATTCATTGCTGTTCGTTATTGCGACTCCTTTCTCTTCTGCACATTGAGTCACGCTTGTGGCAAATTAACAAGCATTCATTCGCTGTTCTGTTCTTTTCTTGTAATTTTCCCTTTCATGAATTTTTTATTATTTTCTCTGCAATGAATGTGGCTCAATTCACAGACAGATGGGATTACTTGGTGCTCTGATTGTCCAGATATGGTAAATTGTAAATGATGTGATGATAAATAGTTATATTTTATGGATTGAAAGTCAAATAACTCCATTCAGAATAAAAATTATTTGATTCAGTCCACATGACCCTTCATAGGGGAAAAAAATTCCTTTTTAATGTACAAATTTAATCACAGCATTTTTTACACTTTCAAGATAAATATGTGTTTCTGTACATGAATTATTGGAGCGTTGTTATTACCACTGATTTCACTTTTATGTGAACTTCTCAGAGAATGTGCATTCCTAAAGTGTGGAAGTTTGAAGCAAGGAATGAAATCAAATCTATGAAAATAAACTTATTTTATTGGTTCTACGGAGCAGTGCTTGATCTGTTTTGACTATAAAAGTAGAGTGTTTTTAAGATATATACATTGCTATGGCATTCTCAGTAAAATGGCATCTTATTGGACACTTTCAGATAAAGAATCATGTCAAAGAGTGGACCCTGTAAGAGGTACATTTATCCCAAAGTGCAATGTGTCCAGTTCCATACACATTAACTTAACAGAACTTCAGAACAATCAAGTACATGTATGCATAATTTGAAATAATCCAAGTCTGCCTTCCTTGAGACTGACTGATGTAATTAGTTCATGTATGAGAGAAACTAGCTTCTCTTGAAGCCAAATGTTGCCAATTATGTTAACTTTAGGCTAATAGGACTTTGTATTGCTCTGCAGGTTAATGTGTGTAACAAGTTCACCGAAGCAAGGTGCCAAGGAGCAGGTGTTTATGTACACTTAGAGTCCCTCTTTCTTGTGCATGCTCACATGTTCCTGTCGTTCGACTATCCCAGAGCAGAAAGAGGGACTGCAAGTAGTCCAGTGTTTCTGTAGTATAACAAATTATTTGTGAATAAACATTTGTCTGGTGTAATTCATGCTATAGTGTCTTTTAAGACGTTGCAGGTAACTTTACATAATGTTTATTTATTCCCTCAGCATGTTGCTTCAGCCTTTTGTATTGTCAATTTGTCACCAAGTCCCAATGCCAACATACAAATTCTCCTTGCTGGTCTGTATACATTTCTTAAAGATCTACATGTAGGTGGGAGAATTTATTAAAAGGTCAAAGAAATGTCTCTTTACTGATCATTGCATTAATTATCATGACCTTTTCTCTTTGTTATGTATTGATATCTTACAGTTAGTTGGATAATACATTATAAGGTCAAAGCAATTTTTCTTTACTGATCATTGCATTGATTTTTCATGACCTTTTCTCTTGATTACATGTATGTATTGATATTGTGAGGAGAAATTTGATGCTGGTCTTTCTTGGGGCTAAAGGGTTCAGCTTCATAGCAGCAAATTGAAGCATTGCTTAGAGACACCAAAAAGGTTCACATCTTTGCATTATAATTCTGCTTTATAGCTTGAATCTTGTCACACTTTTGTTCACCATTTTGTTTGGCCAAATTAAGCTGCCGTAACTGTCAATCACTATTATTTTTTTTAATTTCAACTTTTTACACTATTTAAAACTTTCTGCAGTCATTTGGGATAAATTTTACATGCTCTCAGCCAATCAGAATGTATAATTTGTTGGATGTATTATTGTTAGCCTTGAAATTGAATTGATGCATTATTGCTTTTAATTATTAGTACATGCTGCTTGGTATTGTAATGTTTTGGGTTCACATTGCAGGCTGGGAAATAGTAATGATTACACGGTCATTATTGCCTGAGAAAAGGGAACATAAAATTTCTGAATATTCAAACTGTTCAAGACGGGAGGATATATACAAAACAATAATTAACACAAGCTTTGAATGGTTTTCCATCGATGTTTAATTAGTTCCCAAGCCCCTTTTGGTTACTTATTATTATTATTTTATTATTATTATTATTTTAATTGCTGGCTGGGAAACAGACATTTTTATCCAGCTGGCTGGGAATTTCCCTATGTGTGTCATGCTGGGAAAGAGGAACAGATATATTTTTCCCAGCAACATAGAAAAACACCTGGAAATGCTTTTATATCATGTATTTTCATTTATCTGGGTAAAATAATGCATTTTATCAAACATGTTCGTTGGGTGCCCCTGTCGATTCGAGAAAGGTTTTTTGTCATTTCTATATCCATGAGAAAATGGTATGTAGTTCAGTAGCATGGCAAGTACAAGGTTACCCGAAAAAATGGCAAAATGATTTACTTAGTAATGTTATTTACACTAACCAATAGCAGAAGCATGTCACTCTTTGCTTTTGACTATAGTAAGTGTTTTTACCAATATTAAAAGTTGTTTTCAACGTGGAAAATATTCTCGTAAAGATCGTTTGCTTAGGATACAATTTTGCTTCATAATTTCTCTGGACAAGGAGCTTTATACAGGCTGAAACAATATTATGTTGATATGTAATGCACGAGTGCGTACACAGTTATGATATAATGAGCTATGGTAAAATACCCGTTCATGTCCATTCAGATTATGTGGCTCTTTGCGAGGCTTTAATGTTGCACTTCTGATCGGAATCCGTTGTAGTGGAAGAACTGTAGCTACTCGAAAGAATCTTAACCCTCGGAATCTTGTCTTGTGCTGTTATCGAAGGGCAACATCGAGAGATGTGATCGAGATGATTTTGGGCTGGGACGATTTCCAACTCAAGTTCGTATGTCTTTGCGTTCTCAAGAGCATGACGTGCATAGTCCTTTGCATCGGTGTAATCCGTCTTGAGGAAGCAAAGCTCTGATCGTGTCATCAAATACTTCACTTTTGCAGCTACGGGTGAACCTTCGCCATGACTTTGAATGCGTTGATATTCTTCGAGGTGCTTTTCCGCTTGCCTCGCACACTGCTTCTTGATCATTTGTTGACCTGGACATGGTTGGAATTGGCGTGTATCACTTGGAAGAGACAGGCGCGCTAAACTGATCAGTGCAAAACTTTGTTTGGCTGTATACAACTGATTATTGTCAGAGAGTGCTCGACACCTGTCGATGCACCGTCCAAGAAATTTACTCGCCTCTCTGTTGGAGCACTTTGTATCGCTTTTCACTGCTGCAAACTCCATCCGAAAGCGCGCTTGTTCGTAATCAAGAAGAGCAAGAACAAAGTTTGGTATGGTTAAAATGCCGATACGTTTCAACCGCTCACCGCTCACCGCTCTCCATTGCGTTTTGTAGACACTGTTCCGTATTTCCCAGTTCCTTTTTGGTCAGCCGGCGATAAATGCTTGCCAAAGCAATATTTGCAAGTGCCGTCAACACATCCTGTAACGCTCCATCGATTTTTATTGCTCGTACGTTGTTCAAAGACTCCTTGGCTTTTTTCTTTGCTGCTTTAAAATTTTTCTCATAGGTTAACGTGACACTTTCTTCCATCAAGAGAAAGCATTTAATTTCCGGGTGGCTGTCGTATTTCTGATGGAGTCGATTCAAGGCATTCTCAAATTCCTGCCTTTTCCCGCAATCGCGTAAAGGATACAGCTGATCTACTATTTCACTCATTATTTTAAACACTGTTCTAACTCGCCGGTCAAGTCCGGGTGTCGGCAATTGACTTAGCTCAGATCGTAGAGGAAGTTGATCGGTTCTTCGATGTTGATCAAAGTTTAATGCTTCTTCTAGGCTCACTGTCTGGAAGTCGCTGGTGAACATTTCATCACTGTTCTGTGGATAGATTTCGATATTGTCGCCAATAGCCACAAAATCCGAATCGCGTACAATGATATTGTTCGTAACAACAGGTCGTGAGCTAATTTGGGTTTCTTCGTCGACTGATTCCCGATCTCCCGTCTCCACCATGGCCTGAAATACCTCCGCAATTCGACGAGTGTTCATGCGTTCTCCTGATCGCCGAACGACAGTATGGTCGCCGATCACCACATTATTGGCATTGATGATTTCTATGTTATTTATACATGTTATGGCGTTCGATGACTCGCCTCTTACGGCATCGTCCTCTTGCTGATTTCTGTCGAGTTCCGAGTCGTTTCCGTCAGGAAGATCTTGAATCATGTTGAATTTCGACGTCGTTCTTATTTTTTTCTTCCCTGAAGCGGCGTCTTCCTCCTTGTCCATCTTTGGATGAAATTTGACAGTAAACTTCTGATACCTTATGATTATACCTTCTGATGATTTCTTTAGATAGAAGAAGATTGTGGGAGACGGAGAAAGAGATTTGCTTAGGTTGAGACGCAGGAAGATAAACGTAAACTACAATTTCTCTCGTCGCACATGAAAATGAAACTGAACCCGGCGGTGCTACTGTTTATACCTCGAACTGTCACTCTAAGAAAGTCAATCGTGTTCTGATTGGCTATCGATCGCGGCCGACGTGCATCAATATACTTAACAGACTGTGACATACAGAAGAATATGAAAGTGAAACAAAAACAGGGGAAAATATTGCTTTAAATCACCAAAATGTTTACACCTCCAAAATGACCACACAAACATCAAATAACAGGACATAAGATTAAGACAAGAAGCCATGACAGTTTCAAAGACGGACCTTTATGCTTATTAAACTTGGTCCGTTTCAGTTGTGTTGTATTTGTGACTTTCACCTGGGTCAAATAAGTGACCGGAAATTGTCTTATATGGGGGGGGGGGGGGGTGAGGGGACGGAAACGAGGACTATAGGGGGCAGGAAGTCTTCGAAAAATGGGAGAAGAGAGGGGGAAGTAAAAGGAAAAAAAAAAAAGGAAAAATTTGCAACACTGCGTACTATTCTTCAATAGAAAAAGCACAAGATCGGCGGGAACCTGGGCCGGGTTGTTCAAAGGACGATTAAACTAATCCAGGATTAGCATGAATTTTGATTTCAGTTTGGTAACTTTTCAGTGAGCTTTTCTGTTTATATTTTTTGTCCTTCTGTGTTGATTTTGACTAATCTTAAACTTTACAAAACATTAGCAGAGAAAACACTTTTATACAAGAGAAATTAAAAGCTTGATTAACTTTTAATCCTGGATTAACGTTAATCGGCTTTCGAACAACCGGGCCCTGGAGTACACGGTTCCGGAAGCGGAAAATTCAGACCCCTGCCCCAGTGTAAATACTGCTTCGCTCCTCTAGCATAAGAAATATAGAACGCTTGCAATATGCCCTTGGGGTGGCAAACTGTACTGGAGTAACACAAAATTATATTTTGTATCCCATGACAGCATTTAGGATGCTAGGGTCATGTGTCAGTTGTTTCCATTTTGAAAGAAATTGTTGAACTCTCGCAGCTATAACTATAACTATATTGTCGTTGCGGAAATTCTTAATTTGTTTTCTGTACTTTTCTCTTCGTTCCGCGCCATTCACCGCCATCTTGGATCGCTCTCATTCGAATTCCATCAGATCGCGAAGCTATTGACTGTTTAGCATACTCTAGAAGCCGACAGCACGTATCCACGGTATTTCCGTCACCAATAACCAAGGTTAATTTGGATGTTGCAATTGGTCAATTTTTAATGCTTGACATTCGCCATCTTTTCGTGAGCATAATCGATAATCCGCCATCTGTACGGAAGCGCGGAAAGATCAGTTAATACGTCACGGTATCTTTTGATGAAATGTTGAGTCTGCATGGTCTGCGGCTACTTCGAAAAGAAAACGAGGGAAAAACTTGTGACGGCGGGAAATATTTATCTGTTTTATTTGATGTTTATTCGCTCTTTTATGTGCCAATTGTCCCTGGCGAAACATACACATGTGTTGTTCAGTGGATGGAAGATGATCAGTATCAAATAAGTACGTATGTATTCAATGATCTGATTGCTTGAAGAAGCCTTGAACACATGTTAGTCATGTTATTCTGTATTTACAATACGCATAGTATCATGAAGGCTTTTAATATGGTTACCAAAAGGCAAAACAAACCCTTTTGAGGCTGCTGGTTTCTAATACGTTTCCTTTATGTATGCATGCTGTTTACATCTAGTGAAAACACAGTTATTTCCCTCCAAATTAGATTGATTGACAGTGATCACTGGTGACGTGACACAAAGTGTCACGCAATATCATAACTATGAACTACCTGTATAAACAAAAATGTTATGCTATTCCATTAGCTTAAAAGGTAGACTACAATCAGTCCTTCAGTCGAGCGAGAAGTGAAGTGATAGGAGAAAAATGGCCGTGTGAAATCTGGGGAAGAGACGCAATAAAATGTTTGTAGTGTGTTTTTTGGAGTTGATTCAGAAGATAGGATATGGAAGGTGCAGGGGACGTTGGAAAGGACAAACGGAAAAACTGCACCATCCTACCAACAGTTTAGTGGGTTTCAAGCAAATCCTCCAAAATCTGCCACAGTCATACATATTTACATATTTATTAATCCTATATTAGTTAACCAACTATATATACTGCCTTGCACATCAATAGAAATTGATGGCAACTCACATTCTATTTCCCTATATTTTAAAAACATCTAACTGAGCCAAATACTATACACACAAAAAGAATATAAATGAACAAACAATCAGAATTTGGCAAACACAGGAACAGTTGTATAAGCTAACTAAAGATTTGTTTTGGGCTTGAAAATGAGACCAAGGAGCTTACATACAACAAACTCCTGTTCAAAATTGTTACCATTATTATGGTGCCATGCACTAAGAGCTATAAAGTTGTTTTCCCAGTATTTCTTTTTGTTATTATTAACAATACCATTTTAGTGTCACTGAAGTCAACCAAGCCTCCCTTCCCCTCCCTTTGTGGGGTCATCCATGCACACTATATGAGTATATCTGTATGCCCCTCCCCCCCCCCCCCCCGATTTACAGGTAGTCCCCTTCTTGTAAAATATAAAAATAATTCAGTCAATTTTTGTTGACTTACTGCAGCTTTTTATGTAAATGTTTAACCACAGTGCCCCTCTCCTTCCCCTCCATGCGCCCCCTGAAGTTACATGTAGTCCCCATTTCAGTCATTTTTTTTTAACTTTTTTTTTAATTAAACAAGTTTACTTTGACAAAGTATGTTACACATGCAAAGATGATAAATATTACAATATTGACATTTTCTTAAATTGCTTAATTACGTCACAAATACAGTAATTCTAATCATTCTTAATCCTATTTTACAGCACATGTTAACTAGATAACACACACACAAGTTCAAAATACAAAACATAAACTTTCCCAAAATAGGCTGATCCTGTTGTAGCTTTTTTATAGGGCATTACTTTACACTTATTTTCTACTATTGCTTTGTAAATATATGATTTCATTCATATATTTATCATCACATTGCTATGTATATAAATAAGTGCACACATTGCTACACTGTATTAAAAATCAATTTGTTCTTTGGATTTACTCTTCGCGATAGATAATTTGCTCTTAAGCTGGTGTGTCATTTTATTTTTTATGTGATCATGTCACACCTTCATAGCTAAGTGTATTACACAATAAACTTGTATTAAATTATTAAAAATTGAATTAAATTAAAGGAAAGGAAGGATGGCTTCAAAGTAGTAGTGTTTCTTCTTCTTCTCTTGAAGAAGATGCCCTTGGCCTGCATCCATTCCCCAGGAACTATCCCAGAGAGGTATCCCTGGGGTGTTATCCATGGGATTTTATGGTACCTTCCAACTAACAAAATTATTATTATCACTAGTTTCTGAAGAAGAAACATTTCAGTTTAATTCAAAGGATATGTAGCCATAATAATCAGTACAGAAAAGGTTGGATAGACTGGAGTCCATAATTTCAGTACACAAATGTAATACACAACTGATTTTTCCCATTGAATATTCGCGAGTATGAATAACAGTATTTACAAAAATGATAAAGTAGATTTTGCCATCTGAAACAAATGAATGATTAAAGTTGCATAGTCAATTGGTAAAACAAACGGAAATAAGCCTGAATGTAAAGGAAATTTATGCCAGAAGGAAACGTTTAACTGATTAACGATTCGAGAAAGGTTTTTGTCGATGTTAGATCCATGATGAAATGATACATGTAGTTAAAATGACAAGTACATGGTTACACGCAAAAAAAAATGGCAAAATGATTTACTTAGTAATGTTATTTATAATACACTATAGCAGAAGCATGTCACTCATCATAGCAAGTGTTTTTACCAATTATAATTATAGTTGGTTTCAACGTGGAAAATATTTGCGTAAAGATTGTTTGCTTAGGAAACAATTTTGCTTATGGTTTATAACCAAGCGTCATAATTTCTCTGACGAGGAGCTTTATACAGGCTGAAACAATATTATGTTAATATGTAATGCACGGGTAACACAGCACGTACACAGTTATGATATATAGCTATGGTAAAATACCCGTTCATGTCTATTCAGATTATGTTGTTCGTTGCAAGGCTTAACGCTGTACTTCTGATCGGAATCCGTCGTGGAAGAGTTGTAGCTACTCGAAAGATCTTTAAACCCTCTGAAGCTTGTCTTGTGCTGATGTAGAGGGGCAACATCGAGAGATGTGATCGAGATGATTTTGAGCTGGGACGATTTCCAATTCAAGGCCATATTTATTTGCGTTCTCAAGAGCCTGACATGCATAGTCCTTGGCACCGGTGTAATCTGTCTTAAGGAAGCAAAGCTCTGATCGTGTCATCAAATACTTCACTCTTGCAGCTACGGGAGAACCTTCGGCATGACTATGAATGTGTTCATATTTTTCAAGGTGCTTTTCAGCTTGCCTCACACACTGCTTCTTGAGAGATAAACGCGCCAAATAGATCAGTGCAAAAATTGTTTTGATATATACACATGATGTTTGTCAGAGAGTTCTCTACACCTATCGATGCACAGTCCAAGAAATTTCCTCGACTCCTTGTTGCAGCACGTCTTATTGCGGCTGTTCACTGCTGCAAACTCCATGTGAAAGCGCGCTTGTTCGTAATCAAGAAGAGCCAGAACAAAGTCGGGTATGGTTAAATTGCCGATACGTTTCAACCGCTCACCACTCCACATTGCGTTTTGTAGACACTGAAACGCCTTTGCCAGCTTCTGTTTTGGCAGCCGCCGATAAATGCTTGCCAAAGCAATATTTGCAAGTGCCGTCAACACATCCTGTAACGCTCCATCGATTTTTATTGCATGTACGTTGTTGAAAGACTCCATGGCTTTTTTCTTTGCTGCTTTAAAATTTTCTGAATAGGTTAGCGTGACACTTTCTTCCAGCAAGAGAAAACACTTAATCTCTGGGTGGCTGTCGTATTTCTGATGGAGTCGATTTAAGGCATCTCCAAATTCTAGCCATTTCCCGTAGTCGCGTAAAGGATGCAACAGGTTCACTATTTCACACATTTTGATAAACACTTCTCTAACAAGGGGATGAACTCCTGGTGCCGGAATTTGATCGCTGCTCTGTACGCAGATGTTTAATACGTTGTTGTCGCCAATAGACACAATATTCGTAACAACAGGTCGCTCGCTAATCTGGGCTTCTTCGTCGACTGAGTCCCGATCTCCCGTCTCCACACATGGCCTGAAATCCCTCCGAAATTCGAAGAGTGTTCATGCGTTCTCCTGATTGTCGAACGAAAGGTGGAACGGTGATATCGATAGTATTGTGGTCGCCGATCGTCACATTACTGGCATTGATGATTTCTATGTTATTTGTAAATGTTATGACGTTCGACGCTTCGATCGAATGCTCGCCTCTTACGGCGTCGTCTCCTGATTTCTGTCGAGTTCCGAGTCGTTGCTGTTAGGGCGATCTTGAATTTCGACGTCATTCTGATGTTCGTCTTTCCCTGAAGCGACATCTTCCTCCCTGTCCATCTCGGACGAAATTTAAACAGTGAACTGAAAATTTGTGGGTGATGGACTTAAAGATATCAACCGATTTGCTCAGGTTGTACCCTGGGTGCCAGAGCGGCTCCGCCGCTCGCTGGGGCGTCGTCGGCCTTCGGCCGATCTCGACGCGACGGAGAAATAAACCTCTGGTACCCAGGGTACTCAGGTTGAGACAATACAATACAATACAATAACCTTTTGACCACGATGATAATTAAAGCATGACAATGCTTGTGGGGTCGTGTGCTATAAATAAGAATAAAAAATAATTTAACATAAAATAAGACATGAGGTACAATAAAGAAATAATGAAATTACAAATTGTTATTTTTTGTACTAAATAAAATTTTAGATGCGGCATGTTCTTTGGCTGTGTTTGTACTGATACGCTGTTAAAATCGAGTTCCTTAATAACATAAAGACATAAAGCGCAATAAGAATTTAACTCGTCGAACTTGAAAATTACATGGAACTGAATGTGCGACTGTTATTGTAGACGTGAATATATATATATCGAGCCTACTGTCACTTAATTAAAAAAGCCAATTGCATTAAGTACCGCATTGCTTAGCTTTATGATTGGCATGGCGTTCTGATTGGCTATCGATCGCCGACTGCATGCATCAATAATATTATTATTGACGTAATGAGAACTGTGATTTTAAATCAATCAAAGTCCCCTTCAGGCTCTATTTCAGCCGTTTTGGGAGTCGCGGTTACATCCTCCTGTGGGACGAGGAACGGGGGCTCACAATACGGCTGGAAATCGTGCCCGGCCCAAGTCCTGGAACATCTTTTCCCAGAATGCAATGGCCTACTATTTACCACCCTCTTGAGTTTCTTGAGCTAAACAAGGAAGAAGGTAGTCTTGTTCAAAAGTGATCTAGTATTAGCGCTAGTAAGAGTTATCCCAATCTTTGTATTTTACAGTTTTCTTGGGCTGCATAGAGATGTCACAAAAACTGCCGAGATGACGTTTTTCTTACCTCTATGCGTGTGTATGTGAGGAAGTATCCAGCCAGACAGCAATAAATAGAAGGGTATACAAGTAATACACACAACAGGCGAAGATATTGCTTAAACCACCAAAATGACCACACAAACATCAAATAACAGGACATAAGATGAAGACAAGAAGCCCTGAAGGTTTCAAAGACGGGCCTATGCTTACAGTGAAGAGTGCCCTACCGTTGCCTCTCGACAAAGTTTTCGATTTATTTTTGATAACTTTCTGTTGGCTTACATTAAAACAAGCAAATCAAATTGTAAGAATTGTTGGAGGCGGAGATGTCAATTGTCAGAGCGTGAACACGTGGAGGTTGGCCATCTCTGCCTCTCATAGTTCTTGCATTTTGATTGGTCAGTTGAAACGAAAACCATCAGAAAAGATGTCAAAAAGTTGTTAAAACTTTCGCTTTTCGCCGTAATGCAATTATTGACTGCATGGGTCAAATAAGTGACGGAAATTGACGCACGGCGTATGTATTTTTCTTATCTGGGAGGTTGGGGGGTGGGGGTTGGGAGGGGGCGGGTTTGGGGGCAGGCGGACCGGCAACGGGGAGTAAAAGGGAGGTCTATTATATAGATGTTATTGAACTAGCGTGAGGTCCGTATTGGGAAAATATTGGTCGAGTTCTTTTTTGCAAGTTTATGGACCGAGCCGAAGGCGAGGTCCATAACTTGCAAAAAAAGAACTCGACCAATATTTCCCAATACGGACTGAGCAAGCTAGTTCAATAAAGTTTTTATTATAATGGCTTTTTTAAAAACTTGCTGATAAATTAATGCAACCATTCTCGGCTAACGCGCGCGCGCCAAAGCTAAGCATAGTCTTGCATTTTTCAGGCCACTTTGCGAAAAGTTTACCCAAATTGTCCGCCAGACACGAGGAAACATGTTTCTACTTAATAGAAAACAATTTTTGCAAAATACGGTCCGTATGACCAAAATATCGGTCCGTATTGCAAAATACGGACCGCTCAGGGAACCAATCAGAATGTTCTTTTCGTCGTGGACCAGTTTGCCATATAATAATAATAATAAATAATCACCGGAAACGTAAACATAGCTAATAAAAACGTTTCTGGAAGCTGATATTATAAGGAATTATGGGGTATATACAAGGTCCACCTGCTCCTAAACGAATACCGGGACCCCCCTTTTTATTTCAAAATTTAAGTTCCCTTAAAGATAAACAACCAATAGGCAAAATTTGAATGAAAATCTATTGTAAGTTCTATTTCGATGGAATGATCTTAAAGGGGCTACGTCACGGATAGCACATTTTGAAAAAATTGGCAAATTTTTTCAAGTATGCCATTCGCAATCCGTCTTAATCTTGTCCATCCTCAACCATCCTTGTTCCAGTTTGGTTTATTTTAATGACTTAAATATTGTGACATAGCTCCTTTAACCTCAAAGTCTGTGGCGATCCTGAGTTCGGCGCCATCTGAATGTCCGCAAGTCCTGTGATGCGGACAACAACACGAAGCCTTTCGGGAGGCATTCGTCAACTGCAAATCACTGCTCTCGTTCGAAATAAAACGGAGACTGCCCTATCTAAACTTCTACGAGGTTCAGATGGAAAAAAATAGAAATTTGAGCGAACCGTTCTGAGAAAAACTGAGTGACTACTTTCACACAAGATCGCGATCCAATATGGCGGCCGAGGTCAGGAAACTCGTGCGAGCCAGTTCCCCATTTACCATGGCAGCAAAACTTGGCATGTACAAAGTTGATGATGCTGGGACCGAATTTAGCGCTAAAAACAGTTTTGGCCCCAGTTAGACTTCTCAGCCAATCAAAGGCCAAGATTTTAATTCGATCAATAATTAATTGAAGACACCTTTCTACATTCCGTGCATTTCTGATGTCTACCTCTTGCGTGAATCGTATCAGCTACAGCAATGGGAACAACTTGAACTACCCTCTTTCCTACAGTTATTGTTGCACGCGCTGTCCCAGGTACAGGGATCTTCAAATGTCTTGAAATGTCTTCTTGGCTCTCTGTCATCCCGACGTAACTCGAAAGGACTCTCCGGCATTGGTTCTAAAAAATAAACGATTTTGGCGCCATCAAGAGGGCGTTATGGTTGAATATTCAGGGGCACCCAACGACAAACTTTTCTTGTAGGTGTCGGAACGTTGTTTTTACGTTATAATTGTGCTTTTTGTGCAGTTTAATGGCTTATTTTTAATCGCTAAGAAAATGTTTCTTTTCGGATACGTTAGCTGAACTTTCAAACATCAGAAAATTTTAGGGATTGAACTCTTATTACCCGAATTTACGAGCTGAATTTGCCTTTCCGAAAATCCTAGCTGACCTGTTTTTGTACCCAAAACGACATTTTTATCTCTCCGAAAACAAAAGGCATTAATTTTCCCATATTACGAAAGTTTGAGATGACATTTCCCTAACCGAATATCCTAGGCGATTATAGGCCTTCCGAACAGATATTCCACCGAAACGATCCGTTGGGTGCCCCTGAATATTAATGATACTGGATTAACGTTAAGTTAAGGAAGAAATAAAATACAGTCGAACCCCGATTAAGCGGTCACCCTCGGGGAAATGGAAAGTGGCCACTTAATCGGGGTTGGCCGCTAAGACGGGATTTCGTCATAAATTAGCATAAGGCGTGGTCTGCGTGGTATAAACGTCACTTTATCCGAATACAACACGCTTGGAGACTTGTGACAACTGTTGTTTGAATGTTGTTTTAATGTTTTAATCATTCGTCACCTTCTATTTCGGACTCTTATCTGTCATCAGGTTTTTCAAAACAAGGCCAAACTACGTGTATTAGATTCGTGGTGGCCGTTTAATCGGGGTAAAAACAATAGGAAAGTCTTCATCGTTACGGCCAAAAGGTGGCCGCGGCCGTTTAATAGGGGTGGCCGCTTAATAAGGGCTTTATTTACAGTATTATACTGACAATAATTTCGGGACTTTGATAACTGGCCGCTTAACTTCGCGGGAGTGGCCGCTTAAAAGGTGACCGTTTAATCGGGGTTCAACTGTAGTAAAAAAATACCACCAAATACAGTAAACACCCACGTATAATATAAGAACCTAGTGGATTAAACCTGTAGGCTAAAATTTGTTATTTAGACCCCCAACATATAAGAACCTGTTCTAGCCTAAATACAGTGTAACCCCGATTTAACGAAGTGCCAGGGACTGGGGAGATTGGTTCGTTAAATCGGGGTTTCGTTAAATCGAGAACCCCGATATAACGAATTTGTTGAAAACTGACCAAAACTTCGTTAAATCGGGGTATAGTTAATAATTAATTTGCCGTAATGTTAACTGATTAAAGACAAAGAAGATAAAGCCGATTAGATGGCCACGACAGTACTATGTTTAGCAACATGTATGACTGCAATGGACTGCTGACAACTTTCTTAGATAATTAAAATATTTTACTGTAGTCGATTATTCATCTTCTGTGGCGTGATGACATTTATTCGTTTATATCGGGTAGATTTTACATTCGGGCTTCTAGATTGTGTTCGTTATATCGAGGATTTCGTTAAATCGGGGTTCGTTAAATCGGGGTCTTTTTCCATACATTTTATTGTAATTCTGGCCGAGCTGAATAAATTTGTGCGTTAAATCGGGGACTTCGTTAAATCGAGGCTCGTTAAATCGGGGTTTCACTGTATTGTTCTTAAGGTGGGCGCAGGACCCTTGCCCATGAATAAATTCATAAGCTTAATTTCTGGGGTGGGTGTTTTCTTCTAAACCTTCAATCTCCGAATTTTGAAAGTCGATTCCGCTGAAACTTAATAGGGATATTGGCAGATTGATGGAACTATATCATGATTGTGTTTTTCTGGCAGATCGCGCTGTACGGTGATACGTTAAGCTTCTAAAGTTAGAATTGCGGACATGCAATTTTTGTGTCCAAGCTTTCAACTTGAGAAGCGTTTCTAAATTAAATGTTTGTATTACCTAGTGGTAGATAATAACCCTTTTGTGATGTGACAGAAGCAGATTTTGCAATTTCAAGACTCATTGAAAGTTATTGCCTTGCCAAGGAGTAAAATTTTGAAAATTAGAATTTGAAACGTTCTATCTTCTTTTTGAAGGCTTTTTTGCAATTCCGCTTCTGTCACATCACAATACAGTGCACTAAGTTTACCTTCCTCGTGTATCAATTCCTGAAATTATATATCCGCGACGAAAGCTTGGACACAAAATTGCCGGTTTTGCCCGTTCCGGAAGACTGACCGAGTCAACAAAGTGTATGACAACAAAAGTTGTGAATCTAATTATGATAATTCGGGACATTGAATTGCACGTGCCGCAAAACTAAGAACAATAACTTTCTAATTATCAATACGCCGAAAACAAATTTTTTTGAATCGATTATAGTAACGTTATAAAAACACCTTCTCATGAATATTTCGCGTACGGTCGGCATCAGTCGTCACGGTTCGTGCATACTCTTTAAATAAATACATACATAATGAGAGCAAGGGTCCTGCGTCACCTTAAAATGTAGTCACAACAGCATAATATACGTTTGCGACACAGAATTAGTGAATTGGTTTTCTGACCAGCAACAAGCACTTTTTCCCTTAAAAAATAAGAACCTATTTAATAACCTAAATAGTCTAATTTCTCAGTAGACGCCAAACATATAAGAACCTTTCAGGCTAACTTTGAAAAATGCTGGTTCTTATACGTGGGTGTTACTGTAGACAGAACTCGTAGCCTTCTGAGGAGCTAAATATGCTTTACAAAGTCTTTACAGTCATCAAAGATCTTTCAACAAAGAGGCGATAGTTATATACCTTCAATGTATTTAACAATTATTCCATGAACCCGCGTTGGATATGAGAGGATAAATAGCCAGCGAGCGCGTAGCGCGAGTTGGCTATAATCCTCTCATATCCAACAAGGGCAGATGGAATAATTGTTTTATTAAAAACTTCACTAACTAAACTTCGGTATTACTTTATCATTTATACATATCATTTTATAGAAATATATATAGTTCTACGAAATACACCGAATTCTTGATGGGCTACGTCTTCGCATATGCACGTGGCTGTAAAATTGTCCTACACTCTGGCTAATTTGATTATCACGCCTACTCAAAAAATATAGTCAAAAAGTTCACATACATGAAAATTGAGTGACTATTTGCGGCTACATATGAGGCTGCGTTCACACTACTTACGGCTAAAGATAAAGTCGTGTTCACACTACTTATACGACTGTGTTCACGCTACAAATAAGGCCGGCTTCACGCTTCAACAACAAAACTCGTCATGTTGAAGGATCCGTGTGTCCTCGGAATCCTGCGCATGCGCCTGAAAGAGTACATATAAAACAATCATTTAAATTTTTTACATTTACACTGATCAGTATCTATTATTCAGAACCTTCCCCAAAAAGCCTCGTTTTCATGTTTTTGCCAAATTAAAAAGATTATATTAAACTTCTATTAAAATAAAAATATGGCCTTAAAGGAGAACTGAACCCAATTCCAAGCACTTTTTTTGTTTCTTGATTTTAATAATTATACAATATAAAACAATGTTCGATAGTTTTTTTCCTTTCAAACGGCAATTTTCACGCAAAAAAAACGAAGCTTTTTACTGCCTATTTGGCTCTTGTACGGCGGCTCGGAAAGCGCCTGTCAGCGGTTCTTTCTGAAGTTTATGACGTATGATATGGGGAAGAAGGTAAACATGGCAAAGAGCCTTGTATGCACGTTCGACGAAGTATCGCTTTGAAAGAGCAAGAAACAAGTTTGGGGAAGTACAAAACTACCAGAGTGTCCACATCTATAATTCAAATCTTTCAGGGATTGTGTAAGTTTAGTTTATATTGACAGATCTTACTCGTTTACCTTAGGAATCGAATGTCGAAAACACGTAAGCTGTTTTTTGGGCCTTTGACAGAAATCTTATGTAGAATTTGCTAAGTATAAATGTTTTTTTCAGTTCCTTTCATTATATTGCGCAGATCCCGCTTCGTTTTATAGAGTGAGTTTGTAGTTGGAACTAGACAAGCGTAGATCGCAAGTCACGATGCAAACGGCTGATAACAGAGTACAAATAAAATTTTGAAATCAACGATGGACTTTGGTTTTTTATTTTATTTACGTAGTATACTTTCCAGTCTTCCGTAAGGAAACCCGCATAAATGTAAACTCCTTAGCTGTAATAATCATATCAATTCAGCTCTCTGCTGATCTCGTCATTTCCAAAAACTCCATGTTGTGTTCCAGGTTTGTGTTCGGAGCATTTCACGGCCGACTGTTTTTAGCGTGCTTACAAGCAGAACTTCTCGGTTCAAAACCAAGAGCCAGCCTGAAGCCAGATGCTATACCCTCGCTATTCTCGCATCGACCCCCGCCCCAAAAGCCAAGACTATCGTCCGAGAGACGTTTGTTAGAGAACAGCAGTGGCTAGTATTATGAATGCTGCCAGCTGTATACAAGGGCTTCCGAGTTGTCACGCAACTGGGGCAAATTAGTGACAAAATGATAAAGCTGTTTCAAAAAAAATTAATTCCAACTCTTTAATAAGTTACATAACTCTTTGAGGTTGTTGCAATCTAAATATACCCTCATCAGGTGTGTAGTGGCAAGGCCAAAATGTAAGATATTTAAAGAAAGGAAAATGGAAGAGAATTAGGTGGATTTGAAACCAATAAATCTCAGAGTTTTTTTCTAATATTATTATTAGTTAAAAACTCTAAGATTTAATTATTTTTTTTTAATTTAAAATCCAAATAGGCAACCCCCAACCTGAAATACTCTTTTTAATATTTGGTGCTCATTTTTCCATTCTTAAAAATTCATCTGGTCATCTGTTCGCAAAACTGAAATGAACTGAATATTAAATCTAAAAAATTGAAAAGAAAGAAAAACATGAAATACTTTATACAATACCCAGAACTTTTTACTGTACTGTATTTCCATTTCCTCTTATAACGCAAAGGTTAGCACCCAACATGAATCAAAAACCCCAGGAATGGAGTGCAACACTCACGGCCTGCATCATTACCAAAATATTGCTAGCAAACCTAGGCCTCCTAGAGCAGATTTTATTGCCTAAGCATACATCAAGATATTCAAATAATTAAAAATGGCAATGATCGTGCCTGCACATAGCATAATATTTTAATATAGTCAGAGATACAAAGGGTTAACACCTAACTTTTATTACATTGAATTGGTTCCATCCGAGAAAGTGTTTAAGACTTACTCACTGAAATATATCTATGCCTATCTATGCTTTGAAGCAGACATGTTCCCGGGGTGTCTAATCAACAAATCTAACTGAAAACACGAATCGAACTCAATCAAACGACTGGTGTTCAATTGGGTTCGGCAATTGAACATAATCGCATATTTTATTAGAAGAGGAGAATGAAAGGAGAAGGTGGTGAAGTCCAAACATAAACAACCAACTGTATATTTGCTGAGGTGATGGTGAAGCGAAGGCTTTCAGTTTGGCTGACTAATATTACTGCTGCCAACAACTTTAGGAGCTCAATCAAAACTTTGATGAATAGGTCAGTTTCCATGAGCATGCAAAGTTCAAAACTGTTTGCCATGAATACACTGATTAATTCAGTGCAGTATCTGCTGGTTTGAAACCTGCGTATTGGCCACTTTCTTCAGGAGTTCTTTACGAATGGCCTTTTCAAACGCACGCTGGAATCACCTGCTGGTTTTTTCTGACCCAGTACAACCATGGACCCACCAGTGCTGCTAAGCGCCATGTTCTAACGGAATTATGGAAAAACATTACGGTGACTACAATGCAAGATTAATAGATTCATGTATTAAAAGGGAACCGAAACAACAGAAATGTGGACAAAACACTGACCCCCAGTCCATTGTACCACCCCTGACTCGTCCCCAGTCGTCTCCTTGTGAGAACTTGTAAGACGCGGTGGATGATGATATCCCCCGCGTCTTGTGACTCCCAACAAAGGAGACAGAGAGACGACTGGGGACGAGTCAGGTACCACACAATGGACTACCTAAATGGACTACCCAAAAATGGACTATACCCCTAAAAATACTGGAATATTCAAAGAAACTGCTATTATACCTTTTTTTGGCATACTTGTTTATTTCCGTCCTACATCGTTGCCTTTTTTGAATAATTATTATGATAATGAAAAACTGCTGAACACAAAAAGAGAAGGCTCAAATCAAATCGGGGCAGATCAGGGGGTGGGGGTGGATTGGCTGGCTAGCCACCCCCTAAATCCACCAAAAATAAACAAATTACATTTAAAATCGAAAATACATGTAAATAAAAGCACATCGGCAGGTATGAAAATTGTTGTTGTTTGTTAGCAAACAATTAAAATAATTAGCGATCACCCTCCCCCCACCCCTCCCCCCCCCCCCCCCCCAACCCCCCCCCCCCCCCCCCCCCCCCCCCCCCCCCCCCCCCCCCCCCCCCCCCCCACCACACCTCTTTTCAAAAATCCTGGATCTGCCCCCTGTGAAATATATGTGAATCTTTATCTAGCTGTATTTTACGTTTTTCATTTGACAACAAAACGACTGAGCAATAAAAAAGGAATCCTCGAACGAAACTAGTATTTATAAAAACAAACCTGATCCGTCAAACTTTTGATTTAGCTCCTCAAGTTCTTCACAGCTGAAACATTCGTCGACCGAGGACATAGCTTCACAGCCTCCGTAAATACACCATTGTTTGTTACCGATTCGGTCGGGTTCACCGCCTTCTTCTTCATCTTCCTCTTGTGAGTCGCTTGGTTCTTCACCAGGAGGATATTTTGGCTCGAAAAGAAACGGTTTCTACACTCATAGTAAGTAACAAATTGGCAAAATAACGGGATCAATAATGCAAAGATTTGTATTGTCTTCACTGCGAAATAAACCGCTTCCCCATATCATACGTCACAGTCTTACCGCTAAAAGCCGCTGACAAGAATCATGAGCCCACAGGGATCAAGCTCAAAAGCGCGGAAAAGGCAAATTCAAACCAAAATATCTCGCAAACGAAATGCAACAGACACAAATAACCACCGAAACTTGGTTTTACATGTCTTAGACTTCTTAAAAAAAAATACGAAAAATATATTGCTTTTTGGCTTCAGTTCTCCTTTAAAATAAGTAGACAATGATTCATTTTGACGCGACATTTCTCAGTGTTATTCAATTTCTTATTTTGTTATAGAAATTTAGAGGGGCCGCCATCTGGCTTCTCATTGCGAGCAAAAACTGGGGAGAGTACAAAATGGGGGGTTTTACTCTCCCCAGTTTTCACTCGCCGTGAGAAACCAAGATGCGCGGCCCCGTCCAAGTCGGTGATCGACCTCTATAACCACACGGGAAATAGGGGACGTGACAACAGTCCTACCATTTCTTTCAAACTTAGTAGCGAAACAAAAATTGCAGGGCGGCCATTATGATACTCAAGTTTCTCTGGTATCAGATCACATTTCACATGTATCAGATCACGTTTCTCACATATCAGATAAGATCACGTTCATACATATCACTGAGATTAACCGGTAACTCACGTATCATTTTTCACAGCAATGGGCACATCCTGTCGATTCTTTCAAACATCCTTTCAGACAAGCCTCGTTCCAGGTACAGCCGGGATCTTCATATGTCTTGAAATGTCTTTCTGGCGTTTGTCATCCAGACCTCGACCATGACCATGACCATGACTATGACCGACCATGAGCGACATTGATTGGTGGTCCTAAAAATAGACGATTTTTGGTGCCATTAAGAGAGCATTATGGGTAACTGAATATTAATGGCACTGTTAAGGGATAAATAAAATAGTAAAAAAATACCACCAAATACAGTAGACACACACTTATAACAACCAGTGGATTGATAACCTGTAGGCTAAAATTTGTTATTTAGACCCCCAACATATAGCAGAGTAACCCACGGATCGTTTCGGTGGAATATCTGTTCGGAAGGCCTATAATCGCCTCAGATATTCGGTTAGGGAAATATTATCTCGAACTTTCTTAATATGGGAAACTTAACGTCTTTTGTTTTCGGAGAGATAAAAACGTCAGCCAGGATTTTCGGAAAGGCAAATTCAGCTAATAAATTCGGGTATTAAGATTTGAATCCCTAAAGTTTGAAAGTTCAGCTAACGTATCCGAACAGATACATTTATTTTTTTAGCGTTTAAAAATAAGCCATAACTGACTGCACAACCGAAATCACTGTCAGTTATAACGTAAAAACGACGTTCCTACACCTACAGGAAAATTTTGTCGTTGGGTGCCCCTGATATAAGAACTGTTTTAACCTTTCAGTTTTTAGCATTTTTGAAACAGTTTCATTCTTGAGAAAGATATTATTCTGTCAGTGACACAAGCTACTCGGGAAAAAAATTTCCGAGTAGCTTGTGTCACTGACAGAATAATATCTTTCTCAAAATAAGTCTTAAAATATACCATCATTTCTTTCCAGTTTCATTCTTATTATTATTATTCATTAATTTTTCCCAATTGATATCAAATCCACTAGTCCCCCATCACTTTTTCCCTGTCATAAACATCCTAAAAATCATCAAAAAATTCTTCAAATTTCATCAGTGGAACCTTCCACTGCGAACATGTTCAAAAAGGACTAGGTCACTCAAGTATTTTATGCTATGTCGAAAGCTTAGCTTAGCTTTTTTGGCGATTCTTCTCTCTGTCAATTCATGTCCAAAGAGGATTCCTGAACAATCCAGATCAACTTTATCCTTGTTTTTACAAAATGAATTAACAGGAGCTCTCCCTTCTCATTTACCTCTGCGCGCGAAGCGTGACGTCACAGTCACCATCATAACTGCAAGTATGACAACACAAAGAGTCCTCATGATAAATGGCACTTGATCAGATCAGGGTAGAATCTGAAAGAAAAATAAGGTTTTGAGTTATATCCCAACCAAATATCTCAGATTAAAAAATTAAGTTTTTTAAAACTTAAAAGATTCAAAGGAATTCCATTTCGAGTCCTCATGATGATACAAATGGCACTTGATCAGATCAGGGTAGAAGTCTGAAAAAAAGGTTTGAATTGTATCCCAACCAAAATATCTCAGGTTAAATCATTAAGTTTAAGATTCAAAGGAATTCCAGTTTGCCGAATTAAAATGTTGCTCATTTTTAATACCTTAAGCTTAATGATAATTTGAAGCACAATCATGCTGACTCTAACAGCTGACTATTTATTAGCAAAATCTGTAAGATCTTAAATGCTAATTTGGCGCTTTTTGTAAAAAAGTGTTTTTACCGTGGCGTCAATATTTTCGAACTCGTAGCCTTCTGAGGATGGCAAAATTTTCTTTACAAAGTCTTTACCATTTCATCAAAGATCTTTCAACCAAAGAGACGATAGTTATACGCTCCATGTATTGAAAGAATATTGAAGGCAATTCACGCAAAATGTTTTATGCAATTGTTTTTTTAAGAAACTGTCCTATTTTTTTAAAAATTTGGACACAAAGTTTCGGAAACCAGTAAAAAAATGAAACTATGGATCCATATGTCATATCGTTGTGGTGCGTATGACAGAACTGGAAGGTTGCCTTCTGATTGAAATTTCTGTTTTCAAAAAAACTCATCACCCCAAGGCTGAAAATTTTACTGCG